>LR990976.1:5221109-5821109 GCA_905163465.1 Craniophora ligustri | reverse complement strand
TTGGGAAGTAGTGGATAGGCCGGATCAAGTTTCAGTAGTTAAGTGTAAGTGGGTTTTCAAAAAAAAGGTGGACAGTGATGAAAACGTGAGATATCGTGCGCGTTTGGTTGCCAAAGGCTTTACGCAGAAAGCAGGAACAGACTACACAGAAACATTCTCTCCAGTCGTCCGTCATTCCACTATAAGACTATTATTTGCATTGAGTGTTAAATATAATCTAGACATAACTCACCTTGATGTTACCACAGCATTCTTGAATGGTCATTTAAATGAAGACGCGTATATGTGCTTACCTGATAATTTTAAATGTCATGATAGGGAGAACAAAGTACTAAAACTAAAAAAGGCAATCTATGGTTTGAAACAATCAGCTAGGGCGTGGTATAAGCGTGTAGATGATTGTTTACAAGCTTCAGGATATAAAAAGTCAGTGTATGAACCTTGTTTATTTGTGAAACAAACTGATACTGCCAAAAACATATATTGCTTTGTATGTGGATGATTTTTTTATTTTTTCGAATTGTAAAAGAGAAACTGAATATCTTAAGACTGAACTAAAATCTAAATTTAAATTAAAGGACTTAGGTGATATTAGGCAGTGCTTAGGTATGAGAGTAAGAAGAAATAAAAATGAGATTTTTGTAGACCAGGAATAATTTGTAGATCACTTGTTAGATAAGTTTAATATGAAAGATTGTAATCCGGTCAGCACACCAATGGAAGTAGGATTACGTGTGACACCATGTTCAGGTACAGGCAAAAGTCCATCGGAACTCCTAATGAATAGACGCTTACGAACACTACTGGACACAATACATCCAATGAATAGGGAACACACTAAATTGGAACAACAAATCACAAACAACGCTGCTAAGAAACATAGAGATACAGAGGTGGGTCAAAGCGTAATGTATAGAAATTATGGACGAGGTCCACGTTGGCTACCAGGCACAATTACAAGTAGGGAAGGTCCATCTAACTATCAGGTCATTGCAAATGAAGGATATGTAGTCAACAGACATATCGACCAGTTAATCAAAAAGAAGTCAACAGACTTGAGGACAGGGGAAGGAAGGAATAATATAGAAAACGAAGTTGAGGAAACAACAGTTATAGAAACACAACAAGACCAATCTGAAGATATTCCTTCAAGCCAAGAAGATCAAGAAATAATTGGAATACCTGACCATAAATGTTAGGAATACCTAAGGAGGCAGAGGCTAGTTATTCAGCGGGTAAACTTAAAAATAAAGTATGTGTTTATCCGAAGTCACCTTATGCTAGGCCCAAGGAAAATAATTACATTGCTTAAAGTGTATGTACTTTTAATTAGTTTGAATTATTATTTACTTAACATAAATATTGTTATTTTTTATTATATGTTTATGCATACTTGGGGGAAAGGTATGTTATGTCTAAATATTGAGGGGTACACTCATATCTTATTGTAAAATAATATATTTAGGAGGACCTTACTTTTGTCATAAAAAAGTGTGATTGTCATTATTACGCACTACCTAGTGCTTAACACGTATTAATAAACAAAGTTACGAAACTCTTGTTTTATTAGACATAATACATATTTTTTCAGATATATTGGACAGGGTTATGGTAGTCTGCTTAGTAGATACTGCAAACATTCAGTAATTAATTATTGTTCACCAGATGCCAGTTACTGTAATACAATTAAAAACTTAACATTGACTACACTGAATTGTAATTCTTCTGTCATATTGTTATATGGTGACAGTCTAGCTGTTAACTACTTAAACAATACATGAGATGGTGATTTTCAAATGCAAATACTTGAACAGTCTCGAGAATACATGTTAATGTAATAAATGCCTATAAATGAAAGAACTTTTAACTATTAACTGTTGAGGAGTTCTACCTTCCACCATCAGCTCATCAACATCAAATGATGATTATCAGACGCAAATACTGAAACAATGTTAGTAAATATATTAAAAACGTGATAATTGCCTATAAAATTGGAGGGTTGCCCTCGATTTCCCTCGGATCCCATCATCAGATCCTGATGTGGTCACAATGGGACCATCTGTGAAGTCTACTCTTTTAAACAAAAAAATAATTTTGCAAATCGGTCCAGGCGTTTTTAAGTAATTCGTGAACATACATAAAAAAAAAAAAAAAGATTCCGACGAATTGAGAACCTCCTCCTTTTTGAAGTCGGTTAAAAAGACTCCTGAATGGTCTGTTTGATCTCGTTCAAGCCAATAGCCAGTTCTCGTTCTTCGGACAGTTTTTTAAGGGCAGTGTGGGTTTGTACGGCTTTTTGCTTCAATGACTGGTATTGAACAGCCATTTGTGCAACTCCATGTCCAACTTTACGGCACAGGTTGTTTATTTTAACTTCTGGTCGGAATTGAGTTTTCCGTCAAAAGCAATAAGAATATATATATATATATATATATATATATATATATACACCGTGAAATTGTATAGGTTTATGGAACGAAAATTTTGGACTCTATATCAATAATGGAATCCATTTATGTGAAATTTAAATACAATAAAGATATTTTTTTTTATAAAAAATGTGACAGACATACAAAAAACTAGAACGAAACCAGGATACATGGTAACGCCACTAAATTTAACGTACTACGATTACTACGTTCGATATCATTCAATGTTACTCACACATAGGTACACAACTAACACAACTAAGCAGTAAACCATGCCGACAAAGACATAAAAGCCGCCCGCGCTCGCTAACTTACCTACACATTTGCCGACAATCCACTCGGACGCACTACCTATTATTACCTACCACGCTGAGCGGCGGCGGCGCCGCAGTGTCGCCGCCGGCGGCGTGCGGGGCGGCTAGTTCTGCTGCAACTCGCGCGCGGTAAAGTTATGCAACCTTACTTACGATTTACGTTGTCACGCGAAAATGTGTCGTCAGTACGAATATACGAACGCGAAGTACTTAGCAATTGTTCAGCTGTACTGTGCACATTAATGGACTCTCGTGAATCTATACTTAATACGGGAAGACCATCACCAAGTTCAGTTTAGTGCTAATGTGTAGGCAGTTATTATAACGGCCAATTAATAGTGACTATTTTCATTGAACGCTATCTAACAGCTCGTTTTTAGACATGTTATAAACGATAATATCGGAGCTGGCTGTTAGATGATATCCCTGTAGCGTACTAACAGGGATTTACTATCAGCATGATGGCTGCCCCGCTCATTATTCAAGTGTAGTGCGTGCCTACCTAAACACTCAGTTCAGTGATAGGTGGATAGGCCACGGCGGCGGTCCCGTGGCTTGGCCGCCTAGGAGCCCGGACTGAACGCCTTTGGACTTTTTCTTGTTGTCGGAAATCAAAAGACTTGTTTATACTCGTGAACATGAAAATCATGACTAGTTACGCAGTGCGATAGTGGACGCCTTTGATAAAATGAAAAGTGACAGAGACACGTTAAGAAAACTAAAAGACAATAGTATAAAACGGGCACGTTTGTGTATTGAACGCGGCGGACTCCACTTCGTCGTCGTAAATAAACTTTTAGCAGGTAACTTGTATGTAAAGTTGATTATTTTGTAAAAAGCTCCAATTTTTTAAATACGCCTGAAATACCTACCCAGTCTCTTGACTGTTTCAGCTATCTATACCTAAAACTATGTTCAAGTAAAGTATTCTGGCGGTCCTAAGCTCGTGGAATGTATGAAGGAGAAATTGGAGTACAATTTATTCCGTGAAAATGTTGCCGCAATGATTGGCGCAGCGGCTGTACGAGCGACTGCTGCGCAAGGCGTCGCGAGTTCGATCCTTGCTCGGAAAAAAAATGTAGGATCTGCAGGTAATTGTTCTAGGTCTGTGTGTGTGTTAAATCTTTGTCTATGGAGTCTATGGAGTTTCTTGCCGGTTCTTCTCCATGAGATCAACTTCTTGGAACCGTGCAACTAGAGTCATAACGTTTTATAAATGCTTGAAAAAGTTCATATGAAATAAAAACCTTTTGATTTTGATTTTGATTTGCTTGGGGCAAAGTTAAAAAAAAAGGTTTTTTTAAAGCTATGTACCTACTTAACCTAGGTACCTACTTAATTTTTAATCCCTTTTATTTAATTGGAATGTAGGTTCTACGTTCGTATCTCGTATCAGCTGATTAAATTAAGCAGCTAAGCGCCAACCTTGTCGTATTTCAATTTATATCTAGATAGGTAAGTTACGTAGATAGGTGTAAAGTAATATTTACCATCAATTTCGTCGCCATCTGCATCGTATTGCTAAATACAATTTATTTCAATAATAAAATGACATCGATAAAGTACTGACCTACTAGCTTTTAAATAACGCGTAAGTACTTAAAAAAAAAAAAAGTCAAAGTGTCAACTGCGAAATTTAAAAGCTCCGTTTATTTAATTATTTTTAAAATCATTACAATTATTATTACATGTTGTGTAATCTCTAAAACAATTAGTTAACCTCAAGTGCACTTAATCACTTTCAAGTTTCACTTATATACCACCATTTGATCACTATCATATTATCAACACCATGGATCTTTACTCAAAGCTGAGTAGCTGTATGGAGGAGCTGACCACCACCTTCACATCAAGGATGGCACAGTACGAGGAGGACCTCAAAAATGCCAGCAATGATGCAGCAACCCACAAGACAATTGCGGGCTTGTCCCGTGAGTTCACTGAATTTAAGGGCCTTGTCTGGAAAACAATGGGTGCTCTTAAGGCTCAGATGGAGTTACTGGTTGTGGGACTTGATCGGCATGAGATGGCATCCCGTTCAAAAGTTCTCCTTCTCCACGGCATTCCGGAGGACAAAGGTACAGATCCATTAAAACAATTTATCAATGTTGCCTCA
This sequence comes from Craniophora ligustri, assembly GCA_905163465.1. Taxonomy (NCBI): domain Eukaryota; kingdom Metazoa; phylum Arthropoda; class Insecta; order Lepidoptera; family Noctuidae; genus Craniophora; species Craniophora ligustri. Next base: position 5,816,250 of record LR990976.1, on the reverse strand, counting down.
ACTAAGTTGGACATGCCTTTGATTACAAGCCACATCACTTCTTGTCATCGCCTAGGTAGGAACCCAAACAAGCCTCGCCCAATTTTGGTGCGTTTTGAAAGCCGTATCCTACGCAATGATGTCTGGCAAAACAAGGGTAGGTTGAAGGGTTCTGGACTGATTCTTTCGGAATTCCTCACAAAACCCAGGCATGAGGTGTTTATGCACGCTCGTCAACACTTTGGGGTGAAGCAGTGCTGGACGTCTGATGGCAAGATTGTCATCCAAGTGTCCGAGAAATCCCGTCGCAAGATCGAGTCGGCGGCTGAACTCCGTGCGCTGATAGAACAGTGTCCCAGGACTGAGACATCGTCGGTCAACACTGGTGGCGCAAATAAAGCAGCGCATCCTAGCAAATCGTCTTCGGCTGCTGATAAAAGGACTCGCAAGTTGGCCAAGTGATCCAACTACTTTCGACGGATGCAGAATAATTTAGGTTTTAATATTTATTTTACTTAATGTCGGTATATTTAAGCAGGTTTGTCCGTGATTCACAATTTTGATAATTCTCTGTAATAATAATTTGACAGGAGTGACATCTGACATTTCACAAATTCACATAGTAGAATGTCGTTCGGATACACATTCAACTTTGTTTGGCTCAAAGTCTTTTTATCCAGTCGCTATTTCATTTAGATATTATTAGTTATTTATTTTATTTCATTTTCCTGTTTGTGTATTATAGGCAACCGGCAAGTGCAGTGAGGTTTTAAATGATAAAACGAACTAACTGAATATTACTTTAGAGATACTTTATTATTTTATATACTTATATTACTCAATTTATCTACTTAGTTTATAATGATAGATGATATTGATGACAGTTTTGCTTCCTGTTCATCTTCTGGTACTGACCGGAGTTTTGCTAGTGCATTTTCTGATGTTGCTGATGATGATGATGATTCTGTTCATCTCCGTGACCAACTTTCGTCTTCCTTTTCATCTTATGGAATTTTTTTAAACATAGTACACATTAACGCACAAAGTATTCACGCTCACTATCCTGATCTTTTGTCATCTTTTGACTCAAAAGTAATCCATGCCATCCTTGTCTCTGAAACGTTTCTTAAACCGGCTCTCCCTTCCACTCAATATAGTCTACCAGGATACAAGCTAGTAAGAAATGACAGAACAGGCAAGGGATATGAAGGGGTCGCAATATATTTACGTGGAGATCTAGATCATAAAGTGATCGATCAGTCTCCGGGTGAATATTCAAAATTCGCTGAACATCTTTTTATAGAAGTGGTCTTTCAACATACCAAAGTTTTACTAGGAGTTTACTATAGTCCATCGTGTCATATTGATTATTTCGCTTCACTGGAGTCAAAACTAGAAAATATGTCCTCGTTATATGAACATATCATTATCCTCGGGGACTTTAACACTTGTTTGATGAAAGATGATTGGCGCAGCCGTAAACTTCAGTCCCTTGTCTCTTCTGTTAACATGCAAATTCTTCCTTTAAATGCTACTCACAGGGCCCCTCACTGCTCACCTTCTCTCTTAGACTTAATTATTGTCTCTGACCCTAACAAAGTAGCTACGCATGGACAACTTTCTGCTTCCTTTTCTTATCATGATCTAATCTTTCTTTCCTATAAAATACGTCCTCCTAAACGCAAGGCCAAATATCTTTTACTTCGTTCGTTTAAAAACATTGATTTGGAGCGCTTGGGAATGGACGCGGACAGCGTTGACTGGTCTTCGGTTTACTGCTGCAATTATGTGGATGGCAAAGTAACAGCATTCAATAATATAATGCTGGATTTATATAATAAATTTATATAAAAAAAAAGTAAAAGTCAAGCATTTGCCAGCGCCCTGGTTATCAACAGACATTAAAGCACTAATGGCCAAAAGGGATAAAGCTAAGCGGAGGTATAGAAATATGCCTTCGGAGGAACACTGGGACTTATATAAAAGACTTCGCAATCGCTGCAGTCGTATGTGTAGAGATGCTAAAAGACGCCACATTCACAGCTCGATACAAAATCTTAATACATCTCAAGTATGGCTATTTCTCAAGTCCCTTGGTATTGGAAAAGTCTCACCTAGCAGCAGCGCAGATATTGACCTCAATGTGCTCAATGCTAATTTTTGTAGGCCTCCAATTACCCTTGATATAAATATTAAGTCTTCAACTTTGAAATATCTATCTGATCTTCCTTTGCCACTAAATACTTCGTTCAGTTTCCACTCAATTGTTGAGCAAGACGTTAAGAAATCTATATTGTCCATTTCTACAAAAGCGGTAGGTGACAACGGTTTCCAACTTCAAATGTGTATTCCCATCCTGAACCAAATTCTTTCACCTATCACACATATTATTAATTTTTCCTTGTTGACCAGCTCCTACCCTTCTTTATGGAAAAAAGCTATCGCACTACCGCTACCAAAAGTCTCAAATCCCTCCTTACCATCTCAATTCCGCCCAATATCCATCCTTCCAATCCTGTCTAAAGTCCTTGAGAGTGTTGTTCAAAAGCAACTAGCACAATACCTCTCCTCAAACAGTCTGCTAAATCCTTTCCAGTCTGGATTCCGGGCTGGCCATAGCACGGTTACCGCATTGGTGAAAATCACCGATGATATCCGACTGGCTATGGAGAATAAAATGCTGACAATTCTCATTTTACTGGACTTTAGCAGTGCTTTTAATTCGGTTGATTTTGATATCCTCCTAGGAATCCTTTCCTCTCTTAACCTCTCTTCTTCAGCAATTGGGTGGTTCAAATCTTATCTTCATGGTCGCTCGCAGGTGGTTCGCGCTGGAGAGGTTAACTCCGATTGGTGTGAACTGTCTGCGGGCGTTCCACAAGGTGGTGTTCTGTCTCCTCTTCTTTTCTCCGTTTTTATAAACGAAATCACAAAAGTTACAACTTCTCAATATCACCTCTACGCAGATGACTTGCAGCTGTATCGTCATTTTAAAATAGACGATATAAAGGGTGCTGTAGATGTCATCAATGATGATCTTGAGAATATTCGTCAGTGGGCTAACTCTTTTGGGCTTGTAGTCAATCCTACAAAATCTCAGGCTATGATCATTGGTGGCAGATACATGTTGAACCTTTTAGAGTACCAGTCCCTTCCTCCAATAATTTACAACTCCATCCCAGTGGCTTACTCCAAGTGTGTCAAAAATCTTGGTGTTCTTATAGACTCACACCTAACATGGGAAGCACACATTGTAGAGGTAAGCAGGAGAATGTACAGTTCGTTCCAGTCTCTCAAACGTCTTCAAAATTTCCTTCCTTTTCAAACTAAGGTAATACTTGCGCAATCACTACTACTTCCACATCTTGACTATGCTGATGTCTCTTTTCTTGATGCAAAGGAGGATCTCCTAAATAGTAAATAGTTTTAAATTCGCTGCCACTCGCTGCTGGAACGACTTGCCACCTCCTTTTCGTGCTATAAGGACAGTTAGTGCTTTTAGTATTAACTATAAAAAACATTTATTACGCCAACAAAAGAACATTATGTAATACAAATTACCTTGGTATGCACGCAGCTGGCAAAGATGGCCCCATTGGCTTGTGGCGCGGAGTGTTTGCAGCATAGTTTTACATAATTATGATTTAATTAAAATTTTTATTTATATTCAACAATATCACGAATACTAATGTCACAGCACTTCTTGTATATTTCTTCTTATATTACATATATTTTGCACTGTCTCTTACTTTAAATGTACTGATCCAGATATACACAATAATACACATATTTTAAATAACACACAATTACATAATTAGGTAGTATAATATATATATTTTTATCACTTTCATTTATTTACAATGAATAATAATATGTAGTTTCATGGCGGCGGTGCGGCGCCTGCGTTCCATTGCTTGTCACAGATTATGCTATGGCTATATTTAACCGATGCATAGATAAGCAATGTGGTAACGCTTGGCCCTGTCTGATCGACGCAATAATAATTAAAAAAGCTTTCTCACATAAAAATATACTTTTATATATTATTATACCTTATTATATTTTGGTTTCTATGTACATATGTATTTACAGTTATTATATTCATACGTAGCGAGTTCCGTGGCCGCCCGTGGCATCTCTGTTGGGCCCTATCAGAATACCAGCGCTGCGACATATAATGTCGTAGCATTATGCTGAGATAGGGGCCTTTTTGGTCTCGTACAGGTTCTTAATATTATCATTTTTTTTTTTTTTTGTTTTTTGTATTATTTGTTTTTTTTTGTGTCTTATTGTTTACTGCGAATGTTCTGTACGAGTCACAAATAAATATTGTTTCTTTCTTTCTTTCTTTCTTTTCTAAATAAACTCGAGCGTCTGCAGAACCTGGGTATCCGCTTCATTTATGGGCTTCGGAAGTATGATCATGTATCAGAATTTCGCGCCAGATTGAAGTGGCTACCCATACGGCGACGCCGAGACTTACACATACTGTGCCTTCTCTATTCTGTCCTTCATAACCCTAACTCGCCCTTATACCTCCGAGAGCGTTTTGAGTACCTTGTCCCGAGGGACAAACTCTGCCGTAGCAGTTCTTCCCTTCTCTTGCGGACTCCGGCACATTCTTCCAGTTGCTATGACAGTTCATTTACTGGAAAAGCAATGCGTTTATGGAATTCTCTGCCACCCTCGTTACGTGCTAGCCCTTCTCTGGACATTTTCAGGAGAAAAACTAGGGAGCATTTTCTGTCACAATAAATTGTCGATATATTATAATATATATATGTAAGCTTTGTACACGGTATGTTGTGTACGTAGCCTAATGTTTGAGTATGTGTACGCCTCTTAACAGGTATGACGTGACACACGAAGAATGACAATGACAGCACACTCGGGATAGAGAATTTAAGCCTACTCGTGAAGTGATTTATTTCTGATATAAAAGTGATAAGGAATAGAATTAAACATCATTAAATTGCTAGTTAACTAAGTAAAGTAATACTGTGTCGACCTACTAAAATATTGGAAGTAAAAAACCTTTAATTGTCGATTTTTCTATTTTTAGGTTAGTACATCAATTTTCACCATGTGAAGATAATTGATTACAATTGAGTGTTTTAATTTTGTAATAACATTAAAATTAAATATTTCTATTTTTAGATAAATCAAATTGTGCGTTATTTACTCCCATATCATCTGACATATTACAAATCGACAATTGTCAGAGTTTGATTGGATAATAGTAGATCATGGAAAGATTGCAATTTGAAGTTGAGCTGGCAGCAGATGAAGATCCGAAGAATAACATCATAATTATAAAATCAATAACAAAAGAAAATGGAATAACATATCTCATACCGCCATGTTTCCAAGCAGCGAAGCACCACCTTCAATTGGTAAAGTTACCGGGATTTTTGAAAATAAAAAAAATATTACAGAAAAGAGGTCATAATAGAAAGGTGTGGATGTCCATACCAAGTGATGTTTTAGCACTATATACAGATGATGCTGGAAATATGGTGTTTAATGATTATTTGCTACAAGAAATTACTCAAGTCACAAGCCAATCTATTACAGATACAAAATTAGTGGAAATTTTAGAGAAATTAAGTGATAAATCCAATATCAACAAAGAAAACCATAATAATTTAAGCAAACTAAATGAAAAATTTGTTTTAAAGAAGTTTGATAACAAGATCACTAATGCCAAACAGTGGTTGCAAAGTTTTGAAAGTGAATGTACAAGATTCGATTTAAATGGTGATACAGAGAAAATTAGTGCTTTGAGATTATTTTTGAATGAATCAGAAAGTGACTGGTATGAGTCAATGTTAATTAAACACAGTTTAAACTCGCTGTGGAAAATATGGCAAGTGAGTTTTCTAGACACATTTGCAGATAAAAGTTGGTCTTCTGTAATGTATGCACTGAGTTTCAAACATTTGAATGGCTCTCTACTGGAATATGCATTGAAAAAGCAGAGATTGTTACTAGAGTATAATAGTGATATAGATACTAGAACTCTTACTGACTTAATTGTCGCGGGATTGCCAACTTATATTACAAGTAAACTAGATAGACAAGAGGTGACAGACCCAACTCTTCTGTTTAATGCCCTACGGATGCATGAAAATCAGAACAAAAACATACAAAAACATTTTACAGACAAGAAAAGCTCCACTAAAACAGAAGCGGAATATTAAAAAAAAATACCTTGTCAAATATGTTACAAGATGGGAAAGAAAAACAGATTTCACTCTGAAGATTTGTGCTGGTTTAAAGAAGACAAGAAGAGTAGTGACAGTGTAAAACACTGCAAAAACTTGATGTTGGAGATTGATGAATTTCAGGATACAAAAAACTAAATATTCCCCCACTAATAGAAGTTGAGGTTATACTAAATGACACACTGAAATGCAGAGGTATTTATGACCCTGGCTCAAATATAACCTTATTAAATTCTAAATTCATAAAAGTAACAAATTCAAAGAAAAATTACTTTGAAAATAAATTCAATACAATTGATGGTGGGGGAATAACAACAGGCTTAATAAGATTAAATGGAAAAATATTGAATATTGAAAAGGAAATAAATGCATTTATTTGCAAGGATAAAAACTTTACTCATGATTTGCTTTTGGGACTGGATACAATAAAGCGGTTTGGATTGACCCATGATGGGAATTTAAATATCCAACTACAGAAAAATGCCAACCCGAGTGAAGACAAAAAAGAGAGTAATCAAGAAATTGAGACCAGAGAATTGAAGTCAGAAATATATAATAATGAAGTGAATTTCAGTGAGGGCATAGATGTGAATAAATTTGATATAGATACTACTTACTTGGAACATGACCAAAGAAGGAAAATTAGTGAACTATTGAATGATTATAAACACATATTTGCCAAAGATAAATACGATGTAGGTCAAGTGAAAAACTACGAAGCATTTATAGACCTACAAGTAGAAAAATATTGCTCGAAAAGACCATATAGATGCTTCTTAGATGATAAAGAAGAAATCGAGAAGCAAATTGGACAATTGTTAAAGCATGAATTAATTGAAGAATCTTATAGCCCATTCGCAGCACCAGTAACATTGGCATTCAAACGGGATGAAGGAAAAAGGTCAAGATTATGTATCGACTTTAGAGATCTTAATAAAATTATTACCCCACAGCCACAGCCGTTTCCTCTAATAGAAGACTTAATGGTAAAAACGATAAACTGTAAGTATTTTACTACTCTTGACATTAATTCTGCTTTTTGGTCTATACCATTGAGGATCAGTGACAAAGAAAAGACAGGCTTTGTTACACAAGAAGGTCATTACCAATGGACTTGTCTTCCTTTTGGACTGAAAACATCTCCGGCAATTTTCCAAAGAATCCTAACTAATATAATAAGAAAACATAACCTGTCAAATTTTGTGATGAACTACATTGATGATATTATGGTTTTCTCGAAAACCTTTACTGATCATATGGACCATTTATCGAAACTGCTGGATGCAATTGCTGAAGAAGGATTCCGCCTGAAATTAACAAAATGTAAATTTGCAGCACAGTCTGTAAGATTCTTAGGACATATAGTGAAAGGTAATACAATCACACCATTGAAAGATAACCTCAGATCTATAGCAGAATTTACAGCACCACAAAATAAGAAACAAATAAGACAATTTCTAGGTAAAATAAATTTTTATAATAAATATATTCCTAATGCTGCAATAACTCTTGACCCAATACACAATTTACTTAGAAAAAACACCAATTTCGATTGGTCAGCCGACTGTGAAAAAGCTTTCCAAACAATAAAAAAATATTTATGCTCTGCCCCAATTCTGGCTATTTTCGACCGTGAAGCAGAAACATTTATATACACTGATGCAAGTATAAAAGGAATTGGTGCAATACTTAAACAAACACAGAAATGTGGAGAAATCAAACCAGTGGCTTACTTTTCAAAGAAGTTGAACGAATCACAAAAGAAGAAGAAAGCCATATTTTTAGAATGCCTAGCCATAAAAGAAAGCTTAAAGTTTTGGCAACATTGGCTAATAGGAAACTCATTCACAATTTATACGGACCATAAGCCGCTAGAAAATTTAAACATAAAAAACAGAACAGATGATGAATTGGGAGATATGACTCATTACCTATCACAATATAATTTTGTAATAAAATATAACCCAGGTAGAAACAATACCGAAGCGGACTGCTTAAGCAGGAATCCTGTGTATGAAAGCCACGAAAACGAAGAAGATAACTTGAAAACAGTAAATATTGTAAAGATTGAGGAAATATTGGAGGACCAGAACAAAAATCCTAACATAAAGAACAAACATAGTTTTATTAGAGAAAATGGTATATATTACAAATTGAACAACAACAAAAAAAAAATTGTTTTGACCGAAGACTACAGTAAGGTATTAATAAAAAAGGTGCATGAACATTTCTGTCATGTAGGAATAAATCAGATTGTGTCTAAAATAAGACCTTTCTACACAGCACCAAACCTACTTCATAATATAAAATTGATTTGCCGTCAATGTGAAATTTGTATAAAAAACAAATCACGATTAAACAGAAATTATGGACTCATGTCACAATTAGGACCGGCAGAAAAACCTTTCCAAATCATGTCCATAGACACAGTAGGAGGATTTGGTGGTAACAAGTCTTCTAAAAAATATCTACACTTGTTGGTGGATTATTTCACACGTTATGCTTACATTTCATGCTCAAAGACACAAATGACTAAGGACTTTATAAAACTGGTAGATCAAGTAATCAAGGATAATGAAGTTGAGATATTGCTCTCCGATCAATATCCAGCACTGAATTCAAAGGAGTTTAAAAAATATTTAAAGGACCACTCTGTTAATTTAATTTTTACAGCAGTGGATGCTCCTTTTTCAAATGGCAACAATGAGAGATTGAACCAGACGCTGGTAAATAAGATTAGATGTGCCCTGAATAGCAAAGAAAAAAGAATGTCTTGGACAACAGTGGCAATGAATTGTGTGAAAGCCTACAACTCAACAAACCACACAGTGACAGGTTATTCGCCTCTATATCTGTTAAGTGGAGAACCAACCGATATATTACCAATGGACTTAAAGAAAAAGCAAACTGAACTAGGAAAACTGGAAAAAGACCGACATACAGCATTTCTCAGATCAAAAAAATCACATGAATTGAATAAGGCCATTTTTGATAAAAATAGAATAGATTACAAGTTTCAAAAAGGTGATATGGTTTATATAATGGACTGTAATAAGTTAAACAGATCTAAAATGGATGAAATTAGAATTGGCCCTTTTGAGATCGAAGAAATGATATCAGATTCACTATGTAGAATCAACACTGAAAAAAATAAAAAATCCTTAGGATTGTACCATGTGACAAAGCTCATTCCCCAGTTGGATTGCTCAAATTAACCCCAGCTAATTTGCACTTTGTGGGGGGGAGATGTAAGCTTTGTACACGGTATGTTGTGTACGTAGCCTAATGTTTGAGTATGTGTACGCCGCTTAACAGGTATGACGTGACACACGAAGAATGACAATGACAGCACACTCGGGATAGAGAATTTAAGCCTACTCGTGAAGTGATTTATTTCTGATATAAAAGTGATAAGGAATAGAATTAAACATCATTAAATTGCTAGTTAACTAAGTAAAGTAATACTGTGTCGACCTACTAAAATATTGGAAGTAAAAAACCTTTAATTGTCGATTTTTCTATTTTTAGGTTAGTACATCATATTACATATATATATATATATATATATGTATATATGTATATATATTTGTACATATTTATTTAGTTATATAGCTATATATATGTATCTATTTATTTGTTTACTCATATGCTAAATGGAATTTCTTTATTATTATTGTACACTTTGTCTTTTTACTCTTCCTTTTAAAACTCTCTCACTCAAAGGTTTGCTGGAAGAAAAAAAAGGAGAAGCTGACTGACTGAATGACTGACTGACTGACTGGCTGACTGACTGACATATCCACGCAGGGCCTAAACTATAAGGGTTAGAAACTTGAAATTTTGCACAGGGATTCCTTTTATAACGTAGGGGAGCACTAAGAAAGGAATTTTGAAAATTCACCCCCTAAGGGGGTAAAACGGGGGTGTAAGGTTAGTATGTAACTTTGCTGTTTTTGAAGATATTCAATTGAAATTCAGTTTGAAGGTTTTTCATTGAAAGTTATGAAACACGTGTAAAATATTTTTTCAAAAATCATCCTTTAAAGGGGTAAAATGGGGGTGCAAAGTTGATATGAAATTTCTTTGATTTTCAAATTTATATCAATAAAATGTTATATTTGGGTTATAAAATCCTAATCATGATTATTTCCGACATCCCTTTTTGAAATTCATCCCTTAAGAGGGTAAAACGGGGGTGTAAAGTTAGTATGAAAGTTCTGTAATTTTCAATGAAACTTGGCGAGTGTAGTCTTTGTATGAAGAAGGCATCCGATAAGAAACTAAATTCAATTAAATATGACAATTCAAAAGCACCTGTATTGGTCTAATTGAAATAAATGATTTGATTTGATTTGATTTGATTTGAAAGGATTTTCCGAAATTTTGCCCATAAGGGGGGGGGGGATAGGGGGACCCAGTTTGTACGAGACAACGTGATTCCTTGGTCCAATCTACTTCAAATTTTGCATAAACATTCTTTAACAGAATTGATGGAAGACGTATTTTGTATTTTATCGAAATTCAATCCCTGACGTGATTAAAAAGAGATAGAGAATTATGTTGGAGGTGATATCAATACTCCTTAGTGCTTTTGATTTCAATTACTTTTTATTTTGACATATGCTTGAAAACTCAATCCGATTTTATTCAAAAGAGATTGAACTCACATAAAAGCTTGATGCTAAGCAAATATTTTATACTCCTTAAAATTGGAATTTCTGTTTGTAATTTCATATATAAAAGTATATATACGGTTACACAAAAAAGTAATTTCTAAAATGTTTGTCTGTCTCTCTCTTCGTTCCTTCTAATTGCTGCAACAGCCAGACCGATTTTGTAGGGACTTTCACCATCGTTATAAGGAGTAATTTAGGCTACTTTAATTTAAGAACAAGAAACGAATTAGAGTTCCGTATGACTTAAAAACGCGGGAGCTGACCAATATTACCTAACCTTAAACCCCCGTTTTACCCCCTTAGGGGGTGAATTTTCAAAATTCCTTTCTTAGTGCTCCCTTACGTTATAAAAGGAATCCCTGTGCAATATTTCAAGTTTCTAACCCTTATAGTTTAGGCTCTGCGTGGATATGTCAGTCAGTCAGTCAGTCAGTCAGTCATTCAGTCAGTCAGCTTCTCCTTTTATATATATAGAAGATGAAACTTTAAAAAGCACAATTATATTTACGGTAGGGGCTCCTCCGGCCTATTACACCCACGTCCGCCGCGTCTACATCCCCGTCCTCTAGCCCGTGCATCTCGACTTGTCGAACTAAAATCAATATTTTAAATGTTTACATTGTATTTAATGGTAAATGTTACTTTAGAAAGCACAATTATTATATTTACGGCAGAGGTTCCTCCGGCCTATGGGACCCTTGTCCGCGTCCACGTCCGCGTCCACGTCCCCGTTCCCGTCCCCTAGCGCGTCCTTGACTTGTTGATCTAAAATCAATGTTTGTGCAATACATAATATCTAAGGAGGTGAAAGAAAATAAAACAGTAAATACAATGTGTACTTACGGATGCGGCTCTAATTCGTCTATTTGGTCACTGTAATATAAATCATCATCATTTTATTACACATAATTTATATAGTTTACATACATAATAAGAATAACACACACCAAAAAGAAATGTACTACCGCGCTTAGTGACGGTCGACCGCTTTTCAACCTCATGCCCTGAGTAATAATGTTGAAAAGTGGTAGTACATTACAGCAAAGCAAATTACAAAAAAAATAACAGTAAGCATTTGCGTATTTGGGTAATAATTGGCATTCGAATGCACATGCACATTTTGAGAGCGTTTTGAGCGAAATTTTATGATTAGTATTGGTATTATATTTCGTTCGTCTTTCAATGTAAAAGTAAACAAAACCTATAATGTGAAATATATAATTTTATGTATATTTTAATTCTTTGATATTGAAAAACGATAACATATTAAATAAACACCACACCTATAGTAGATACATACATAAAACCAAAAAAACACAAAACCACAAAACATTCCCAAACATATCATCAAACGCTTAGTGTGAATAAACTATTATTTACGTTGTATGTAGATCTGTCCGTAGGGACTCCACTCACCAACACTAAAATCATGAATAACGAGTTGCATTTTAATAATTTCTAGACCCCATCTCAATATATTTCGTTTGTAAATGACTATTAACGTGTTAATAATGAAGAATTATCTAATATTTAGCATTTATTTCACACAAACAACTAATTATAATATATTGTAAACAATAAAGAATCATCAAACGATGATCGCGTAGTGATCATGTAACTTTTCCACCAAAATTATTCTATGTAACCGTTATGAAATTGTCGTAACAATACATATTTCGTAAAGAAAATATCTTCACGTTTATTTTGATATACAATAACAATAGAAATAAGATATAAAAACGGATAACTTACCACATTTTGCTTGGAGCTCCACACACAATAATCTTTAATTGCCAAAAAAGACGAACTGTCACTTTCTTATTTTTTTTTCTAAATATTTTGTTATCACTGCACAGATTAAATTCACTCTTACGGATGACAAGTTTTATATAGCGCCATCTAGTAATTTTATACCGTACGAGTATTACCTGAGTTAAGCGCTGTACACGTTTAAACTGAACGATGTCGTTCGGTGACTGTGCTCACCTGGACAGGATAGGCAAGAGTTTTTTTGGACTGTAGTACACATGGACGCTTGAGTGGATATCCAGCCTCTTGCTTATTATTTTCTCGAGTATTTTAGAAAATATTCCTAGGAGAGATATTGGTCGATAATTGTCCGGTAAGTTTTTGGCTCCATTTTTAAATATTGGACAAACTACAGCTATTTTCCAGGTATCAGGGAAGGTTCCAGTGGTCATGCTTAGATTATAAATGTTAGTTAGGGGTTCAATTATTACATTTTTAATGCATTTAACAAGTCCGTTACTGATACCGTCGATGCCAGGAGCTTTGTCATTTTGTAAATCAATGATCAGGGCTTCAACTTCTTTCGTGTCTGTTGGTTGTAGATAGAATGAGTTCATGGGTGACGATGTTGTAATTATGTTAGCTGCTAAGGAATTTTCATCAGTGTGTGTTAGCGCTAGTATCTTGTTTGCTAAACGTTGTCCAACCGTAGAAAAGTGATCACTGCATTTATCTAATGATTCTTTCCAATGGTTTTTTCCTGGGATCGAGAATAATTCAGTGGGTTCATTGTTCGTGTTGGAGATATGACAGATGTTCTTTATAGTTTTCCACAGCTTTTTGGGGTTACCTTTGCTCTCTAGTAATGTTTTATTGTCATAATCAGTCTTGATTTTTCTTGTCAAATCAGTTAGGTAATTTCTATACCGAGTGTAAATTAGTTTAGCAATAGGATCATTAGGGTTTTTTCTTATTTTCATGTGCAATCGATCTTTATGATGCATACATTGCATGAGGCCTGGGGTGACCCATGGTTTTAAATTGTATTTGATATTTTTTCTGTATAAGTGTGTTTTCCTATAGAAGTTAGGAGTGTTTGCATAAAGCTTGTCGTGGCTTTATTCACGTCAGTCTGATCAAGAATTTTGACCCAGTTTATCTCTGCAAGATTCTTTTCGATAGCTTCAACATTTCTTTTCTGTATAATTCGACTTGGTCTCTTGGTTACTTTTTTATTCAATTGATTGATTCCTAATATAATGATGTCATGATCTGTTAAGTTTATCTGACATATTATCCCCAGTGCCGGATTTCTGGTGCAAACAAAGAAGTGGTCTAGTGTTGATGAATCTCTAGTAGGTTGGTTGATTGCGGATAGTAAACCATATTCGGCCATGAGGCATAGGTACTCAGAACAGCTTGTATTACCTGCTACTTGACAGATGTTTAAATCTAGATCACCACTACTCGGTAATAAGTGATAGTCATTTAAAATTATACGTTTCGTATCATGATCACTTATAACTTTTACACCTTTTAAAATGTATAATTGTGGTCCGGACCAATTAGATATCAAGTTTATGCTAGCAATTAAATATTTTATTAACTCAATGTTGTCATTGTCTTGTACAACGTACACACTATCGAGTTTCATTTGATTACAGCAACTAATCAACTTCCGTACAAAGGCATCTCGTGCGCAATGTAATCGGATAGAAGGATTTACTCTTAATATACCATTTGATGCATCATAATTAAATAAACTATTAGATTGGTTAAAATCTCTTAAAGTTTTATATTCTTTTACTGTCACGAACCTTAACTCTGTGCAATTCTTTGGTTTTTTAAGCAACTCTATAACTCTTGGGTGATCAGACCAATCGTTTTTTTTTTTTTTTTTTTTTTTTTTTTTTTTTTTTTTTTTTTTTTTTTTGGGACGTGCCCACCACCCTAAGTCCCTACTACTGCAACTCCTGTAAGCCAGGATCAACAATAGTAACCATCCAAAATATCGTCGAGACAATGAAGCTCGACGTGTCCCAGGGGAATGATATTAACTGTCTTGGAACCCGCAGCGAAATTAATCATGAAATTAAATCGGAGGAGTAAGAAAATAACAGTTTTCCACTTCCCTCCTTACCAAGCGAGAGACAGAATAGAGTTTACATGTCATTGACATAAGAGTAGATGTTTACAACTGCGTTAAGCCCAGTTGCCAGGCACCACGGATGACATTATTAAGTTATGGGTCCTAAAATATGAGCTATTATATCTGATTCCAATAATAGGTATGGCAAAAACGCCTAAACGCACGGAAATTCATCCTAGTCGCAACAAGGTCCGAGTAGTAAATCACCCCAGATTTAATTTGCAAACTGTCAAACATAATATTGCGTTCACTTTGCCATAAACCACACTCCCACAGTATGTGATGAGCAGATTGCTCGTATTCACAATTAGATGTTGAACATGGACATAATGGTGAGGAAACAAGTTTAAAAGAAAATAACTTGCATTTAAAGTTGCCATGTCCTGTAAGAAATTGGGCAACGCAGTGATCCACCTGCAGCCAAGTCCTCTCCAACCGTTCACGGACGGATGGAAAGAACTGGTGAAGGTGGCGGCCCTTAGAAAAATTATCCCACCTTACTTGCCATTCATCTAAAAGTTCCTCCCATACATCAGCCAGTGGCTTAAATAGTCTAAGAATTTTAGCGCGGTCACGTTCTACAAGAAATTCATTTTTCAAGTGCACTCTCGATGAAAAATACATTGCTGCACGTCGTTGTGCTTCAAGATCGACCGGCAGCACTCCCGCGAGTACTGGTAGTGCTTCCGTACTAACAGTCCTGTATGCTTTACATAAAAATATCAATGCTAAACGCTGACTTTGAAGTAACTTACGTCGTACTGCGCCTATGGTGGCTCTATCGGCCCAAACAGGTGCTCCGTAGCACATACAACCTAGGTAAGTAGCCCCATAGATGGTTTTTAATGTATGAAAAGATAAACCCCATGTAGCCGTTGATATTCTAGTCAAAGCATAAAAGTTACGTTTAGCTTTTTCACCCACAATTTTAATGTGTTCAATAAATGAAAAATTTCTTTCTAGTACGAGACCGAGGTAACATACCGACTCCTTTCTTTTAACGGTGACGTTATCGAATTTGATGCTGGGCGCGGATTTAAGATTACCTTTCAAGATTAGTTGAAAGGTTTTTTGCGGCGCGAAGGTTAAGCGGTTCCGTTTGCCCCACGCGGATATTAAACGTAAACACGAGTGGGCTAAGTTTTCGAGACCAGACCGCGTATTGGACTGGATGAGCAGAAGGCCATCGTCCGCGTAACCAGTCAATGAACAGCCGTGCGGGAGCGGTATCGCGAGAAAATCATCAAATCCCAGATTCCAAAGATACGGCCCGATTACAGATCCTTGAGGACATCCCATAGTCAGTGCCTTCGACATAGAATGGTGCCCAAGTGTCAGTTTAACGGTACCGTGTAAGAAGTACGAGTATATAAGAGTGTAAATATTTCTAAAGCAACCTCGACTTTTCAATTTAAGCAGTAACATTGGCCACCACGCATTGTCGAAAGCACCAGAAATATCGAGGAAGATGCCTACGACGTATTTGCATTTCGATTTATTAACAGTTGTCCTAACAGAAAGCGCGGCGTCAGTTGTAGATTTGCCTATAGTAAACCCGAATTGATTATTATGAAATTTCGGCCCGTTCGGCAACAAACGTGGGACGATTAGGCGTTCGAGGAGTTTCCCTAACGAAGGTAGTAATGTTATAGGCCGATATGACTTAGGGTCATCTGGAGGCTTGTCGCCACTCTTCGGTATTATTCGTATAAAGCCACGACGCCAAACACGCGGGAAAACGCCCTCTGCAATACAACGACAGTAAACAGTTAGTATCATGTCACCAGCGGATTTACATGCTTCTTTAATCATCCGATTTGAAATTTTGTCTTCCCCTGATGATTTATTTACTGGTAGTTTTTTAACAACGTTGGAAAATTCGTCAATAGATGGCAGGTCTGACATAGGTGACATAGGTGGCTCAGCTGCCCACGCTCTAATCTGTTGGTGGTAGTCGTTGTCTTTAGAAACCGAGTCGTCCGGAATAAGACTGTTAAGCAGGCATTCCGTTGTCTCTTCAATACCAGCGGTATGTATGTCGTTTACTTTTATGTTTTGAATGTAAGCTAGGTCGACTGACCTGTTAGCTTTGAACTCGTGGTATAAAGGAGACCACGGACCCTCACTTTCAAGTCGTTCGACAACTTTGTGCAGTAAATTGCTTTTAGATTTTTCAACGTACGCTTTGTATCGAGACTTGGCAACTCTAAACGCATTTAGGGCAACGGTGAACGTGTTTCCCGTAACTTTATGTTTTTTAAGTTTATTTATCTTTCTGCGCGCTCTTCGAAAGCATTTACGTTGTTCAACTAAATAGGCACTCCACCAATCACATCTACGGATATTGGTCATAGATCCGCGACCAATGGCGATATCAGCACAGTAAGTGAAAGTGTCTGACATAATTTCAGCACTCTCTTCCGCCGATAGCCCATCGCGAGTGAAGTCCTTGGCATGTGAGGCGAACAATAAACTAAAAAAATTCCAATCTGCACCCTTAGATTTGTATCTAAAATTTTGACCTTGATGTTGATTAGAACCTTGAGACAACATAGGAATAAACTCGTACACGATTAGGCGATGATCACTACATGACGCGTCTGGGAGGACACGCCACCTATCCAAGCGGACGTCGGCACTAGATAGTGTGACGTCAATACAAGATTCGCCCATGAGGCTGCAATAAGTAGGTGGTGCATCGGGAGTATTATGAATTGATAGGTTCATCTCAGCGATGAAATCCTCAACAGCATTGCGCCGTTCAGTATCTGTGGACCGAACCTTGCCATACCAGAGCGGCGAAGACGCGTTAACGTCTGCGCCGATGATAACTTTGCAGCCCGCAAGTGACCGCAAGACATTACGGAGGTTGTGAATATGAGGACCAACAGGGTCAGAATATTGAAAATAATAGCTCACAACATAAACTTTAAAAGAAGCCGATGAAATCTCTGCTACAGCACAGTGTGGGGTCATGAGATTACGCAATGATGTTACGGTAATGTTTGACGAACGTGATACATAGATTCCAGCCCGTGCCTTACTGTCTAGTTGAACTACATTGTTACGTAAGCTGGCGTTTTGATATTGTTCCTGAATTAGTACAATATCCAAATTATATTCTATAATTAATTTATCTAGCTCAGACGTCGCCACCCTGTCGTTGTGAAGATTTAATTGTCCTATAGCAAAACTAACCATAGTAATTAGTAGTTGGTATTAAGTACAAGTTGCTCTAATTTAAGTTTATATGAAGCACAGTCTTGTGACCCGCAGCGATGGTTGTGTGCTTTTTTAAAACGTTTACACACTACGCAAGTTGGTACGAAATCTATATTATCTCTATGCGGACAGTCTTTGGTGTCATGGGTCTCAGCGCAATTAGCACAGGTGGGCGATTCGGCAGCGCAATGTTTCCTGACATGTCCGAATTGTTGACAATGTAAGCAGCGGACAACATCAATGTCATCTATAAAGCGGCAAAGCCCAATCAATAAATAATTTCTCTTTAGTGTTAACTAAATGTTTACGCACCGCAGGCTCTAATTCAATACCTATCCATTTCCTACCATTATCCAAAGTACGTTTGCGTATAATCTTTGTGGATTTAATAAATTCTTCCTCAATAATTGATAGTTCATCTTTAATGTTCTGGCGGAATAACGCGGTTAGAAAGGCACCATCCTCCATAGAATAGGGAACGTCTTTTACTAAAATTCGAGGTCTACGGCCTTTTGGCTGTTCGAGACGCAAGCCGGCAGATTTAATCGCGTCGACAGATTGCAATTTTTTTATTTGGGTCTCATTCGCTACACGTAACACGACACCGGATTTAGCGGTTTTTTTAACACCGACGATTTGGAAGCCATCATCAGTTGGTTTAATAGCTTTCATTAGCGCCTGTTTTGTAGCCGACGACGACGCGTAATCAGCTGAGCGCTCCGTGGTGGGATATGCAACTACGCACGGCAGCGGCGGGCGCGACTGTAAAGCGGGAGTAATTTTTGAAGTCCGTAACTTCAATGATTCCGCGTAAGAAATCTTATTATTCGGGCTAACTGTGACATTAGATTTTACTTTTTCTAATTCTCGCTCCGTACGAACTAATTTGGTTTCAGTAGAGGAAGATTTAATCGCGAGCAGAGATACAATTGCCGTAATACGCTGAGTCATATCCATAATGGCAGACTTGTTCGCAACGTTAATTCGGGATCCTTGATCGTTGACAAGGTCGTTAATTTTCGATAAATATGCCGATGCCTCCGACACTAGTTCGCAGTAGTCGGCATTGCTCGCGTCACTAGCATTCAATAAGGATGAATTGTTATCAATGACGTTAGATGGTTGTACTTGTAACCGCTTGGATCTATCTTCGGGCGAAATGTAAGACGGAGACATTTCGCTGAATAAGCGTTTAGAACTCGCGGAGGTCGGGGACCTGTTTGTTAGGGCACTTCTGCGAAATACATTCCCACCTCGATCGGGCGGGTCATCATTATACGTAGATGACATGATCTTACTATAAGAATAAACAGGTAACGAGAAACAAAACTAGATACGAATAACCGAACACAAACTAAACGGTCGTAGAAAGTTTTTCACTCCACCCGCAATACTAAAAAAAAAACTAATAATTGTACTTACCGAATCCAATGTTTAACAATAAATCACAAATATTAATATTTACACGTATAAAAACTTACTCAGCCAGCATTTAAAACAATACCACACAACCAAACAACAAACCACGGTCCTGATTCGATCGCGAAACCAATAAATCACGAAATAATATAAGGAGCCGATTTGACGTTTACCGCACCGTACGGAAGCGCGAAGGGAAGTCCAATCGTTTGTAGGTTGTTTAGCAACCATAGGGTTGTCACTCACACTTTGTCTACTGTTTTCACACATACTCTTTTTTTGTCCTCTGGTTAATACCGAGACAACATGCTGATTAATTTCCTTCAATTCGTCGCTCGTTATTCGAATACGTGACAAAGCATCTGCAGCTCCATTGTCAGTACCTCGAACATATTCTATTGTGTAATCATATTCTTCTAGTATTAGCCGGAATTTAGTCAAACGACTAGATGGATTTGTTTGATTAAATAAGTAAACTAATGGTCTGTGGTCGGTTAAGATAATAAATTTTCGTCCGAACAAGTAGGGTCTAAAATACGTTACAGACCATACGATAGCCAGTAACTCTTTTTCTATCGTGGCGTACCCAATTTCCGCTTTATTAAGACTACGACTTGCAAAAGCAATGGGTCTGTTATCATTATTACATAACACGGATCCGATTGCATAGCCGGACGCATCTGTTTGTAACACGAAAGTATTGTTCTCATCGAAATTCGGATATTGTAATATTGGTGGAGATATTAATGATGTTTTTAGGAATTCGAAGGATTTTTGACATTCAGATGACCATTCAAAGTTAACATTTTTTCGACATAGTTTGTTAAGAGGTAAAGATATTGCGGCAAAATTAGGTATAAATTTTCTATAAAAGTTGACGAACGCTATGAATCTTTTTGTCTCGTCAGCATTTTTTGGCACGGAATAATGTTTCACTGTATTTATTTTCTCTAAATCCGGTTTAATTCCTTCAGATGAAACAATATGACCTAAAAACTGCATTTCTTTCCTTAAGAAGTCGCATTTCATTGGGTTAAGCTTTAGGTTAACTTTTCTCAATCTAGTCAAAATATCTATAAGATTTTTATTATGAATTTGTAAATTACGTCCAAAACAAATCAAATTATCTAAATAAACAAATAGTTTGTCGTACGTAAGTCCCGACATAGCAATTGTCATTAGACGAGAAAATGCACTTGGGCTAATCTTTAACCCCATTGGTAATCGGGTCATTTGATATTGACCTGTAGGCGTAGTGAATGATGTGTACTTTCTACTTTCTGGTTTTAATTTTGTCTGATAATAGCTTGTGATAAATCTAATTGTGAAAAATACATTGAACCGGATAAGGAATCTAAAATATCGTTAATATTCAGAAGGGGAAATTTATCATCTAAAATTCTAGTATTTAATTTACGAAAATCAATAACTAGCCTCCACTTCTTTGAGGTATCATCAGATTTTTTGGGTACCAACAAGATAGGGCTCGACCACTCACTTCTTGTTGGTTCAATGATATTTTCAGAAAGCATTTCTTTAACTTGTCTTTCAATTTCCTTACGCTGTGAAAAGGGCAATTTATACTGCCTAGTATAAACTGGATCAGCATTTGGTTTTAACTGTATAGTTTGTTTGTAAAGGTTAGTTGTAAATAATTTATCGTTTGGTAAATGAAAAACATCTGAAAAATTTGCGCATATGTTTTGAATGGTTGACCTTTCTTCATAGTTTAGGTGACTTAAATTTAAAAGAGAAAACATGGTGCGTACTCTCTCTCCATTAATATTACTATCTCGTCCGAAGCTAGACATGTTATAATCTGATAGTAAATGTATTTCCGGCCTAAAATAATTGATATCTACTTGTGTTTCGCGAGTATTTAATATTTGTATACTAATTTGTCTATTTCTCGGTTTACAAATACTTCCGGCTATAAAAACTCCGTCGAAAAAACTTAATTAACGAACTTTTAATCATAGGCAGTGTCAAAATATGGTCATTTCTTTTTAACGTTAGTGTATTGTTTTCAAAATTTATGATAGATAGATTTATGATATTTGTTCATAAAATCTCTGCCAATTATACCGTGCTGTATACCAGGTAAGGTGTTCATAACATAAAATTTGTGTACATATTCTTGTCCATTTATGATTAATGTAACATAAACATAACCTAATGTTCGTACTTTGCCCCCAATATCATTTATATAAATGCATTCAGATTGTATTGGAATATTCCAATGTTCAACAGTTTTGTATTTCAAAACTGATAGTGATGCTCCAGTATCTATAAGCAATCCATATTTGGTACCTTGTATTAAGAATTCCACTGAGCTGTTATTGTTACAAGCAAATATAGTATGATTATCGAAAAAACTCTAATGGTTCATTGGTATGTCTTTCTGTGGTTGGTGAGGTTCGGTTCTGGTCAGTTAAATCGATAGCATTTACACCATTTTCAATAGCGTGCACATTATTAATACGCGTAAAAGTCTGTCCAGACCTACCTCGAATTGAACCCCGCATGTGAACATGATTATTGTTGAATTGTTGTTGATTTGTTTGGAATTGGTTTTGGAACTGTCTACGATTATGAAAAACACCCCTACTGTTCCCTCTCTGCATAAATCTATTGTTGTTTGAATGATTAGGACGTCTATTATTATGGTAATTATATCCGCGGTTACTAAATGAACTGCCTTGGTATCCGACATATACAGAAGCGTCAGAGTATGATAATTGTTCATCCTTAGCTGCTCTTATAGTATCTTTTAAGGTGTCATAATTACGCGCTGACAGAATAATTCGGATTTCGCGGTTGCGCAAGCCATCAATGAAACTTTTAATAGCAATCTTTTCATTTTGAGGGCATAATATTTTGTATGCATTTTGGTTATCACCAGCTTGTGCAAATGTTAAATCCACAAAAAGCTGCTCGACTTTAGATCCATATTTTTCTATTGAAGAACCGTTTTGGTTTATTTGTGTTAGCTCTTTGTGAATTGCCGTACTGGACTTTTTTGTCAGAAGGTGTTGACGCATTTCAACTATAAGTTACTCACAATTATCATACGATGAAGACAACCTTAATTTAGCGTTTTCATTTAGTCGTATTTCAATATAAACTTAACTAACATTTTGTTGCCTTCTTCCGTTAGGGAAGAACTGTGGTATAGAAATTTTACCATTTATGAAGGCGATCGAGAAAATTATATTTCTTTTCTTTTAAGTGGACTGTAATGTAAGGATTGCTGGTGATCGCCTAGAGGGTGGTGTTATAGGGATGAACAGACGAGCTAGGAGTGTGAGGACACGCACCTGGATTTCAGCAGCACGTGGCACTGGTTCTCTGACGGCGTGATCCGTTCGGCATAAAAACAGCGGCGTTCTGATGGCAGCACTGATATTGTCTTTCACATGTATCTCCTAGATTTCACTCGCGGTAATGTTCATCACAAGGTAAGGATTTTAGAAGCGAAGCGGCGCGGTGCAGCGCAGCGCGATATCTCCTCGGTACAGTTTCGAAACGGACTGTCGTTTTCAAGATGGCGAAAATGGTCGCCGCGTGCGTTGGAGAGAGGGAAAAAGGGATAATGCTCGTCTATTCAGACAGTAACGTCAAAGATGACAGGACTATCTATATACGAAATTCTAATGCATAGAAAAATCAAAAGATGGCGTTACCATTTCCCCCCGGCTTTAAAGGGTTGCCTTTAAAAGGAAACTAAATAAAATAAGCCGTGTTAGGTGTACTACCGCATAACCTATCCACAAGCTAATACAGCGTTATGAAATTAAATTAATCTAAATTAACTTTATTGGAACACTTATAACGAAAGTTATTAACTAAATACCTAAACTAAGAGAGAGATCCAACTTCGGGCTAGATCTCACTGAGTCGGTAGCGGACAGAGACGTACAACAGGGCGCACGTAACTACCCTTCGCGGTTTTTACAGTAACAACGCGGGTTGTACCGTCTTTAGACTTGTGCAGTTTCTCTATGATAGCTAAGGGCCATGAAAGTGGCGGAGAATTATCATTCATGACAATGACTAACGTACCCTCCTGTATAGGGGATGCAGGACTATTCCATTTGGACCTAGCCTGAAGCTGGTGAAGGTATTCTGAACGCCAGCGCCGCCAGAACGACTGCACGAGTTTATCAAGCAGAGTATGTCTCTGAAGCAAGCTAGAAGAGTCTGCTTCAGGAGCGGGAAGTGACGATAATGGCGCTGTGTTCAAGAAATGCGCAGGGGTTAACGCGGATGATTCAGCAGGGTCACTACTCAGTGCTGTGAGAGGACGCGAGTTAACTAGTGCCTCGACTTGAACAAGTACAGTTAAAAGCTCTTCATAAGAGAGGATCTGTTGGCCTATGACTTTGAAGAGATGCGTTTTGATTACCTTGACCATGCTTTCCCAACATCCACCGAAATGTGGTGAAGCGGGCGGAATAAACTTCCAATCAATGTGATTTATGGAAAGTTCTTCCTGAAGACGAGTCTGACACTCTCTGTTGAGAAACTTATAGAGGTCGCGTAAATAAGAATTCGCACCTACGAAACAAGTACCGTTGTCGGTATACAAACATTGTATAGGGCCACGTCGCGAAAGAAATCGTTTTAGGGCTGCCAGAAACGACACCGTACTTAAATCCGTCGCAACTTCAATATGCGTAGCGCGCGTCGTCAAGCATGTGAAAATGCATAGCCAAGCTTTACGGCTTTTAACTCCTCGACCACGCACTGGCGTGTACTGCAACGGTCCTGCGTAATCACAACCGGTATGTGTGAACGCTTTATCTACCTGCTTGACGCGATGGCTAGGAAGGTCGGCCATGAGAGGAAAGACCGGGCGAGGACGGAATTTAAAACAGACGTTACAATTATGTATTCTATGGCGAATTATTCGCCGTGCAGCTAAAATCCAATACTTATGCCTGAGTAAGGACATAAGCAACTCTGGACCGGCATGGAGATGTTTCCTGTGATAGAAATCAACAAGAAGGTCAACGACGTGGTCGCGACGCGGTAATAAACAAGGATGTTTATAGTTGTAAGGTTCGTCCGAATTAGACAGACGACCGCCAACGCGTATGATGCCGTGCTCATCGAGAAACGGCTTGAGCTTAAGAAGCGCGGGAGAACAAGCTACATTATTTATTAAATTTTCAATGTCGTCGCTAAAATAAACAGCCTGGACCACTCGCAACAATTTATACTCTGCAAATTCAAGGTCAGAGCTTGAAACAGAAGCCCCTTTAGGAAGTTGCCTAAGAAATCTACAGACATAAACGATAGCGCGTAGTAACTTAGACCACGACGACATGCGCAGTGCGAGTGCATAGATCGGAGATTCCGCGACCTCAACGACCACAGGATGAGAAACAGACTTCCGTTCGGGTACATCCTCGGCTTCTGCACTGTGGTCACAAGGTTGTATGGGCCACTCTGACGGATCATGGGAAATCCAAGCAGGCCCACGAAACCACAATGGATGTTGCAGAAGTTTAAATGGAGTAACCCCACGAGAAAGGCAATCGGCAGGATTCTCAATACCCGCGACGTGATGGAAACAAGTAGCGGGAACCAGTTCTATTATTTTAGTAACGCGATTGGCGACAAAAGTCTGCCAGCGGTGCGGAGAAGAATAAATCCAAGCGAGCGCTACCTTGGAGTCAGAAAATGCGTATATCTTATTGACGGGGTAGTGGGGCGAAACTGTATCTTGAACCTTGCAGAGCAACTGAGATAGCAGAAGGGCCGCGCACAACTCCAGTCTCGCAACCGAAATGGTTTTGACCGGCGAGACCTTGGACTTGGCACAAACTAACTGCACGGAGTAGTTAGGACCAATGCGGACTTGCAAGTATACGACTCCGCCGTAAGCGCGTTCGCTGGCGTCAGCAAATCCTATTAGATTGACAGTACATCCGTCGACCAACCCAAGATGACGTGGAATAACAATTTGATTGAGCGCGGAAAGCTTAATACAAAATTGCTTCCAAGCGTCGACAATATGGACGGGATCCCACTCACACTTTGATAACCAAAGCTCTTTGATCAAGAGCTTGGCGTACAAAATTGTGGGAGACACAAACCCCAGTATATCCCATAGTCGAGCCACTGTGGACAGCATAGTGCGCTTGGTGCACTTATCATCGGGCGGTGCGACGTCAAACCGGAAACTATCACGGGATTTATCCCAGCGTAAACCGAGAACCTTATGCGGTACAGACCTCTCAAACTCAATGTCTGGAGAAGCCTTATGAGAATCAGGCAAGTGCGCGAGAACCTCTTTACAATTGCTTGTCCATTTCACAAGATCAAACTGGCCTCGCTTGAAGAGCTGAATAAGCTCTTCACAAAGCGAAATTGCTTGCGGGGCGGATGTGACACTACAAGCTATGTCATCCATATATAAAGCGGAGGTGGCAACTGCTGCTGCAGCGGGAAAGTTGTCGCCTTCATCAGCGATCAACTTGCGGACAACACGTAACGCGTGATATGGACTGGACTTGAGTCCAAAACAAACACGATTAAATTGATATACGGATAAAGGTTCACTGTTGTCAAACCGATAGAAAATCCGTTGAAATCTACGGTCAGATTCACGAACGCCGATATTGAGAAACATTTGTCGGCAATCAGCTGACAGGGCGACTTGGAAAAGACGAAACTTTATTAGGATGTTAAATAAGTCACCCTGTAGATTAGGGCCGGCATGCAAAATGTCGTTAATCGACTGACCCCATGTAGTCTTACAACTAGCATCTAAAACCACACGAAGTTTAGTGGAGGTCTTGTCTTCGCGAACTACGCCGTGATGCGGAATATAATACGAAGGAAGAGAATTGTCCTCGTTGTTGACAACCGGACTCAAAAAATCTTTATTTATATAGTCGCGAATGACATCATTATAGGCGCCGCGTAACTTGAGCGATGCATCAAGTTTGCGTTCTAAACAATAGAAGCGTCTAAGTGCAGCAGCGTATGAGTCACCTAGCGAATACGGGTCACCACAAAAAGGTAACGCCACAACATATCTACCACTGTCATCGCGAACAGTGGTAGCGCGGAAGTGTTCTTCACACTCGAGGTCCTTACGGCTCTGCGAGGGCGGCGCGGAAATCTCTTCAAGCTCCCAAAATCGCTTGAGAAGAGAATTAATATTATTTTCTTGAAGAACAGCACAACAAGACATAGTATAATTAGAAGTGTGTGACGTAGGTACGGTACCCATAATCACATACCCCAATACCGTCTCAATAGCGGGAGGTATATTACGTAGTTTACTGTGTACCACATTATGCAAAAATATATGTGGAAATATGGCGGCCCCTAACAAGACATCGATGATTCCCGGCTGTGCAAAGTCAGAATCTGCCAGCGGTAACGTCCCGAGGTGTGGAAGTTGAGAAACGTCCACCTGCGCGCTAGGCAGCGTGTCGGTAATACGTTCCACGATAAGCGAGGTAATGTCAAAATTAATGTCCTTATTAAAACGGGAATGTATTTTAACATCTACGGAACCCTTACAAGATTTTCCCGACCCACCGATCCCTTTGATTATTAATTTCGTATTTTTATAGTTATTCCATAGTCCGAGGCGTTTGAAGCAATCAGAAGTAATAAAATTACTCTGTGACGCGCTATCAAGTAAACAACGAATTGTATGTGGTCTGTTACTGATATCGTAAACAATAACCTGTACCGTTGCCAACAAAACCGTTGTGGACGCCATACATTGCTGCTTTGCATCGCGCCGAACGTGACAAACACTTGAGCGTTCACTGCGGTCATACGCAATGGATGTCGTACACAACGATACCTCTGACTGGGAGGCGTGCGGGGCGGCCGTAGTCCCGGCGCTTGGAACGGCTCGCGCTGACGTAACAGACTGGTCGGGTTTGAGGGACTCATCCGAAACCGGCGATTTTTTATCGAAATGCAACAATGTATGATGCCGCTGCTTGCATAAGCGACATTTAGAATTACTAGAACAATCACTTGTTTTATGTTTTATGCTTAAACAATTAACGCAAGCTTTGTTTTCTTTCACACATTTAAAACGAGCAGTCGGATCTAAATTATTAAAAGCGGGACATTTAAAATAATGGTCGTGATCAATATTATTGCACAGACACTTTGAATTTTTATTGTTAGAATCTGAACATGCTACGTAAGACTGCGGGTTAGGAGGGACGGGATTACGCTTGCTATTTCGTGATTTATTCAACCTTTGTCTACCGTACTTATCATTTGACGAGCTACATGCACTAGGCTGCGTATTATGATATATTCGGCACTGATCTTTGATGAACGAAAAGAACCTATCTAGAGTAGGTATTTTATGATTACGTTCCGTCATCTCGAAGGCACGAACAGTTTCTGGGTCGAACTTTTTTAAAGCAAGGTGTAATAATATAAAGTCGGAAAGATCTTCAAATTTCAAGTTTTTAAGGGCGTTAACGGCGGTAATAAAGTTATCTATGAACAGCTGGAAATTCGAAACAGAGGCGGGTCCGGACAGTTTAAGATTTAAAGCTTGATCAAAGTAGGTGGACGCGAGGACGCGAGTATCTTGATACCTATCAAGGAGTGACTGAAATATCACCTGATAATTCTCAGCACTGGGAGTTACACCCGCAAATACGGAATGCGCTTTCGGTGACAGTTTACCTAATAAATAATACAACCTGTCAGCATCTGTCAGAGAGTCATTATCGTGCACTGTTGATTTAAAGCTAGCATAGAATAATGGCCAGTTCCGTATATCGCCATCAAACGACATAAGTTCGATAGGAGGTAGTCGCGGCGTTCGCACGGGTGGCGCTGCCGTGGCGGTGGCGCTGTGATTCGCACTTCTACCTTCCAACTGCGATTGTATGCGCTTAATGATACAATACAGATCCTCGAACGAAGTGTACGCCTGGTAATTGGGCTTTGCTTCGGGATTAATTGAAAGTAACTTTGCGTTATAAGTGTCCAACAAATGATGAAAGTCTGTTCGAATATTATCTACTGTCATACAATAACTGAGAAATGATTCTTTTTTAGTTTCGGAAGTGTTAGCGGTTTTTGAGCGCTCGTATATGTCTTGAATACGCTCAAATAAAACATTGCGTTTAGCTTCCAATATTGTTAATTTCCTTTCTTTCGACATGTTTATGTCGGTATAAGTACCTATATACGAATTAAACAAACTGTGATTATCTAAACGTAAGGTAGATGTAGTTATGCGGTAGTTTTCCTAGGTTGGCAAAAACTTTATTGTGAATTGGGGGTATTACTAAAAGATGCTTCAAATATTGAATTTCAAGGAAGCTATGATAGTTTTTATAATAATAATTGTGCATGTAAGTAGTTACGAGCGTATATTACTTACATGGGCGGTAAGAGAATATGTGTAGGTAGCCACTGGCGTGTATTACCTACGCGGGAAGTTATAATACTTATGTATATAGGTAGCTACAGGGCGTATATTACCTATATGGGTGCGGAATGGACCACTTAATGGGTATAATTAATAGTCTAGGGGTATAGCTGGGTGCTTTATCCCCTAGGTAGGGACTTCTAGAAGATACCTACGCGTTATAACGGAGAGTATGGATATATAAATCCTTCTCCTGCGGGATATATGCGATTGAGTCCGGCTCGAAAGGACCATAAAATGGTATAGAAATTTTACCATTTATGAAGGCGATCGAGAAAATTATATTTCTTTTCTTTTAAGTGGACTGTAATGTAAGGATTGCTGGTGATCGCCTAGAGGGTGGTGTTATAGGGATGAACAGACGAGCTAGGAGTGTGAGGACACGCACCTGGATTTCAGCAGCACGTGGCACTGGTTCTCTGACGGCGTGATCCGTTCGGCATAAAAACAGCGGCGTTCTGATGGCAGCACTGATATTGTCTTTCACATGTATCTCCTAGATTTCACTCGCGGTAATGTTCATCACAAGGTAAGGATTTTAGAAGCGAAGCGGCGCGGTGCAGCGCAGCGCGATATCTCCTCGGTACAGTTTCGAAACGGACTGTCGTTTTCAAGATGGCGAAAATGGTCGCCGCGTGCGTTGGAGAGAGGGAAAAAGGGATAATGCTCGTCTATTCAGACAGTAACGTCAAAGATGACAGGACTATCTATATACGAAATTCTAATGCATAGAAAAATCAAAAGATGGCGTTACCAAACTGTACAAATCTATGGCATCTATTAAGCTTTTGGTGACATTTTCATCACCATTCATAGATGGCAGTAAAGCCACGGCAGTTCTATAATTAAAAGCCTCCATATTGTTTGCCTTAACCGTACACTCGGTACTAGATGGAAAACTGTGCGTTTTAGCGCAAAAAGATTCTATTTGAATAAAAGTTTTTTCAAATAAATCACAGTATGACTGTATTTCCTGTAAAATAGCAGTACTTTATTGTTTCTTTTCAATTTGTTTCGATAAGGTATTAATTAAGTCATCAAATTGATATTTTAACAACGTAGCTTCCTTTAACTTTTGTTCTAGTACAGGTTTTGTCCTTTTAGGATAACTTAGTTTAATTAAATTATCTTTAATATTTTTCAATTGGTCATATAACAGGTTGAGCTCATTGGCCATTACTTACCAATCAAAATAAGGTACAATAATTATTTAATTGTTCTATAATTACGTGATAATACATATATAACTAATAGATAAACAGACTATAATTTCGTCCAATAACCGTTCCGTAAGTTTTCATTTTATGCTGGAACACGACTCACTTCACTTATCACTGACCATAATTATAATCACTCACTGCGGTTTCTGGATTCTGGTACCCGCCTCCTGGCGAGCCTCCTGGCGTTGTTGGCGGCACTCATAACAGGCACGAGTCTCCGGGTTCGGTCGACGAAACGCACGTGATAGGTTTTGTGCGAAAACCTCATTCCTTATCCACGAATAATGGCAGTTTCGGTACAATTTATACACCGCATAAAGTCCGACGATTCCGAGTAAGGTGCAAATTATAAACATCACGATGCTAATGTTCGATAAGTGGTACTCCTGCATAGAAGCCGAATTAGAACCACCCGATGCACTTTGTGATATAAAAACGTCCTCTTTTTCAACTTTTGATTGGCACATTTTGACACCAAAAAAAAAAAAAAAATTTAAAAGACAACATTAAATTTCTTATACCATAGTTCATTAATGTCTTCCAATGCTTAAGTTACGTGACCGAACTCGGCAACCCGTCTCGAATGGCAGGGTCGCCATGTAAGGTTGTGAGTCAGGGGAGATGAGTTAAACAAGTATCTCCATTGAAGTATTGTTTATTACTGCCCGCTGATCAAGAGTACAATCATCTATATCATAAAAATATTGATTCTAAATATGAATACATGAGCACACATACATAATTCATTTCTACACACTACAGTGTTATAAAGTGCAGCAGTGTACGGATCGCGGCAGTAAAAGTGAGTTTGTTAGGTGACTATAACGCACATACTAGCGAGCTATTCTATAGTGAACTACTTAAGGTCTGTGAGGAACAACAGTGGTTATGTGCTGATATTGAGTGCTTGCCAAGTGACTCATACACTTTTGTGAGTGAGGCGCACGGGTGTAGGCGCTGGCTTGACCACTGTATTACGACAGAGGCCGCGAAACGGACACTCGTTAATGTTAACGTACTGTACGATATATATTGGTCGGATCATATGCCTATAGAGGTAGAATGTAATCTAAAGTTAATTACACCTAATATAGTATTACCTAAACCTAATAGTAGTAACATTGACGGCCTCTGTGGTCTAGTGGTTCGAGTACCGGACTGCTGATCACGAGGTCGTGGGTTCGATTCCCACGGGACACAGATATTTATGTGATAAATATAACTGTTTGTGTTCGTCTGGGTGTTTCCTATGTATTATAAGTATGTATTTACAAAAAAAAGTATATAAGTATTATATCCATTGTCTAGTACCCATAGTACAAGCTCTGCTTAGTTTGGGACTAGATGGTGCTGTGTGAAATGTCGCAGAATATTTATTTATTTTATTTATTGTCTGGGGGCAACGTGACTCGACTCAAATAAGTAATATGAGGAAATGTGTAATGTGGGGTTACGGGAAATAGATTTTGCGCATGCATTCAGTCACTGTGCAGACACTCATTGCAGGAATGTGAACCATAATATTCTTCTAGATGATGTATACAGTAACATAATATGTATTCTCCAACAGTCTGCTGAGTGTAGTGCGGTGGCGAATAAGCCCCGAAAGTATAAACCTGAACCAGGGTGGAATAAACATGTAAAAACAGCTTACGAGGTGGCTCGTCTAGCTTTTCATGGTTGGCAGTTATGTGGTAAACCAGATACAGGTATTGAATATAATAAAATGCGTGATACGCGGAAAAATTTCAAAAGTAAATTAAAATGGTGTCGTAATAATGAAAAACAAATTAAACTTAATTTAATAGCTGAAAATCATAAATCGAAGGACTTTGTAATTTTTTGGAAAAACACGGAAAAACTGAATCCAAGGTCGAGCCTCCCCGTAAGTGTTGGAGGTAAACATGATCCCACACAAATTGCTAATATGTTTGTAGACCAATTTAAAGTGAAGCCCTTGGCAAATTCCTCTGCTGGTTATGTGACGCAGGAGGTGACTGGCGCTGATGTGGGCATGGCGCGGGGATTGAATTTATCTACTAAAGATGTCACGAAAGTGATAAAAAACATGGTTAGAGGCAAGTCCCCAGGTCATGATCACCTTAGTGTCGAGCACCTTAAGTATGCAGGTGTGCACTTGCCTAGAGTATTGTCGATGTTTTTTAGACTGTGTGTGAGTCATTCTGATCTGCCCAGTGCACTAATGCGGACTATAGTTATACCTGTCATAAAAAATAAAACCGGTGATGCTGCTGATCCTAGTAATTACAGACCAATATCCCTGGCAACGGTCATAACAAAGGTGCTGGATAGTCTGCTGGATACATTTAGGCTCCCAGGATTGACTTGTATGATGCACAGTTTGGCTTCAGGCCTGGGCTGTCGACTGAAAGTGCCATTATGTGTTTGAAGCGGACTGTCCGGTATTATACGGATAGAAAAACACCTGTTAATGCATGCTTCTTAGATCTGTCCAAGGCATTCGATCTTGTGCCTTATGACCGGCTGTGGGATAAACGAAGAAAAGAGAAAAAAGTAGATTTTGAGGTTACGTTATTGTTAAGATTCTGGTATGAGAACCAAATTAATAATGTTAGGTGGGCAGGGACTATGTCCGAAGAATATAGATTGAAGTGTTGGGTGAGGCAGGGGGGAATCACCTCCCCTCGCCTTTTCAATCTATATATAAACCAACTAATTTTTGAGCTCAGCAATACTGGTGTTGGCTGTCATATTGACGGAGTTCATATGAACAACATCAGCTATGCGGACGATATGGTCTTGCTGAGCCCATCAATCAGTGCATTAAGGCGTTTGATGAAGGTTTGTGAGAACTATGCGGTGGCTCAGGGGCTTAGGTATATATGTCGCTAAGACTGAGTTACTTGTTTTCAATGGTGGTGCCAAAAGATGCTTAAATGTTCCGGTCATCTCATTTTCAGGTACGCCCTTGAAGCAAGTATCAAAATTTAAATATCTGGGCCACTGGGTCACTGAGGACCTGTGCGACGATTTAGATATCGAGAGAGAGCGTAGGGCGCTGTCTGTTCGAAGTAATATGCCCGTAGGTTTGCACGGTGTTCTTACGACGTTAAAATGAAGTTTTTTCGAGCCTACTGTCAGATTTTTTACACCTGCAGCCTCTAGGTCAAGTATACACAGAGGGCATACAGCGCCCTGCGTGTACAGTATAACAATGCTTTCAGGATGCTTGTGGGACTGCCGCGGTATTGTAGCGCTTCGGGTATGTTTGCCGATGCGAGAGTGGATGATTTCTATGCCATTATTCGAAAGCGATGCGTTTCTCTCCGACACAGAACGGATATCAGCACCCAGGGTATGTTGAGAGTATTGAGTGACCGGTGGGACTGCCCGATGCTTGGGCGATGGGTGAGACTACACACACAGATCGGCTCTAGATAGATGTACGTGCATTTTATTTTTATTTTTTTTCTATTATGTTATTATTATCACTATTATTATTATAATAATAATAATAATTTATTGCGGAACAAGAAACATTTACAAACAGATTTTTATTGAAACGAAGATAACAGCAAAAGTTTTGCAACTGTGTCGCTGTTATCAACGCCCATCTCCAGGTAAGAAGCTAGGTTGTTCCAGATACAAAACATATTTTGATAACAATATTTTAAAAGGTTAACAAACATATTTTAATAGGTTAGAAAGCATAAAGTACCGTACATGTGTGTGTGTGTGTCTGTGTGAGAGAGAGAATGTGTGTGTGTTAATGTCATGGTGTCTGCGTGCATACGAGGGTAAAAAACTTAACTACATATTTCTTCAGTTTCATCATAGGTAAGTAATTTAAGCCACATACTTAGTTTATTTTTTAGATTTTTCCTAGTTAGAGAATAGATTTGTTCTTTTGTTTATTTTATTGTAAATTTTGGAGCTTATGTATTTAAAGTGATGGCTTGCTGCTGAGCTTCTGCAAGAAACAATATCACACACCCTAACACAACATCGCTTAGAGCTATAGATAGATGGATTATATGCAAGCTGGGAGTGCTTACGAAGTACAGTCTGTAATATATGGCTTAACGGTTCAGTGCTGAGCAGCGAGCTGTTTGATGGCAGATATGTAGTCTATAGAAGAGACAGAGAGACCTCTAGTTTACAACGTGGTAAGGAAGGAGGTGGAGTTTTAATTGCGATTAAAAATAACCTTAAATCGAAACGAGTTATAGATTGGGAAAGTAATTGTGAGGATCTCTGGGTAGTATTAGATATTCCTGGTTCAAGCTCTTTGAAGAACCTAGTTTTCTGTGCAGTTTATCTTCCTCCACCAGTTCGCCGTCCAGTACTGGAGTGTTACTTAGATCACTGTAATGCAGCTTTTGAGCATATGAAGGATTCTCTTATATGTATAGTTGGTGATTTTAACCTAGGTAATATTAATTGGATAATTATGGATAACTCATTTAGTAATGTTAGAGTATCCAATCCCGGTGAAATTTTGATTGATTTCATACATATTAATAGGCTCAATCAACTTAATTTTGTAACCAATAATGCGAATCGCATTCTTGACCTTGTTCTTACAACTAATTCAACATGTAGTGTAAGCCAGTCTGTTACTCCTATAAGTAATGTTGATCAGCAACATCCACCTCTTGATATTTTTATTCCATTGGATATTAAAGCAAGTCTTCCTTATAACGTAACCAATGCAAGGCCAAACTTTTATAAGGGAGATTACGAATCAATTTGTAAAGTTTTGAAGGATATAGATTGGGTCGAATTATTTAAGGAAAAGGGTGGCGTGAATGAGATGATAGAGGTTTTCTATGAAAGGCTAAGTTCATTTATTAAACAATTCATACCTTTACGCGTACCAAAAAGTAATAAGTATCCTCCGTGGTTTAGCCACAAACTAATTAAAATGCTTAAAGTAAAATATAAGATTAGAATTCGTTTTAGAAAATATAAAAACCCGCGAGATGATATTGATTTAAAACATATAGCTAAACGATGCGATATGTTGGCCATTGAGTGCTATAATAATTATATAAAACTGCTCGAACAGGGAATTAAGAATAATCCTAAGCTATTTTGGACTTATGTAAAGAATAAAAGAGGTGGGTCTAGTGCTTATCCAATGACTATGACGGATGGGACAACTATCTCATCAGAAGGCACTGAAATATGTGAGTTATTTGCTAATCACTTTGCTTCCGTATATGATTCAGTCAATAATTTGAGTCCTAATGAGTGCAATTCTGCGTACCTGCGACATTTAGATGCTTACAGTTTATGTTTGAATAGCCCATATATTGAAGATGAGGCCATATTAAAAAAAATAAACAATTTGGACATAAAAAAAGGTGAATGAAAGGTGAAAGACGGAATACCGCCAATATTTATTGTGTCATGTTCTTCTGAATTGGTTCGTCCTCTATCACTTATTTTTAATAAATCATTAGTCTCCGGAATTTTTCCTTCTAAATGGAAGGTAGCTAAAGTTGTTCCTATCCATAAATCTGATAATAATGCAAGCATTTCTATCTACAGACCCATCTCGATTATATCAACGTTTGCAAAATTATTTGGATCCTTAATTTGTCCGTATATACAAAGTCACTTGAAATTATATCTAAGTCCTCATCAGCATGGATTTGTTGCACATCGGTCAACAAATTCAAACCTAGTACCTTTTACTGAGTTATTAATTAAAGCTTTAGACTCAGGCCATCAAGCAGATGTGATATATACGGACTTTAGTAAAGCTTTTGATAAAGTCCCCCACAATACTTTGATTTTCAAATTACACGCGTACGGCATCTCTGGTTCTTTGCTAGATTGGATCAGTTCATATCTTCATAACAGATTTTTTTTTGTCGCAGTAAATGGTTATGAGTCAGCACTGCAAAAAATTTCTTCCGGTGTTCCTCAAGGATCACACTTGGGACCAGTGTTATTCAACTACTTTATTAATGATATTCCGAATTGTTTTTTGCACTCCGATGTCTTTATGTTCGCTGATGACTTAAAGTTCGTTCGCATAATTAAGTCGAATAATGATTCGGTCTATCTTCAGGAGGATATAAATAGGCTTGCTATTTGGTGTAAAAATAATGGAATGCACCTTAATTCCAAAAAGTGCTACCACGTTAAGTTCTCAAGGAGAATTACTATAGTATCTTTTGATTACTACATTAACGATGACAAACTCAACGAAGTAGATCATATTCGCGACCTTGGTGTAATTTTCGATAAAAAGTTAACCTTCATCCCTCATTTGGATAATATAATTAAAAAAGCTTCTAAAATGTTGGGCTTTGTCTTAAGAAATTGTAAAGTTTTTCGTGATAACAAAACAAAAATATTACTTTATAATAACCTTTGCCGTAGTATCTTAGAATATTGTAGTGTCGTTTGGAGGCCTCACTATGCCACACATTCGTTGCGTCTTGAACGTATCCAAAAACGTTTTCTATGGCACCTTGCATTTTCCAATGGTGTGGCCAAGAAGATACGTTCCTATCAATGTCGCCTCAAACACTTTAACATGAAGTCTCTAGCTGATCGCAGACTTCTAAATGACGCTCTGTTCGCTTTCAAAGTCTTTGACTCCCAAGTTGATTGTCCCCAACTTTTAGCCCTGTTCAAATTTCGTGTACCCTCTAGACTACCTCGCAGCTCAATCACGCCACTCTGTCCATCGTTCAGTAGAACTGTTCTAGGCACAAATTCTCCATGTTCTAGGTCATGTAAGATGATAAATAGCTGCAGTGATTTAATCGATCTTCACTTCGACAGTTTCAATAAACTAAAATCAATTCTTCGTGGCTTACATGATCTTGAATAATTATTATTTAATTCATTCCATTCATTTTATTGTTGTATGTGTTGAGTTTCTCCTTTTATCTCAATATGTTAAGGCTCATTTAACGGATGTATTACTAAGATCATGCTAATGTAAGTTTACTGTATTCATTATCCTAATGTTTTTATACATGTGGAGTTTACCTTTAAGTGATTGTTACATTATTATCTATGTTATTGCATGTATTTATTGATTGTTTTCATTGTAAACAGTTGTTGGTAGACCTAAATAAATAAATAAATAAATAAATATATACAACTGTCTCACTGTGAGAACCCGGCAGAGAGAGAACAGTGCCGCTGTAGGGAATCGGATTGGCTTCCTAGCAAGAACTTTGAGGATAGCTCGTTGACTTCGTTCGACTCGTAACATTGTAGTTTTATAAGCTCCCCCCCACACAACAAGATATTGCCTTGCCCAAGACCGACTGGGCTAAAGATATATATACAGTTATTAAACTATTGAAGTCAAGAACGTCTCTGAGCTTTTTAAATACATATATTAGCTTTCTTACTCTACCAACTGTAGCATCTGCTGTTTCCATTTTAGGTGATTGTCAACGATTACCCCCAGGTATTTTATTATGTGAGTACTATCCAATTTGGGACAGTTACAGAAGGTGTTGGGTCTAGAAGCAGAACAAGTGTGGACGTGAATTAAATTTAATAGGAGTTGGTGGTTGACCAGATAATGTGGAGGAAAAAGTAATGAATTTGGTCTTGTTAGCATTTAGCGTTAAAAGGTTGTTGGTTAACCATTTTATGACGGTACTCAGGGCCAACTCGGATTTTATTTGGGCGTCTTGCCAATCTCGACCGTGAATTATCAGAGCTGTGTCATCTGCATAGGTTATTATTTTGCAGTTAGGCAGGTGCAACTGACACAGCTCGTTCACATATATTACAAAGAGAGTCGCTCCCAAGACACTGCACTGCGGTAATCCAAAGTTGAGCAAATTCTCTTGGCTTATATAATTTCCTATTTTTACACACTGTTTACGCCCTGTCAAATAACTTTTAAACAGGGAATGAGCAATGCCGCGAACACCAACACCTTCCAGTTTCGAAAGTAGGATGGGGACACAGACAGTGTCAAAAGCTTTCGATATATCTAGGAAGATACCAATTGTTTTAAATCTCTCTTCAATGTTACCAACAATAGTGTCTGTAAGCTCCAAGACAGCATCATCGGTGGATTTACCACTTCTGAAACCAAACTGATTTGGAGCTAAGATTTTGAATTTAGAAAGATATTTTACTAGTCTAGTGTTAATAACCTTTTCCAATATTTTGGAAAGCGTAGAAAGTATCGAAATTGGTCTGTAGTTTGAGACACTGCCTCTGTCCCCGGATTTGTGGATAGGATGAACAACCGCTGTTTTAAATACATCAGGAAAGACACCTCGTGAGAGACAAAGGTTAAAAATATGAACAAGAACTGGTATTATAATAGTTTTCGCAGCTTTCAGAATGGCAGTAGTTATACCATCTGGTCCAGCAGAACTTTTAACTTTGAGAGCAAGTACAATATTATGTAGCTCATTACCATCCACTTCATGCAATGACATTGAGTGAAGTGAGGGAAAAGTAGAGGAACCAGAATTGTGTGCGGCTAGGTTTATATAGAAGTCTGATTGCTGTATCTCAGACGCTAAGTGTTCTCCAATGTTAGAAAAATAATCATTCACACTATTTACCGATTGAGAAGGATCGTCACAGCACCCTAAGAGTTCCACAGCTGGTGCTCTGTTTTGGTCAAGGTTAGCTATCTGTTTAATAATTTGCCATGTATCTTTAGGATTACTTCTGGCCCTCTGAAGCTCAGCACGTTCGTATTCACGCTTAATTTTTTTTAAAAGATTGTTGCAGAAATTACGGTAACGATGGAAGACCAGTTTGTGTGACTCATTTTCTGGGTGTTTCTTAAACGTACGATACAATTTGTCATGGTGCCGTATGCATCTCAGAAGGCCAGGAGTAATTCAAGGTTTAATAATACGTTTTTTACTAGGGAGTAACGAGGTACGAGAGTGAGATTTAATAGCTGAGGAAACAATTGATACAAGTGATTCGGCAGCTAAATTGGTGAAAAGTCTGTATTTCCGAGACCTTCAACTACTGCAAGAATATCAATACTGATTTTAGAAAATTTAGGAACTTTAGTTTTAATGTTAAGGTTACAATAAACAATTGTAGGGCAGTGGTCAGTAATGAGGGAATCAAGAACAAGTGTGGTGGCAGTAGATTGGGAACGTAGTATTACATGATCCAGGCAATTTGTGAGCCTCGTTGGGAAAGTATGTGCAGGAAGCATTGAGTGAGAGGCCATTAAATTTAAATATTCGTCAGCGCTTGAATCGAAGTTTTCAGATGCAATGTTGATATTAATATCGCCAATTACACCCATGGTTTTAAATTGGGATTTTCTAGCAAACTGTCAAGACTAATTAGGAATTGTGATAGATCTTTTTGCGAAGGAGATCGATATAATCCAACGAATGCTGCCCTATTGGTAAATTTTATTACAATGCAATTTGCATCATTAAATATGGGTGTCTCTACGGTAACATTAAAACAATCCCTTATATAAGCTACTACGCCATCATTTTGACTTTTGAATGATGAGGCATAAGAGTAGAAACCATTAATAGGAGGAATAATTTGACATTTACTCAACCAACATTCGGTCAAAAGAACAATGTCTGGTAAAAATGTTAGTCTGCTTAGATAAACTACCAGATTATTGAAATTACAATTAAGGCTACGTATGTTAGTGTGGAATATTTTAAGATCATGCAGAGCATTGTTCAGATGCTTGCCACTTATTTCTGGCGAACTAATTAAACTTTTGGAAACCGAAACACAATCAACTTCATTAGCTATTGAGGTTAGGTCATCCATTAGTCTTTAATGAGTCAACAGGGGAATAATAAACATGACGTGAAAAACAATCGCTAGGCAAATTAGTAGGATTTAAAATTCCTACATAAAATATTTTACATAGAAAAATATGAGCTATAGTATAAACGCAGAACCCATGAATATTATAAAAGTTTTGTGTAGTGTTCAATTGTGTGTGGAAAATGTGTTCACATATTATACGGTACGGAATAGAAAACGATTTCTCAAAAGTTATATAATCTAAGACTATTCTAAAATTATCATGCAGAAAATACAAAGAAAACAGAAAATGTGACATTGAAATTACACATTGTGCAACAAAACGGGATACATTAATAGCTAGTCACGTGGCTTTAACAATGTTTACAAGATCAGACTCATTCTTTATCTGAAAGTGGGGACCTCCTACTTTTGCGCGAACAAATATCCTTCCGTGTGACACCCAGCAGAATTCATACTGATTTGTTTTGGCAGCATCCCGAGCCAGGAAGAACAGTCTTTTATTCTTGGCTGACATATTCTCAGAGATATAGATCGGTTTCGCAGGACCGCTTATTTTAAGGTGTTCGGTAGTCAGTCTGTAATTATGCTTGTTGTGATTTCGAAAATTCAGCAAGAAATCTTCTTTAAGAAGAACAGTAATAAAATCAACATCAACAATAATGGGCTTGATAACTGGGTCCCTTGTTTTTATACGAAAAACATCCTTGATGTCTCTTGACTGGATGGTAATATTTAGGAGGTTACCAGTTTCTATAATGGTGTTTAACAGAGATGATTTGGTTTCCGACTTACAGGCTGGAACATTTCGTATTTCTATACAGGTTGATCGTGCGCTTTGCTCCATTTTTTCAAGCTTATTTTCGAGATCATTGATATATTTTAAGTTTCCATCACGCTCCGTTTCTAATTGTTTCACCTGAGATTGTAGGTCAGCGTGTTGTTTCGACAGGAAATCAAAAGAATCTCGTATTTCATTTACAACGGACAGCAACTTCTCATACTTTTCGTCTTGCTGATGTTTAAACTCACAAAACATTTGCTTCATATCGGAAATAAAAAGCGACAATTTACTCTCATCGGTGTCATCAGCTCTTATTTTACGCTTAGTATTTCTAAAAGTTATATTAGGCGAGATTTCAATAGTTGGATTTTTTAAATTTAGGTTTGGTTCAGATGAACTTAACGACGTAATAAGCGCCTGTTCAGTTTCGATAGGCAATGTCGCAGCTGATATATGAGGCGATGGCGATTGCGGTGGCGAGCGTTCCACCGGCATTTCACAAAGTAAAGTACTAGGCTGCCAGAAACGGGTGAAGTAAACGTTACTTGGGTAAGTTGGAGTTCAACTTATATTTGTTGCAATCGACAAACTGGAACAAAACGCCTTTCCGTCTAATATAAGTTGACCTCTGTTGCGTGTGTGTGTCTGATTAAGTACCTTATAGGACGAGGCGAAACACGGTGACACTCGCAGCATACTTGTATGACTTTCGCGTTAACTGGTGCGGTAGCTTCTGTCCTTTATGCACTCCCAATATTATTACGAATTTTATTTTATTTTATTTTGTAAATTATTTAAATTTAGAGTAAAAATATAGGTGACTTTAGAGCACGTCTGAACTCCTCAACTGTTCGGGGGGAAGGAATTATTATTATTATTATTATTCTGCCTATTTGTGATTTATGTGTGTGTATTGTGTTATTTTTATGTTAATTTTTTATTTTGTAGAAACACACAAAATACAAAGGACATTTAAAAAAAATATAAACAATGTACAAAGGCACTACTTATTTCTACAGAAATCTCTTCCAGTAGGCCTGTTAATTATGGTTCGTTTTTTATTATGATATTATTATGTAATTTTTAATGTCAATATTTGCTAACCAAATGGACTTCAATGTCTGCAAATAAATGATTATTATTATTATAATAATAATAATAATAAAATCATCAAATCAAAATCTAAAGGTTTTTATTTCAAATAAACTTTTTCAAGCACTTTTAAAACGTTATGATTCTAGTTGCACGGTTCCAAGAAGTCGATCTTATGGAGAAGAACCGGCAAGAAACTCCATAGACACTCTTTTAAAATAATGGGTATTGAATACAATGTTCAGGCAATGGTGTGCGAGGTCAATGTAAAAAATGTAATATATGTAATGTCTTAAATCGTCAATAGTCAAATTAGTAAGAACAAAATAATACCGTATGCATAATTCTTCAGACATTCGGTTTAAAGATCTTTATTTCTCATTAAGACAGTAGTCACTTACATGAGAACAATATTAAAAAAAAAAAATATAAGATTCGTTTACTACAATCCAGTGTAGGTAGTTAGAAAAAAAAAAGAGATTATTTATTAAACGACGGTTGTTCAAGAATGCGAGCTCGCTGCTGTGTGCATATTATTATAACTACTCGGTCGAGCCATAATGGCCGATGGTAAAAGTTAAAAGCGATTTTACGTTATAGGCATTGTTTTAATAATGTAGATGGCAAGTTTTTTTTTGAAAATATTAAGCGAGCTTGCTTCCTTGACATCCTCTGGCAGTTTGTTATATAGCTGTGCTCCCTTAAATTTAACTGTATTTTTACCATAATTAGTTCTGGTACGTGGTAACATTATATGGTTAGCACGGCGAGTTGCATATTTTAGTGTTTCTCCTTTTTTTGTGAATGTTATGTGTGACTGGATGGTTTGATGGATAATTTTGTATATGAGTATACATGTATTGTATGTGTACAGCTGTTCAATATTCATAAGTTTTGTGTTTTTGTATATCAGTTTAGTTGGAGTTAAGTAGTCGTAATTAAATAATATTTTTATAATTTTGTTTTGCAATACCTGTAGTGGTTTTATATTGGTTCTAGCTGCATTACCCCAAATCTCAATGAGATAAAGTAGGTGAGACTTTACTAGGGCGTTATAGATTAGAAGGCGAACTTTTTGTGGTATACATTTTACAATACGACGTAATGCTCCTGCTAGCGTCGAAAGTTTAGATTTTACGTGTTCTATGTGCGCTTGCCATGTCAGATTACTGTCAAGCCACAAGCCAAGGTACTTTTCTTTATTAGATTTTTGTAATATTTCTACGTTAATTTTCAAACTGTTATAGTTAGCATGTTTGACATTAACTACATTGACCTAACATTTACAGTAAAATTTTACAAGAAATATTAATGAAAACAACAATTATTTTACAATATTAATGAAAACAACTTCAGAGTACCAGGGAGGCCACAAGCACGTCCGTATTTAACTCCACACATTTCTATCGTCAACATAGTCCTTAATTTTTAACCGACTTCAAAAAGGAGGAGGTTCTCAATTCGTCGGAATCTTTTTTTTTATGTATGTTCACGAATTACTTAAAAACGCCTGAACCGATTTGCAAAATTCTTTTTTGTTTAAAAGGGTATACTTCACATATGGTACCATTGTAACCACATCACGATCTGATGATGGGATCCCAGGGAAATCGAGGGCAACCCTCAAATTTTATAGGCAATTATCACGTTTTTAATATATTTACTAATTTTGTTCCAGTATTTGCGTCTGATAATCATCATTTGATGTTGATAAGCTGATGGTGG
Source organism: Craniophora ligustri (assembly GCA_905163465.1). Lineage (NCBI taxonomy): Eukaryota > Metazoa > Arthropoda > Insecta > Lepidoptera > Noctuidae > Craniophora > Craniophora ligustri. Next base: position 5,772,825 of record LR990976.1, on the reverse strand, counting down.
AAGGTAGAACTCCTCAGCAGTTAAGAGTTAAAAGATAATTCTTTCAGTTATAGGCATGTATTACATTTACATGTATTCTCCAAAGCTGTTCGAGTATTTGCATTTAAAAATCACCATCTCATGAAATGATCTAATGATGGAAAATACAACTCCTCAACGGTTAGGAGTTGGAGGAAAAATCTTTCATAATACAAAAAAGGAACAAACACAATCACGCATCACTAGACGCAAAAACAACATCTGCCTAAGACGACCACGTACTAACTACGGAAGAAAAAATATACTCTATGAGGGAGCAGACTTATATAACAAATTGCCGAATGACATAAAACAGATCCAAACCTGCACATTATACAAAAAAACTTTAAAACACCACATCTTGAAAGATTTTTCTCGGTTTTAAATTAAGTCAATATGTCCCAAACCTAAATAAAATAAATTTTCTATTATATATATACTCTGTTTGATAAATAAATAAATTTAACCTATTCTAAATAAAAAAGTGTGATACAAATAAATGTAATTGCTATAGACTTGCCTTCAAGAAACGATACGTAATGAGTTCACTAACACAACAAATACTTGTGTACTTTTTTCTTGTTACCCACAACATTGTAAAGTATTGTGCAGTGTATCTACAAATTTACTTGAGTACCTACATTTCTTAGATTAACATAATATTTAGTATTAAGAATAACTTGTATTTCTCATGTATAAGTGAATTGTATTCTTTTTTGAGAAATAAATGTCTTAAACCGTATAATTATAAGTATATATGGATCGATAGTTGTATTCTTTCAGGCTATTAGATCCATTTATGTGAAATTTAAATGAAATAAAGATATTTTTTTTATAAAAAATGTGACAGACATACAAAAAAACTAGAACGAAACCAGGATACATGGTAACGCCACTAAATTTAACGTACTACGATCACTACGATCGATATCATTCAATATTACTCACACATAGGTACACAACTAACACAACTAAGCAGTAAAGCATGCCGACAAAGACATAAAAGCCGCCCGCGCGCTGCCGCTAACTTACCTACACATTTGCCGACAATCCACTCGGACGCACTACCTATTATTACCTACCACGCTGAGCGGCGGCGGCGCCGCAGTGTCGCGCCCGCCGCAGTGTCGCCGCCGGCGGCGTGCGGGCCGGGCGCTAGTTCTACTGCAACTCGCGCGCGGTAAGATTTACGTTGTCACGCGAAAATGTGTCGTCAGTACGAATATACGAACGCGAAGTACTTAGCAATTGTTCAGCTGTACTGTGCACATTAATGGACTCTCGTGAATCCATACTTAATACGGGGAGACCATCACCAAGTTCAGTTTAGTGCTAATGTGTAGGCAGTTATTATAACGTCCAATTAATAGTGACTATTTTCATTGAACGCTATCTAACAGCTCGTTTTTAGACATGTTATAAACGATAATATCGGGGCTGGCTGTTAGATGATATCCCTGTAGCGTACTTAGCAGGGATTTACTATCAGCATGATGGCTGCCCCGCTCATTATTCAAGTGTAGTGCGTGCCTACCTAAACACTCAGTTCACAGTTCCCCCCCGACTCTCGTGGCATCCAGACACAAAACCACGTTGCTCCGCAATATAAAAATCGTTTGAGTAGTCAAAAGTGCTCCGATTTCGACAAATTCGGTATCGACATGTGCGGAAAAGTATCCCCCGTGTAGTGACAGTGAAAGTTCACCCTGGATTACAGTGGTTCCAGTGCCAAGGGTCGAAAACTACCTTTTTTAAGGTTAAGTACCAAAGGCAAAACCTTTCGCAGCATACCAGAGGAGCAGGAGACACACGACAGCCACTTTTGAAATTGAAAGCGGAGGGGAACAACATCCGGTAACCTTATTCGGCACCACCGACCCTGAAACCTACTTGGTTCTCACGGAAAATCGGAAAAACTAAAAACCACGTGGTGCTGAAAACCGAAACCAGACGCGCGAGTGCAACCAAATTTTGGCGGCAGAAAGAACATTCCTTTCTTGACAAAAGACAGCAGTCAGCTGATTTTTCCGGTCACCGGAAAATTTTTGACGGCAGTTACAAAATCTCAACTTGGGGGGCGAATTGCAGGAAAACCAAGAGGAAATTCGGGATTCTGCAACTGCTATCTTTGGCGCGCTTGCTGTGAGAAGACGTCACCCGATTGGTGGATTTTTAGTTTTAATATCTAGGTTACAGTAATTAAAAAGCGAATTTTATTTGAAATTCAAGAATTTTCTCGGAAAATTTCTTCGGAAAATTTTTATTTTTAGATCACCAAATAGGACTTACTTTTAGACATATTGTGTATTCTTTACAGAATTTTAGCACGTACCGGTACGGAGTTATCGATTTTTTAATGTTTTTTATTAATAATTTGTAAAATAATAGTTTTAATAATATTTTTATGTCGGAATTGGGTCCAAATAACCTATCCGACCTCAGTTAAGCCCAAAGTTGGCTCAAAAATATCTAAAATTGCGAATTTTGGCCCAAATCCGCCATCTTGGTTACTTAGGTTGCAATATAGTTATAAGTATAACTTTAGAACCGGTGGTCGTAGAAACCTCGGACTTTTTTAAGATTGTGTGGCCTACAATTTTCTTTAGGTCATATAGGTTTTCAGGCGTATTCAGAAGCTGAAATTTTTCGCGCTGAAACCACTGGGACGATAGGGGAGGTCAAGCCAGGCACAATATTCGAAACCGCACCTCGCTGGGACAAACGGTTGCGGAGCTACAGCCACATAAAGTTTGAGTTTGACAGCTGGGCGGCCATTTTGAAAAACTTTGGGCAGCCATAGCTCCGGGTCCGACGGTCGCTGCGAGTTGCGGATTTCGCAGTGGTGTTTGGGGAGACAACCTCTACCCGATCCACCTGGTTTGGGGCGATTTGGCGCTGGGAATTTTCGGGTGTCTGGAGACAATCGCGCGTGTCGGGGCAGGACGATCCAAGCCGAACAAGCCCAAATTTGGATGTTCTACGACCTCGGGAACGGAAGTTAAACCGTTTTGAAAATCGAGTTTGACAGTTCCTGAACTGTCAAACCTTTTTTCGGAGTCAGATAACTTCTGAACCACGGGTCGTGGAACGACCGGACTTTTTCCTGGGACAACGGCTGGGCCTTCCCCATCCGACACACGTGCTTTCAGGAGTTTTCAGGACCTGAAAATATTTAGGCCTGAAACACGGCTCGCCTGATAGGGCTCAGCGCGCTCATTCAGAAAAGCCCAAACACGGCCATATTCGGCTGAACGGTTCCATAGAAAACCACCGGTAACCGGATTTCGGCCGCCATCTTATCTTGGTGACCGAGATTTTGGGCTGGGTTTTCTCTGGAACCCTTTGAGCTAGGGTACTCGTGTTTGGGTTCATTGGACAGGGCTCGGGGAGACCTGTTTGGTGGGCGGTAGTGATAGGCTCTACATAGAGTTGAAAAGTTTTTTCGACTCTTCCTCAAAATTTGTTGACGTAGTAGGGTTCCTGGGGGCTCCTTGACACCAGACCTAGGTCGGGAACCTAGTTTTACCCTATTTTTCTGTATTTAACTGTGTTTATTTTAACTTGTGTCCGTGTACTGACTAGAGTCAGTGACTCTGTATATACAATTACCTTGAAAATTGTCTTACTGTGCAATTCCTAGCGGATATTACAAAAAGGGCCACTTTTACAACTTATACAAGGTTACCTGCCCTTTCCGCAGAGCTTTCCCAGAATGTTTGGGCACCGCACGCCTATTAAGAAACCTGAGGGCAATAGGTCACCCCCAAAGGAAACCGTCCGAAAAAGCATAGATAGGTGGGAGGCTGCCAAACCAAGTGAGGAGCCTACTACAAGTGCAGTAGTAACAAGGTCTAGCGTGACAATGCAGGCAGGCCCTGCAGCACCAACAAAGGTGGCTGCAAAACCGGCGCCACCCAAAATATCAACCGCTCCCACACAGGGAAACTCAGCAGTGGCGAGAAGGCTGTCTGTAGAAAAGGACGAGTCGCCCACCAAACACTACGTCAGTAGGTCGGCAGAAGCGGCAGCCTGCCTGAAAAAGGCGAAGGCCCATTTAAGGAACTCCAGAATTTTAAAGACGGAGATTAAAGAGGAGGTCGAAAAGGCACTCGCGCGACTCCATGAACTAGTCAAGGATGCCGAGGCGGAGCTCAAATTAAAGGGAAATATACTTGGGGGAGAGCGAGCGGGGGGGAGAGTTGGAACAAGGCATGCTCCACCTCCTGACACTGCCCCCCCTCCCTCCACTACCTCCGGCGAAAGCCGTCTTATGGAATGTTTGGCGGAGCACACCAAACTGATAAAGGAAAGCGGAAAAGAAATAGAGGAGCTGAAGGCGACGATCAATAGGCACGTTGAAAAAATTGAAAGGGCAGAAGCACCTACTTACGCCGGAGTGATCGCGACTCAGGGTGCCAAGGTGCTGCAAAAGCGTACGCTGCACTCGGTCGCTGTCAGCTCGACGGTGGAGTCGGAAACAGGAGAGGAGGTGCTCGAGAGAGTTAGAAAGGCGATAGACGCTAAGGAAGGATGGGTAAAGGTGGAGAGGGTTAGAAAGGCCAAAAATAGGAAAGTTATAATGGGCTTTGAGTCCAAAGAAGAACGGGACAAAGTGAAGAACAAAATAGGGAAAGAAGGAGGCAGCCTCACCATCGAGGACGTGGAAAACAGGTACCCGCTGGTCAGGCTTGGGGATGTCCTGTCAGTAAACACTGACAAGGACATCCTCAAGGCTCTCCGGAACCAAAACGGGGCTGTCTTCCATGGCCTCGGGGAGGGGGAGGATAGGATAGCTGTTAAATATAGGAGAAAAGCTAGAAACCTTCACACCAGCCACGTAATTATAAGCGTGTCGCCCAGTATCTGGAGACGGGTGACTGAGAGGGGCTATGTCTACATAGACCTCCAGCGGGTCAGAGCGGAAGACCAGACTCCACTAGTCCAGTGCACCCGTTGCCTGGGGTACGGCCACGGCAGAAAGTACTGCCAGGAGACTGCAGACGCATGCAGCCACTGTGGCGGTCCCCATCTGAGAACGGAGTGCATGGACCGGCTAGCTGGAGAGCCACCCGCCTGCAGAAACTGCAGAAAGGCGAAACTGACGCAGACAGAACATAATGCCTTCAGCTCTGAGTGTCCAGTAAGACACCGGTGGGACGAATTAGCCCGGTCGACCGTCGCGTACTGTTAACGCCAACGTTGCCACCACCACATATAGCTGTATGCAAGCAAACCTCCAACGAAAAAAGCTTGCAACAATCGAGCTGCTCCTCGAGGCCCAAAAACAGGGGGTAGCCGTAGCTTTGCTGCAAGAACCGTACGTAGGAGGGATCAGAACAATGAAGAGCCATAAGGGAGCAAGGATCTTCCAGAACACTGAGAATGGAGAAGGGACCGTTAAGGCTGTAATTGCTGTCTTCGACAGCAATCTAAACATCAAGCAGTACCCAAAACTCACCACAAACAACATCGTCGTGGTGGGGATCCAGACCAGTGTCTGGGAGATCACCCTAGTGTCCATATATTTCGAACCGGATAAACCAGTAGAGCCCTACTTAGACCACCTTAAGCAAATAGTGGATAAAAATGGACGTACACCCATAATCGTTGGAGGCGACGCAAATGCAAAAAGCACCTGGTGGGGCAGCCCGACGATCGACCGCAGGGGCGAGGAGGTATGTGGGACTCTCGGTGAGCTCGGGCTGAATATACTCAACACAGGAGAAATTCCTACCTTTGACACGGTAAGAGGGGGACAACGCTATAGCAGCTATATCGACATAACGGCTTGTTCGGAAAATATCCTCGATAAGATAGCTGACTGGAAAGTCGTCGAGGGCCTAACTAGCTCTGACCACAACGGTATGGTCTTCAAAATAATACAGAATAAATCAAAAGGGCTAAAAGTAGAAAGAACAACCAGGAAATTTAACACCAAAAAGGCCAACTGGTCTGAGTTTCATGCGAAACTCACCCAGCAGAGCCAAGAACACCAAATTACTAAGGAGGAAATAGAAAAAATAAATCAAGTAAAGCAAATATATAGTATAGTAAACAATTACACAGACATCATCACCAAAGCATATAAAGCATCTATGCCAATTAAAAAACATATAGAAAAACTTACCTTGCCGTGGTGGTCGGAGAAACTCGCAAAACTGAAGAAAGCCGTCGCTACCAAAAAGAGGAGAATTCGGTGCGCTGCTCCAGTCCGTAGATCCCACGTTGTCGAAGCGTACCTGCAACAGAAAGAAGAGTATGAGTTAGAAGCAGCCAGAGCCCAAACCGAGAGTTGGAAGGAGTTCTGCTGCAAACAGGATAGGGAGGGGGTGTGGGAGGGGATTTATAGGGTAATAGGAAGAACAATGAGCAGGGTGGAGGACCCGCCGTTGGTGAGAGACGGGGAGGTGCTGGACGCGGAAGGGTCCGCACGATACATAGCGGAGACCCTGTATCCAGAAGATCACCCAGCTGCGGACAACCCCCATCATGGTCGTGTCAGGCTAGAGGCGGAATCGGTGAATGAAGGCGAAAATGGTGAACCATACGACCCTCCATTCACCATTGCCGAACTGAAGGCGTCAAGCGAGTCCTTCAATCCAAAGAAGGCCCCGGGAATGGATGGCCTCACCGCCGATATCTGCAACCGTGCCATCAGCAAAGACCCCGAAATTTTCCTGGCAATCATAAACAAATGCTTTACTTACAGCTACTTCCCTAGAGCATGGAAAGAGGCGACAGTGGTAGTACTACGGAAGCCAGGAAAAATCGACTACTCGACACCAAAAGCGTACCGACCAATCGGATTGTTGCCGGTACTCGGAAAAATCCTAGAGAAAATGTTGGTGGCCCGACTCAGATTCTACATAGCACCGAGGATGAGTACTCGCCAGTACGGATTCATGCCACAAAGGAGTACCGAGGACTCCCTCTATACCCTCATGCAGAAAATACGCACTAAGCTTAAACAAAAGAAAATAATAACACTAATATCGCTGGACATAGAGGGAGCCTTCGATAACGCCTGGTGGCCAGCTATACGAGTCCGACTAGCCGAGAAAAGGTGTCCGGTCAACCTGAGAAGGGTCATCGACAGCTACCTGCGCGACAGGAAAGTACGGGTTAGGTACGCCGGTGCTGAGCACCAGAGAAGCACCGAGAAAGGCTGCGTGCAAGGCTCAATTGGAGGTCCCATCCTCTGGAATTTAATACTGGATCCCCTCCTCAAGGACCTCGAGAGAAGAGGAGACTACGCGCAGGCCTTCGCTGATGACGTGATCCTCGTCGTCGATGGTGACACAGCATTGGAAATAGAGATACAGACGAATGCAGCCCTTGAATGTGTTCGAGCCTGGGGCGTGAAGAATAAATTAAACTTCGCACCGCACAAGACCAATGCAATGGTCATTACAAATAAGCTAAAATACGACGTCCCACGCTTGAACATGGGCGGGGTCGACATCTCGATGTCCAAGAAAATAAAAGTACTGGGCGTCACCATCGACGACAAGCTCACTTTTAACGCGCACGTCACAGAGGTATGTCGCAAAGCCATCGCAGTCCATAAGCAGTTAAGTAGAGCCGCAAAAGTGAACTGGGGCCTAAACCCGGAAGTGATCAAAATTATATACGTAGCCACGATCGAACCGACAATCCTTTACGCCGCCAGCGCATGGGCGGAAGCCGCTAAAAAGCTGGGAACAATAAAACAGCTAGGCGTTGTACAGCGGGGAATAGCACAGAAAATGTGCAAGGCTTACCGAACCGTGTCCCTGAATTCGGTGCTCCTCCTAGCAGGGATACTCCCTCTGGATCTTAGAATCCACGAGGTGGCTTCACTATACAGAGCCAAAAAGGGGGAGCCACAGTCCATATTGGGGGACAGAGAGGTAGAGCAGATGACATCTGCACTTGAATCCCCGCATCCCGCGGAGCTAAGCGACCTGAAGATTACCAGTCTGGTGAACCAGGAGGAAGTCGACGCAAACTCGGAACAGCAGGTGAAAATATTCACTGACGGTAGTAAGATTGAGGGGCGCGTCGGAGCAGCTCTGTCCATATGGAATGGAGAGACCGAGACGCGCGCCCTCAAGTTGGCACTACCAAGATACTGCACGGTTTACCAGGCTGAGTTACTCGCGATATGCTGGGCAACGCGGGAAATTAGAAACACCACAGCGCCTACCTTTGGCGTCTTTAGTGATTCCATGGCGGCTCTTTTGACTGTGAAAAACCCCAGTTGCCTTCACCCCCTGGCAGTAGAGGCCAGAAAGAATATAACAGCCGCATCTCTCCAGAACAAGGTTGTATCATTGTTCTGGATAAAAGCCCACGCAGGGCTGGAAGGCAACGAGAGAGCGGATCAGCTGGCAAAGGAGGCCGCTATGAATCTAAAGAAAAGACCGGACTATGACTTGTATCCGATCTCACTCGTCAAGCGCCACATACGCATGAGAACGCTCGACGAGTGGAATCACAGATACAAGTCCGGCCAAACAGCGAATATAACCAAGATTTTTTTCCCGGATGCGGTGGCGGCGTATGGGATAATAAGGAAGATGAAAATGACAAACATCAGGACACAGATTATGACGGGGCACGGTGGATTCTCTGAGTACCTGAACCGCTTCAAGTGCAAGGAGAGTCCATCGTGCATCTGCAATCCGGACGCTTCCGAAACCGTGCCACACCTACTTCTCGAATGTCCTGTACACGCGGCGGATAGATATGGACTGGAACAGGCATTACGTATTAAACTAGACCGAGAAACAATAGGGGAAGTAATGCAAGGAAAGGATAGGGAAAAATTTTTAGACTACTGCTCAAGGATTGCACAGAGGGCAATAGATAGGAACAAAACAGCATAAGAAATAATGTTTTAACAATATATTTGAGTATATATTCGTTAAGCATAAGAAAATTGAATAAAAATGCTATAGCTATAAGAACCCTGCCTGTAGTAAATAATAAACATAGATATAAGACAGCAATATAAATGAATGTAACTAGGATTAAGAAATTATTGTTAAAAGCATGCAACTACTAAATAAATAAAAAACTAAATGTAAAAATAAATTAATCACTAAGCAATAACAGTAAAATTCTGTAATAAGTAAGAACTAGATGTAAGACAAAACTGTAAAAAAAATATAACTAGAACTAGGCAACAACTGTCAAAAAGATTAAAGTACCCTTGAAAAACTTATTTTCCCCCACTAAAAGTGAAAGAATAAATAAAGAAACAAAGTAAAAATAGAATAGACATAATGTATATGGGAGTCCCACCCATAGGAAAGAATGAAGACGAATGACAGAAAGATACAGTATGAAGAATGAAAGTGCGAGAGGAATATAAGCGAGAACTAGAATGTATGAGCATTAGATTAGCACAGGCTCCGATAATGTCGGAGGTAGGAGATTAAAAAAAAAAAAAAAAAAAAAAAAAAAAAAAAAAAAAAAAAAAAAACACACTCAGTTCGGTGATAGGTGGATAGGCCACGGCGGCGGTCCCGTGGCTTGACCCGGACTGAACGCCTTTGGACTTTTTCTTGTTGTCGGAAATCAAAAGACTTGTTTATACCCGTGAACATGAAAATCGTGACTAGTTACGCAGTGCGATAGTGGACGCCTTTGATAGAATGAAAAGTGACAGAGACACGTTAAGAAAGCTAAAAGACAATAGTATAAAACGGGCACGTTTGTGTATTGAACGCGGCGGACTCCACTTCGTCGTCGTAAATAAACTTTTAGCAGGTAACTTGTATGTAAAGTTGATTATTTTGTAAAAAGCTCCAATTTTTTAAATACGTCTGAAATACCTACCCAGTCTCTTGACTGTTTCAGCTATCTATACCTAAAACTATGTTCAAGTAAAGTATTTCTGGCGGTCCTAAGCTCGTGGAATGTATGAAGGAGAAATTGGAGTACAATTTATTCCGTGAAAATGTTGCCGCAATGATTGGCGCAGCGGCTGTACGAGTGACTGCTGCGCAAGGCGTCGCGAGTTCGATTCTTGCTCGGAAAATGTATGATCTGCAGGTAATTGTTCTAGGTCTGTGTGTGTGTGTGTGTGTTAAATCTTTGCTTGGGGCAAAGTTACAAAAAAAGGTTTTTTTAAAGCTATGTACCTACTTAATTTTTAATCCCTTTTATTTAATTGGAGGTAATACGTAGATAGGTGTAAAGTAATACTTACCATCAATTTCGTCGCCATCTGCATCGTATTGCTAAATACAATTTATTTCAATAATAAAATGACATCAATAAAGTAATAATAATACAAAAAATAATACTGACCTACTACTTTTAAATAACGCGTAAGTACTTATTAGTACTTTACTTATTCGCTCGGACAGCCGCTATCCGTTTAGTACCAGCTGACTGGCGGGCGTTCGGGTCATTGAACCCGCCGCCCGCGCCGCCCTCACGAGGCGGCTTCAGAGTAGCGAGCTAGCGACTGCGGCCGATTTTGAATGAAATATTAGTGCACTACTACTAGCAAACTCGATCAAGTGAAAATATTCTTTTCACTTGCCAACTTTTTTATTATAAACAGTAGAGTTAATCTAAGACTTTTTTTTGTTCTACTAATTATCATAAGTTTCCCACCTTTCGGTTCCACAACGACTACAATTTCACGGTGTATAACACTAAAAAGAAAAAAATAAATTAACTTTAAAAAAAAAAGAAAAACCAACTTCAAAAACTAAAAAGCATAAAATAACTTCATACAGTTTTACCTTTTTTTTAGTTTAAAAGGTATCAAGTCGGTGCCGGTGATGTGGTGGTTCCGACTTCATACCTTTTAAACTAAAAAAAAGGTAAAACTGTAAGAAGTTATTTTATGGTTCCCGCTCAATGTCACTCGCGGTGAGTGTACTTACTATTACGTTTAGCTTGGCACCGACTTCATACCTTTAAAACTAAAAAAAAGGTAAAACTGTATGAAGTTATTATATGCTTTTTAGTTTTTAAAGTTGGTTTTTCTTTTTTTTATATTTTTAAACACTTCTCTTAAGGAATCGCGGGGGCCCATATCGTAGAATGCGCGGATGGCCCTGTAGGATAAATATAGAATCAACGTCCTATAATGCTGTGAAAGTAAGCAAAGTGTACAAGTCTAGCTGTAGGTACATCAGTGACTTGCTTAATTTTCATCACTGCATAGGCAGTAGAACTTAACCTTCTATCTCATCTCTGAGATATGTGGCCCCCACTGTAATTTGTAATCAACAGTAATACCAAGGAAAACAGTTTCATTAACTAACTCGAGTTTGCTGTCGTTAAGCATTAAATTAGTATCGCTTTGAGAAATGTTAGGTAACGCGAATTTTAGACATTTAGTTTTATTAGCATTCAGAAGTAAGTTATTCGCATCAAACCATTTAGATAACGTTTCTAGGCTCGTATTAACATTCAGAAGAACGCGATCTTTTCTTTCGATTTTAAAATTAGTGATGTATCGTCAGCAAACAATACAATATTAACCAAATCTGACATCATGTAGGGAAGATCATTTATGTAAGCTAGAAAAAGAAAAGGACCTAAAATTGAACCCTGGGGTACACCCATTTTAACAGTAGACCCTAAGGAAGTGACTCCGTCGATTCTAACTTTTTGACGTCTTTCTGTGAGATAGGAAGAGACAAGCTCTAGAAAGCCCTCGTACTCCGTAGTAGCTGAGTTTACGGATAAGCGTGTTGTGATCAACGCAATCGAAAGCTTTAGAAAGATCACAGAAGATACCTATGGCATCCTATGACCCCTTCCAAGCATCTAAAATGTGAGAGACTAACTTCGTACCTGCATCAGACGTCGATCTACCTTTGGTGAAGCAATACTGTCTGTTATGTAAAATATTATATTTTTGAAAATGTGCTATCATTTGCTCGAGCATCAGTTTTTCGAAAACTTTACTCAACGTTGGAAGAACAGAAATTGGTCTATAGTTAGAGGGATCCAGCTTGCAACCTGATTTAAAAATTGGAATAACTTTACTTTCCGTCATTAAATCAGGGAAGGTTCCCGATTTTACGCTAACTTTAAATATATTTGCAAGTATTGGAGTAATATTGTCTATGATTGAATTTATTACTTTAACAGATATGCCCCATAGATCTTCCGTATTTTTCATATTTAGACTTCTAAAAGCTTTTTTTACCGTAAGAGCTGAAACCTGAGAGAAATCAAAATTCGGTATATCTCTAGCAACAAATTGTTTCACTAGAGATTCAGCTAATAAAGATGATGAATGTAATGACTTTGTCACCTCGATGGGAATATTGGTAAAATATCGTTCGAGCGAGTTCGCGACTTCAGTTTTGTCTGAGACTACTTTGTTATTTATTTTAAGAATCAGATCGGAGCCCTGTTTCTTCCCTTGCCCAGTCTCTGTGTTAATAATATTCCATACAGCTTTAATTTTATTATCAGACTTATTAATTTTATTACTGATAAGTTTTGATTTAGCTAATGTGCATACTCTGTAAGACTTAGGTCTTTACATTTACGTGTGAACCGGGGATGATAAATAAAACCTCCCGTGATGAGTGTAGTAATAGCACTGATTTAATATACTTAAGTTATAAATAATTACGGTAACTGACCGCGCGTATGCAAACGCTGATGTTGCTTAACCTACATAATTCAGAATATGCGGGTTCACCGTACATACTGCCAAATCTTAAAGAAACGACAACAGGAAACATGTTTTTAATCTATTAGCTAGTGCAGCTTAAACATATGATAAACGGATGGGTTAAGCTAAATTATATAATTTTGAATAGGGTGATGATACAAGATGATGCCATTTTTAAGGGTACCTTATTACTAAATTATGATTAATATTTTAATCAAGTTCGCACTTAGGTAGAAAATTCACCTTCACTGACCGAGGTGTATCCATAGAGGTCCCCTTGTCGACACTTTTTGCTTTGTTAACTTCACTGAACTCACTGATACCTGTTACCGGTACAACTTCACTCACGCACTCCATAGATCCTGGACCTGTAAGGTCTCGCGCTTCCGAACCCGGAGTGTGCTCGCCCTGCGGGACATGCATGTCTGCCTCGTGCGGCTGCTTACCCAAAACCTTATGATACTTCCTCCTTACAATGAAGTATAAGCATACGGTACCAAATATAATAACTAGCACCAAGGTAAAATACACAACGGAATAATGATGAATGTCGTGAACAGTTAATTCAGTGGAAGATTGTTCCTTAATTTGGTTTATTTAGGTTTTCAGTTGATTCCAAATATAGGTGTGATTTTCCGGAACATCAAAATCGTTGGGTAAGGTTGTGTTTATAAGTGAGTTCAGAATGGATGCTTCTGGGACTTCGATATTTGTTCGCATATACATGTGGTGTAAAAAGTTGTTGTGTGCTTGAATACTATAAGCATCCGATTTCAATGTGCATCCATGACCTAGGTGAATAATACCACTGTCTCGTATAACATAGTAGTAGTTGTATCAGAAGTACACGAAATGCGGAGTTGACATGTTTCACAACAGGAATACAACCAGGAATTCACATTATGCAGCTTGACCCAGTAACTGTTAACAGCTAGAAGATAAAGTTGAAAATTTAAAAAAAAAAATTGAAAATTTAGAAAAAAAAAAAAATTAGAAAGATATATATCAAAAATAGAAGTACGTAATATTCCAAAAATGGAAGGGGAAACAGGAAGATCTAAGGCGGATAGTTACAGAAACAGCTAATATCCTTGACACATCACTAGAGCGCCATGACATCAAGGACACCTACCGCATAAACAAAAAAGATGGGACTCCAACCATTATCGTTGAATTCACTTCAACTACCACCAAAGAAAATATTTTGAAAAAGGTACGCCAGTTCAACCACCGAAACACCCAAAACAAACTCAACACATCCCACATAAATATAAAAGGCGAAGCAAGACCTATATATTTGTCAGAGTGTCTAACACCGAAGTCCCAACGCCTTTTTTACCTTGCCCGAAAATAAGCAAATGAGAACGGATTCAAGTTTTGTTGGACCTCACTAGGAAGAGTTTTCATACGCCAAACTGAAGGAATGAAACATATACTCATTAAAAACGCACAAGATCTCAAAACGAACTCAGAACAATGACTACAAGAAACCATTACTTGTTCCCCTTGCTTAGTACCTCTTTTTTACTGTTTTATATTTCCAATTATTATTTACTTTATTATATTAAATATCATTAACACACACATATACAAAACAAACAGCAAACACAAATCTCTCATACTAAAATCAGACACCACATCAACAACCTGAAACACATACACATCCAATCAAGGTATACACATTGTCCGTAATATATTGTATGTTCATAATTATTACCCCTTAAATATAAATATAACTGAGACAATATCATGTAACAACAAACTCACTCAGTTTCCCAATGGCTGATATAAACAACGATATTCCTTCACAAATAGATCAACTAAACATAGCAACTTCTTACCACTGCGATACAGAGGCTTGTAACATTATTGTCGGCACCTGTCCTGGATCTCTTAAAATCATAACGCAAAATATCCGTAGTATTTTCAAAAACTTTGATAGCTTCCAGGCTCAGCTGGCTAGGCTACTGGTTGACATAGATATAATTATTTTGACTGAGTGTTGGCTTAATGACAGTAAAACAATTCCAACTATAGAAAATTACTTGACGTTTTACACAAAAAATCGCCACAATCAAAATGACGGCATCGTTATTTTTGTAAAAAAACACCTTTCATGTACTGTGGAAGAGCCAGACTCAATAGGAGGAAGCTTTCTTCTATTAAAAATTGACACTGATATCTGTATTTTAGCAGCTTATAGATCGCCATCGATATATCGCATTGATGATTTTCTTAATACAACTGAAAACATTATAAACAAAATAAAATCAAAAAACATTATCCTGATGGGAGATATCAATATCGATATTAAACCGAACAACAACGAACGGAATAGCGCATCCTACTTAAACCTAACTGCGGAATTAGGACTTTTACCAGGACACACCCACCCTACAAGACTGCATAATTGTATCGATCACGTAATGCTTAATATCTCCACTAGCGCGACAGTTATTGTAATAGATTCCACAGTTACTGATCACGCCTCCGTTCTTTTATGTCTAAATAGTAGTCACTGTAAATACAAAAAAAATAGAACCATAACAAAGACTAACTTCGAAGCTGCCATAAAACACTTAAAAAATACTGACTTTTCCTTTATAAAACACGATGTTGATGCCGGCCACACCGCAGCGCTATTCGTTGATTGCCTGATTTCCGCAATCACAAAACATTCAATAGTGAGTACAGTTCCCAATCGAAAGGTTATTCTTAAACCCTGGCTGACGCCTGGTCTCTTGCGGTGCATCCGGCATAGGGATAAGCTTCAAAGGTCTTTTTTAAAAGATCCTGCTAATAAATTGGTGCAGTTGACGTATAAAAGATATCGCAATTATTGTAATCTGTTACTCAGGAAACTTAAACACAATTATGAAAGAAACGCGTTAAAAAACTCAAAAAACATAAAAGAAACATGGAATGTAATAAAGTCAATCACAAACAAATCGGCAAAAAAAATAACGGCAGATAAACTCTTACCTGATACTGGCGAATCCAAATCGTGACTACCAGGCAACTTCATATCAATTTAAATGCCCACCTGCACTTAACTCTATGGTCCTTCTCCCACCTGACGAGACTGAGATAAGATCCCTAATTAATTCCCTAAAAAACGATTGCGCTACAGGCTGAGACTCTATTCCAGTAAAATTCTTAAAATTAGGTAAAGCAATATTAGTTTCGCCACTTACAAAGCTCATAGAATGCTGCTTTGAGCAAGGAAAAGTCCCGAGTGTCTTCAAAAAATCTGTGATTACTGCTATTCACAAGGGTGGGAGCCAGGATGGTGTCAGAAACTATAGGCCTATCTCTGTATTGTCAGCACTGTCAAAAATATTAGAAAAAGCCTTGAACAACAGACTAACGAAATATTTAGAATATAACGGGATACTGTCGGAGGCACAATATGGCTTCAGGTCGGGGAAAAGCACTGAAGGTGCAGTTAATCAGCTTGTTAGCTACATCACGCAAAAGGTTGACGCAAAACAGAAATGCCTGGGTGTTTTCCTTGACCTGGCCAAAGCATTTGACACGGTCTGTATTCCCACCCTTGTGAAAAAACTGGAGCACATAGGAATAAGGGGTAAGCCCCTAAGTATATTCACGGATTTCCTCATGAACCGAAGACATAAGGTTAAAATTGGTGAAGTGGTTAGCCAAGAGATTGGAGTGGCTTACGGCGTCCCACAAGGTAGTTGTCTCTCTCCGAGCCTCTTCCTGATCTATATCAATGATCTATGCCAGCAGTCTCTCCATATGGGCAAAATATTTTGTTATGCGGACGACACTGCTGTCATATTTCATGGCGACACTTGGGAGGAGGTGACGGAGACTGCAGAGCATGGCCTACGGAAAGTAAACGAATGGATGAAGGATAATCTGCTAACCCTAAATATATCTAAAACCGCATGTATACAGTTCTCCTTTTCCAAGACAAAACCCCCGGAATTGAAGCCTAAAGTTCATGTGTGCAATCCCCTTACTGCCGCCAAATGTTCGTGCCCCTCACTATCCCAAAAAACCACTGTGAGATATTTGGGAGTGATATTAGATGCAAATTTAAACTGGCGTTCACATATCGAACAGACCATATCACGAGTGAGAAAGCTCATCTGGACATTCAAGAGATTGCGGTATGTGGCGGATTTCAACCTACTTCGCTCAATATATTACTCACTAGCGCAGTCAGTCATTGGTTATTGTATAACGGTATGGGGAGGGACCTGCAAAACATACATGATTCTAATAGAAAGAGCCCAAAGATCCATATTAAAGGTTATGACTTTCAAACCATATCGATACTCAACAAAGTCACTATATGAAAACTGCGCGGTGCTTACAGTGAGGCAATTATATATTCTTAACGTTACAATTATGCAACACCGTATCACACCCTTTAATAAAGAAAATAAAAATAAGCGCACAATTACCAACGTTTGCCGAACTGTAAAATGTAAAACTGCCTCGGCAAGACGACAATGCCTATATCAAGCTACACACATTTATAACAAAATAAATAAAATCTTAATAATTAATCCCATTACAATACACAAAGTGAAAAGGAAAACAAAAACATGGTTATTAACGCTCGATTACACACAGACAGAAAATTTGCTACAATGAATAGATGATATATATTTTTATACGTTTTACGGAATGTCATACCTACAAAAGTTGCATACAAGTCATACATCTACACATTCACGCATCTTCTCTTCACCATTTATACTTGCATAAACCCCACAACACACACACACACACATACACATTCACACATCCGACTAACTATATTTCTATTACTATTTCTTTTTCTATTGCACATAACTGTTTAAGTAACAAAATGGAAGACACTGTCTCCTGTAACACAGGTTCCCACCTACCACAGGAGGCAGAGCTTCAATACAATGTAACACTGTTTATGTCAATAAAACTTATTATTATTATTATTATCATTACTGTGGCACGAATTAAGATATCTGGAGCCGGAGGATGCAAAAAAAACCAATTTAATTTAGACTTATTTAATTATAAAACTTATAAGAACTACAATAGGTGATTACTGGACAATGTTAGTACCAAGAATGTTTTATATTTTAATATAGTTTAAAATTACAATTCTCACAATTCTACAAATCGAGTAATTATGTAGGTCGATCAAATTCAGCTGACTCGGCGGCACGTGTAAGTTGCGATGCGCGGTAGCGGTGTTATCAACGTCAGCGGTCCGTGTGTGACACCGTAGCGTAACACCTCCCCCCGTAGAACAGCAACTATTTGTTAACAGACGTTAAAAATGTTGCTGGAAGATTGTTCAGGTCAACTTTTATTTCAGCAGGGCAGATGTTTCTTTTCGGTTCTCCCTGAGCATAAAGATCTTGCACAGCTTCCATTTTGGTAGAGTCTTCTGTTTGATCTTTAGTTTTCGCACAGAAACGTCGGTACGTTACAACAATAATTAGTACACCTGCACCGAGTAGTGATAGGTACAGAGGTATAGTTGTATGATAGATGCTGCTATCGGTGATCTTGTCAAGTTTAACTGGAGCTTGTATAGCGATTTTCTTGTAACTGTCGTGAAGGGTTTCAAGATTGATTGAGTTAAGTTCAACCAATGATTCTTCAATTTTTGGTAAGATGTTCTGGTTATTGGGTGATTGTATTTTTAATACATGTCCTTTGATGCGGTTGTTAACGTTGGCTATTGTGAATTCCGTCGTTTTCATGAGACAATCCTGAGGTATGGTGGCCAGATAACTTCCTTGTAGTGTTTGGAACTGTTCTTGTTTGCAGGAGGTTTGTACTTTTGTCGGGGTTGGGAAGCTTATGGTGTAGTGCTTATCATCAAGTTGTTCTAGGGCTTCTTTATGAAGGGCGACTGGTGTTAACGTGCAAGAGTTCAGATGCTGCTGAGTGATGAGCTGTTGAATGCAATCTGGTTTGTCGATAATTTTGTGCCCAATTTTCTCTTCACAGAGATACCATGTGCTTAACTTCGGACATTCTGTCTCTATGTACATAGAATTTGGTCCTTGAATTGCTATATAAGGTGAGGTAGGTATAAGGGCACGGTTATTTTTGTTAGGGACTATGGATAATTTATATAAGGTATAAGTTCCATGTAAGGCAATCGGCAATTTTATAACTATAACTATTCTTTTATCTATGTAATACGAATCCAATCTAATAATATTATAATACTCCCGTAGATCAATATCTATGATCTCATCCTTCGAGTATAATAATCTTAGCTTATTTAACATCCCCTTAAGATTAACTAAACTAATTATATAATGAGTGGTACTTGAAGCACGTATAAATGCTAACATGTACTCTATCTTATTTAATTCATCTGACAAGGCCTCTATATTATCGTTTAAGATCAATAGATGCTGGGCTAAATGGGCGAAACTAACAAAATCTTGTTTAGATATATCCTGTTTTATTATAGAATTAAGTTTCTTTGCAATTATATTCTGATTATCTAACATTTTTTGAAGTATACTAGAGTGTTTAGACATCCATTCTTTTGTTAAACTTACATGATTGTTGAATTCCGACTCTAATTTATCTTCGTTACCTTCTAAAACTTGGATGGCATTATTATATTTAATTGCGTCTGTATAATCAAGGTTACCGGAAATACTCTTAATTACTGTACCTAATCCGTCGATAAGTCCACGCTTATTTCGACTAGGCTTGAAACTCTCTAACTGTAAAACTATTTGGTTAAGCTTATCTCTAAGATAGCTAATATGTGGTTCAAAGAGTGATGACGTATTATTATTGGCTAACGGTTCAAACTCTCTTAACTGCTCTACAACTATGTTAACTTTAGACTGAATATCGTCCAAATCAATGTAAAGAAGAAATGAATGATGATGAGATATAATTTTAGTCATTCCTAATTTAAAAGGAAGTAATCCAGGTCCATCTTCTAAGTGTTCAAGTAATATGTCCTCCGCTTGGACCAGGTGTAGAAACATCATCAGTAGTGCCCTGTAACAATTTGTGTGTGTTAGCTGTTCTTTTAAGTCGAGATTTGGCAACGGGGCCGCGCTTTTTCCTAGTATATATATGTACTGGGAGATCAGCTAATACTGTGTCATGGGTGTAACGGGGTGCTAATTTTTGTCTGCTAGCTAAGGGATTTTTAACAAATACTTGTTGGTCTGGTTCGTATTCTTTTTCAGGCTCCCTATTTTTATTCCTATTTTCGATTAACTGTGTACGATTATGCAATGATGTTTCGCTTATAGCCTCATATAACTTAGCCATCTTATTTCGATGATTATGGACATATTGTTGGAGTAAGTGTACGGACAAATCTATATCTGAGGGGTCTCGAGGGTCTGTATGACCGGTTATTACTTCAAGTGGTCTACATTTCGTGAAACTATGTATACTACTATTATACGCGAGTATAGCGTACGTCATGAGGTTAACGACTGGTTCACTATGATTTTGTAATTTAAAGATTCTTAGGTGTTCTAATAACGTAGAGTGTAGCCGCTCTACCATTCCGTTGTCATTAGGAGTATGTACCAAGGTTTTATGGTGTAGAATTTTATGAACTCTGGTAAATTCAGTAAATAACTGATTTGAAAATTCAGGCCCTTGGTCCGTTACTATAGATATCGGTACACCATGGTGAGAACAAAATTTTAAAAGGGCTTGAACGACGCTAACAGCTGTGCCATCTCTAAGATGGTATGCCTGAGCGTATTTGGAAAAGGCGTCAATAATAGTTAGGTATTTCTCGTTCTGAGCGGTGAATAGATCTAAATGAACTACGTCAAACGGTTTGCTTGGTGGAGGAACTATACAGAACTTTTGCTTTATCGGATTTCGGTCATATTTGCCTTGGCCGCAAATATTACATTCATTAATATATTTGAAAATTTGCTCTCGCATTTTAGGCCAGTAGTATTTATGCGAAAGGGCTAGGTAACATTCATTAATACCACGATGGTTAGTTTTACCTTCATGGTACTTTTGAGTGATCTCCTGCTGTCTTAAATACTCCTCATTTTCAACTTCAGTTTTGGTTAAAACCAAATTCATGGCTGAACTTTTAAATTTATCTTGGATTATAGGAATTATCTTATACATAGCTAAAGGGGGATATATTATAATACCTGTCTTTACTTTGGGGTTTGCAAATTCCTTAATAGCATTAATTACGTCTTCCTCAAGGTTCGACTCTGAAAGTTGAATTGAGGTACGAGTATGCGTCTCAAATGGCTTAGAGACAGCTGGGCGTTTCTTTATATCACCTACTACTGTGAAGCAGATTTGCCTATTAAATTTATTTAAGTGGTCATCTGAAATCGGTATTTCTAGAATAGGGTTTTCTAGGCTAGTGTGTGCTGTGATTGTGGAGGAACCGGTTAAAGAGGGTGGCTTTTCTGATATGTTAACTACAACAGAGTCCGTTTCGCCAGTATTAATTTCAACGCGTGAAAGTGCGTCTGCATTTGTATTATTTTTACCTCGCTTATAAATTACTGTAAAGTTATATTCGCTTAATTTAAGTCTCCAACGTGTTAATCTAGAGTTAGGCTCTTTTAGGCTCATAACCCATTGCAGAGGTTTATGGTCCGTGATAATTTTAAATTTACGCCCAAATAAATATGGCCTAAAATATTTGGTGGCCCAAACTATGGCAAGAAGCTCCTTTTCTATTGTACTGTAGTTTATTTCGCTTGTGTTAAGCGTACGTGAAGCGTAAGCTATAGGCTTATCTGACCCTATGGGTCCTTGAGAGAGCACTGCTCCTATTGCTAAATTTGAGGCGTCTGTTGTGAGTAAAAACTCTTTAGTGAAATCGGGGTACTGTAGAATGGGATCGTTGATAAGCAGCGTTTTACATTTCTCAAAGCAGTTCACGTAACTGGCATCGTTATATGTTATCTTAGAACCTTTTTTCAAACATTGAGTCATCGGCTTGGTAATTTTAGCGAAATCGGGTATGAACTTACGATAGTAGCCTAGCAATCCTAAAAATCGCTTAATTTCTGCAGCAGTTCTAGGTAATGGGAACTTCTGAATGGCAGTAATTTTGTTAGGGTTGGGTTTAATACCGTCATTACTGATGATATGACCCAGATAAGCCGTTTCTAGTTTTAAGAATTCGGACTTATCCATTTGGATTTTAAAATTTGAATCTCGAAGTCTTTTAAATACTTTTTCTAAATTAACGATGTGTTCTTGTAGGGAGGTACTAAATACGATAATATCGTCCAGATAAACTAAACAGATTGAATTTTGCAAGTCTTTAAGGACATGGTCCATAACACGTTGAAATGTCGATGGGGAATTTTTAAGTCCCATCGGCATTCGTTAAAACTCAAAGTGGCCATTTTCTACATTAAATGCGGTCTTTGGAATGTCATCTGGATTCATCTCAACTTGATAGAATCCACTTGCCAAATCGAGAGTGGTGAAATATTGACAATTTCCTAGCTTGTCTAACACATCTGTTATGTTCGGTATCGGATACTTGTCATCGATAGTTTTTTCGTTAACTTTCCTAAAATCTATTACGATACGCCATTTAACTTTACCCGATGCATCGGCTTTCTTAGGGACTACCCAAATGGGTGAGCTCCACGCAGATTCGGATGGGCGGATGATGCCTTGCTCTAACATCTTCGAAATTTGACTACGAACTTCCTGGCGATGAATAAATGGATATCTATAGGACTTGGTATAAACTGGTACTTCGTCCGTGGTACGTATGTTGTGTTTAATCTTGTTTGTAAAGGTGAGCGGTTCACCCTCAATGTAAAATACATCTGTATATTGCGACACTAGCGATTCTAAATTAGTTTTTTCCTCCTTGTTAAGGTGGTCTGTGCGTAATCGAGATAAAACTTCCTGCGCACGAGATTGGGGTAGTAGTTTAGTGGTTTCAGTGTTAAATATTTCTGCTTTAATTGGATGGTCCATGGAGAATATCAAATCGTTAGATGTTGGGTTATAAATTTCTAAGTACCCACGGTTGTCTTTTACATGAGTGATGCATTCGTGTATACAACAATTCGAAATCATCTGCTCGGATATAAACGCGTCACCGTTTCGAACGTTAACTGGAACCCTTACTAATTTAGAAGAGTTCGCCGGGATTATGTCTTCGTAGAAATTAGAGTTACGGGAGTTATACAACACTATGGGATTAACTGCATGTTTAGTTACTAACTTATTATTTTTTAGATCAATATTCGACTCCCATTTATTTAAGAGATCTAAACCTATCAAACCATCAAAATATTCATGAAATTTGTATATATAGAACGTTAAATCACTATCATCTCTGAATTCCTGAAAACAAGGTAAATTAATAGAATAATCATTACGACTAGTTGCGTGCACATTTGTTACTTCAAAAGGGTCGTAGTTCCAAGGTAAGTTATGATAATATCTCTTCACAGCTTCGGGACTAATGAACGACTGATTAGCCCCAGTATCGATTAACAGTTTCAACGGTGGATTACAGATTTCTATGTAAGGTAAGTAACGTTGAGTCTGTAGATTGACTTCTATTTTGACTCGTTTATATTCGGGTCTTTCAGAAAATTTTCCTCATTGAGGGTTATAGTGGCTGGTGTTTCCTCTGACGATGTATGGTATGTATTGGGACAAGTGGTTTGCTGATGCATGGACATATCATAGTAAGAACACTCGGGTTGTTCATAATAGTCGTACTGATATTCCTCATAGCTATCAGCGTAAAAGGGCTCATAATAAGGGTACTCATAACTTTCATTAAAATTAACTTCCCTACTTTTAAAATAGTTAGAAGGCGGTGGATTTCCATTCTTAGACCAATCGTGTCCGCGAATCGGCATTGGTTTTGATATGAAGTGAGATACGCCACTCATAGGCTTTGGTGAATCATTTGTACTAGGTACCTTAGGCTGAAAACTAGGCTGCATTCTAAAAGAATTATTCTGTGGGTTGTAATTAGGAGGACGCGCACCAAACATTTGTTGAGTACGTGAGGGGCCTTGGAACTGCGGTGACTGGTTGAAGTTTGGCCTCCATGCGTTCTGAGGACGTTGAGGCTGCATAACTATGTTTGGTCGAGAAGGACCAGGTATATTAAAGTTAAAAGGCTTGTGCATAGGCGTGCTATTATTAAATGATTTTGTTGCATGATTATTGTACAGCTGAGGTTGGGTTTTCTTAACTGGTAAGTGTTCATTGCGTTGCTGTAAGTACAGTGTGTTCATTTCTTCATGAACGAACTCTAAGGCCTTTTCGATCGTGTCTGGTCGCATGCATCTGATGCGTGATCCTAAGGGGTCGCGCAGGCCTCTTAAGTAGGATTGAAGGGTTAACTTTTTGTACAGTGAGCGTTTTGATTCTATTGTACTTTGGACAGTTTCATGTAAACTAACGTACGTCATAATGGTTGCAAATAAACTTTGACATTTTTCGTAGTATTCCTGAGGCGTAGACGGACCTTGTGTTAATAAAGCCAAGTCGTTATAGAGCGAAGTCTCATCGCGCTGGTCTGAGAAATTATTAACTAACGCGCTACGGATGCCTTCCCAAGTTTCTGGAACGCCATTGGTATTAATCAATCGTGCTGCGGGTCCAGTGACCTTATTAAGAATGCCATTTATAAGAGCTAAGTTTATTAATTCGTGTCCTGGTTCTTGTGACACATAAGCTCCGACTAGCTGGTCGCATAATTTAATGAACCTAGTCAAAACATTTGTATTTCCGTCAAATTCGGGGACTATTCTCAAAGCCTTATAAATACTGTCAATTGTAGCCATTTTTATTACTGGCACACTGGCGTCACTACTGTCACTAAAACTAGCGCTATTAGTTTGTCTTAATGAGTCTAATAAATTTAGTCTAGATGACCTTTCTAACCTAGGGGTCCGCGATTGCCTTGGATGGAAAATCTTGGAGGATTAAAATTACACAGTTAAAAATAAAGGAAAGTAACTCAAGAACTATTCTAGAGTACTTACATATACATAGTCATGGTTCTTCTGCAGTATCTATGTCTGGATACACCTCCCGGCTGCAGGTCTCGTAGATCTGGATACTCGTGCGGTGCTGAACAGCCACCCGGGTAGCTCGCGAATCGCGGAATCTATACGCGTTCCTAGCAATTTACTCTCGCGAACCGGCCCGCGAGTATCCTACCGACTGCGCCAATTAAGATATCTGGAGCCGGAGGATGCAAAAAAAACCAATTTAATTTAGACTTATTTAATTATAAAACTTATAAGAACTACAATAGGTGATTACTGGACAATGTTAGTACCAAGAATGTTTTATATTTTAATATAGTTTAAAATTACAATTCTCACAATTCTACAAATCGAGTAATTATGTAGGTCGATCAAATTCAGCTGACTCGGCGGCACGTGTAAGTTGCGATGCGCGGAAGCGGTGTTATCAACGTCAGCGGTCCGTGTGTGACACCGTAGCGTAACACACGTGGATACTTCTTGTTTACAAACGCTATTGATATTACTTACGGCCTGTATGTCACATAATGATTGTTTTATTTTTAAGTTGTAAACAGGTTTATCAAATGAGCATAACAACTTATGGTTATTTACAACCTGAACGCATGCTTGAAGGTCACTATCTGATAAGAGGAGAGCGAGGTCCTTTTGTATATTGTAGGCAATATAGGGCGAACTAGGGACTGTTCGAAGGTGATTTAGCCCTCTTTTCTGAGGAATGGGAATGATCTTATCTAATTCGAAGATTTCATTGCTCACAAGTGGTATTTTTATCTCAATAATTAGATAGCCGTCATATAAGGTGGCAGATGCCTTCATTATTTTGTACATGTCCGATAAGTTTGATACTTCTGTTGGGGTCATTAAAGTTCCCTGCAGTTGCCCAGAAATTATATTGATTTGACGTGCCAATTGTTCAGGAGTTAACAGGTAGGGGTTGATACGGCCGTGGCTAATATCTGTCACAGTGTCGATGAGGGTGTGCTGAATACGCATTAGATTGGACAATATGATACTCGTTGCTAAGGCTGATGATGTTACATAAAGGCCATTTCTATTGTCCAACCGCACCTTATTTATTTCATCAGAAACATTTTGAAGATGTTGTTTTATAAAATTGAATTGTTTGTTCATTTATTTTTTTATTATTTATTTATTTATTACCAATCATATGAAAATTACAATATATCAATCATATCGTTTGTAGTTGATGTGTTATTCCTCTTTATACAATGTAAAAATCACTTGTCTTACTCATCTTATTCACAATCAAAATAATCGGGTATCACTAGCAAAAATAATTATAACGTAGGTAGTTATAAAAGGTTGCGTCGAATCAGGTAAACAATTTATCTCTCTGTGATGCCGGCGGCCGGTACCGACCGTGCGCGATATACAGGCTGTAGCCCATCTCACTATTATTATAATATTACTGGTATTAATCTTTAACAACTGTTCAAAAAGTATTGATTTAATTTAAATTTTATGTTTTTACCTGTTAATTGTTTTTTTAAATCTAAAGGAATATTATTAATTAGTCTTGGTAACATGAAGTTAGTGGTCCTTTCCCCATATACATTTTTGGCACTAGTCGTGTTTAATTTTTTATTAAAGATCTTTCGTGTTATTATTTTGTGACTTACGTAATCATTGAAATTGAAATAGTTTTCTTTAAGTAGTGATAGTTCCAGAAGGTTTTGCACCGGTAAAATTTTACATAATTTAAATAGTTCGTGATAGTTGTTTTTAAGTTTATTTTTATTTTTTATGTGTACTATTGTTTTTAAAAATTGTAGCTGTAACTTATAAATTTTATCAATATATGTTTTATACGTTCTTCCATAGCTAGTTATACCGGGACTCTTACGAGGCCTCGTAAAATATTGTCACTCAGTTGGGGAAAACTATAGGTTGCGACATTAAAGAGGAAAGCATCAGTAATTGTACTCGTGTGATGAAGCTCAACAACAACACAAATCGTCCTAAATCAATTGTTGTACAATTTGCCACTCCTAGATTACGGGACTCTTTCCTAGCAGCTTCTATAAATTTTAACAAAGGAAAGCCAGCCTGTGATAAGCTAAATACTTCTCATCTCGAGCTTGATGGTGCGAAGTCTGCGATCTTCGTGACGGAACATCTGAGCCCGGCTAATAAGGCACTACATACGGCTACAGGCGTGTAGCCGTATGTAGTGCTAAAGAGGCTAAAGAAAAAGGGTATCGCTACGTTTGGATCAGGGGAGGACGTATTTATGTTAAAAAGTCAGATGATTCCGATGCCAAGATCATGAAAGATATGGATTCACTACACTCGATTGTATAATGTTAAATTTTCAACCAAAAGCTATTATTAAGGCTATTTTCAGTTAAATTCGCTACCTTCAATATATATTACCAAAACACTCGTGGATTGCGAACTAAAACTCAAGAATTTTATTGTAATTTAGTATGTTCAAATTTTGATGCACTAGTATTAACAGAAACCTGGCTCAATAATTGTATTCATACCAGTGAACTTTTTGATAAAAGATATATAGTTTTTAGACGCGACAGAGAAACTTCGCGTTTTCATGCTAAAAAAGAGGGAGGAGGTGTCTTGGTCGCTATATCGAGAAAGTACGCTGCTAGCAGACAATGTTCTTGGGAAAGTGGGTGCGAAGACTTATGGATCACTGTGAGTGTTGCAACAGGCTTCCAAATAGCTATTTGTGCTCTTTACTTGCCCCCACCTGTGCATTATTCTGTTTTAGAGCACTTCTTGGATATTTTTGATTAAGAAAGAAAAATTCAACCTCAGGCGGGACTCGAACCCGCGTCTTCTGGATCGGTACTCCAGACGCTCTGCCAACTGAGCCACCGAGGTATCCGCCTGATGTGTTGAATTTTTCTTTCTTTATGTTACTTATGTCTTTACGGCGACATAGCAACATCGATTGGACAATTCTGCCCAACCCAGAATTCTCCCTTTACAGCGAGTAGATTCCGGATGATATTGCATTACCTTCATACAATCTTTTTGTATTTTTTAGCTTATTTCAAGCTAAGATTTTTAAATTTTTGATTAAGAAGGGTTCGAGTCCCGCCTGAGGTTGAATTTTTCTTTCTTAATCAAAAATTTAAAAATCTTAGCTTGAAATAAGCTAAAAAATACAAAAAGACTTCTTGGATAGTTATAACACTGTAGCAGAAAGAAATGATTATTGTACTATTGTTATCGGTGACTTCAACATGAGCAATATAGATTGGAATCAAAACATTAGCAGCGGCGTTACTCACACCTACCCAACTTTCTCAGGGACTAATTCCAAACTAAATCAGGCCCTTCTAGACTTTATCCACATAAATAACCTCAAGCAATATAACAATGTAAGTAATGTTAAAAATAGAATCCTGGACTTGGTTCTTGTAGACCTTCTCGAATGTAAGGTGACTGAAGCCATAAATAGTCTAACAAAGATTGATCCATATCATCCTCCTCTTGAAATTTTCCTGAGCCTTAAAGTAAATCATAGTCTAAAACCAGAACCTAATATTAGATTAAACTTCAAAAAATCTAACTACTCTGCTATTAAAACAGAACTAGAAAATACCGACTGGTATGCATTATTCTCGGATACAGACGACCCTAATATAATGTTGGAACGGTTCTATAAGGTACTTTATAAGATCATTGAGCGGTTTGTCCCATCGGCCTTAGTGACAAGTAATTCGCGACCACCATGGTACACAAAAAGGCTGGAGAGATTGCTGCGTGAAAAGAATAACTTAAGAAGAAGGTATGGTACGTACAAAAACCCTATGGACAAGATATCACTTCGTTGGTGTAGTAAGCGCTGTGACAGAATTGCAAGAGAATGTTACAATTCGTACATAAATAGCATAGAACAGAAAATTACAACGAATCCCAAGTTTTTCTGGTCCTTTATTAAGGCTAAGCAGGGTGCTGCTAATACCTATCCAGCCTCATTGTCAAATGGCGTCAGCAAAACTTGTAATGGCAATGAGATGTGCAACATGTTCGGTACCTACTTTTCTTCCGTGTACAGTCCAGCTACCCATGCCTCCAATGTAGTTCAAACTTCGCCTTTCTTTGAAAGCCTTCACTGCAACTCTGACAGCTTTTCCTTGATTCAGATTCCAAAGGATAAAATAGCCAAGCATCTCAAAAGCTTAGACATATCCAAAGGTTCAGGCAGCGATGAAATTCCCCCTAACTTTGTCGCAACTTGCGCTGATCAACTATCAACCCCTCTATCCTTGATTTTCAATAAATCTCTCAGCGGTGGTATTTTCCCTAAGCAATGGAAGCTGGCCAAAGTGGTACCGATTCATAAATCAGGCGCTGATGATTTGGTAGGAAACTATCGTCCTATATCTATCCTTCCGACATTTGCCAAGGTTTTTGAAGCAATAGTATGCCCCGACATACAAAACTATTTCAGGAAATATCTGTCGGAACACCAGCATGGCTTTACCCCAGCAAGATCCACCTGCAGTAATCTAGTAGCTTTCGTTGAGGTTATTGCAGCTTCGCTTGACTCGAACCGGCAAGTCGACGCCATATACACCGATTTAAGCAAGGCTTTTGACAAAGTTTCCCATGAAGTGCTGATTCAAAAACTAGCTGCATACGGCTTTGCTGGTTCACTTCTCAAGTGGCTGCACTCTTACCTAACGGATAGATCCTTTTACGTCGTGGCCAATGGCTATAAATCTGAAACCATGATCATAACCTCTGGTGTTCCGCAGGGTTCCCACCTGGGCCCTGTAATATTTATTATCTTTGTAAACGACCTTCCTCATTGCTTCTTTAACTCCACGCCATTCTTATTCGCCGATGATTTGAAAATAGTCCGCGTTGTGGATTGTCTAGCCGATTCAACTTTACTTCAGGATGACTTGAACAGACTTTTAATCTGGTGTAAGGATAATAACATGCAACTTAATGTGGAAAAATGTTCTCAAATTACTTTTACTCGCAAGGCTACCTTCATTGATTTTAATTACAGTACGAATGGTACGTACCTCAGTAAAGTTGATGTGATCAGAGATTTGGGAGTCCTTCTTGATCGTAAATTAACTTTTATTCCTCACATGGAGAGTATTGTTAAAAAAGCTTCTAAGACACTCGGTTTCGTGTTACGTAATGCTAAATGTTTTCGCAAGCCTAAAACTAAGATTTATCTTTTTAACTGTCTCGTTCGTACTGTATTAGAATACTGCGCGGTTGTATGGCGTCCGCACTATGCAACGCATAGTCTTAGGTTAGAGAGGATCCAGAAAAGATTTTTATACCATCTTGCCTATTCTGCGGGAATAAGCAAAAAAACACGCTTAAGCTACGCAAAACGCCTTCAAAAATTTAGCATGACTACACCCGAAAAACGAAGAGATAATATTGATTTAATTTTTCTTTTTAAAATACTTCAGAGTAAAATAGACTGTCCCCAGTTATTAAGTAAGTTTAATTTTAATCTACCCCATAACTATCCTCGTCAACCTATAAAACTATTACGTCCCCCATTCCGCAAAACTGTATCAGGATCCAACTCCCCTATCCCCAGAATTTGCAGGCTTCTTAATAATTGCCATGAATCAATAGATATTTTTTCCACAACTCTTCAAAAGTTCAAGCGCCAAGTCCATCAAAACTAACCATCAATCCATCAATACTGACTTGTGTAAATTTTTCTAATGTCATCTTTGTATGTTATTATTTACTGTGTTTCTCAAACTACCTACTGTAGTTGAAAGTGTTATTTCTGCACTATTATTGTAATTTTATAGTCGTTTAATTTTGTTTTTTGCATGCTGTGTCTATCGCATCATATTGTACACTATGCTTGTATCTGCTTGTATTATTAGGATAAACAGTGTACCAATTGTAGATAGGCCAATAAATAAATAAATAAAAATAAATAAATAGAATTATGCTTTCGACAAGTGATTTGTATAAATTTTCTAGAATATAACACGGCATTTTGTACTTCAGAATTTTAAATTTTGCAAGTATTGCACGCAATTTATTACATACGTAATCTATATGACAGCCCCAGTTAAGTCTATTGTCAATAATAAGACCCAAGTAAGTTTGATTAGTAACTAATTCTATAGGATCACATCTACACATGGTTTTTCTATTATGTAAGCATTCGTGTGTATGCGCAACTAAATGTAAATTGCAATTGGGGTACGATTTGTTTTGACTTGAGTGGAGGTGCATTAATTTGGTTTTCTGTGCATTTATAACAAGTCCTGCATCATGAGACCATTGGTTTAAAGATGAAAAGTCCTGTTGGAGTCTGCTTAAGGCGATGTTTAAGTTTTTATCAGCGGCTATTAGGCAAGTGTCATCAGCATATTGGTAAACTTTACTATGTAAAACGATGTTTTCCATATCATTTACATATAACAAATAGTGTAGAGGCCCAAGGACCGAGCCCTGGGCTGTACCTTCTGTAACAAAAACTTTATCACTTAGTTCAGTACCAACCTTGACATGATAAGACCTATTCTTAAGATAGTTGGCACACCAATTCAAAAGAGGACCTCTTATGCCACAGGCCTCCAGTTTGGTTAATAAGGTACCGTGTTTTAAAGTATCAAAAGCCTTACTGTAATCAATAAATACCATAAGCACATGTTTTTTATCATTAAGGTATTTATATTAAGTGGATGGTGTGGCGATGGGCTCACCAGTATCTCCCATTATCGCTGATATCTTTATGGAAAATTTTGAGGAGAAAGCCTTGCAATCTGCCCCTGTAATACCTAGGTTCTACAAACGCTATGTAGATGATACTTTCACAATACTACCATCACTAAAAGTTACTGCATTCTTAGACCATCTGAACTCCATACATAGTAAAATTCAATTCACTATGGAGTCTGAGGCAAATAACTCTTTAGCTTTCTTAGATGTTTTAGTTATTCGTAACCCTAATAACACCTTGAGTAACACTGTGTATCGAAAGAAAACCCACACAGATAAATATTTAAATGGTGAATCGCACCACCATCCAACACAGTTACCTACTGTCGGTAAATCTTTGTTCCAGAGAGCACGTGGGATCTGTGATGAGCAACACTTGGCTGCAGAGCTAAGACATGTCAAGCAGGTACTGCATGACAACAAGCTCCAAACACCGCACCCTCATCATAGAAACCGCGTCAAACGTGCCATGGTTGAGCGTTTACCTGCTGTACTACCATATGTGAGAGGACTCACAGACAAGATTGGCTACATCTTGAAGCGTGCTTCAATCAAGACCTACTTCAAGCCGCTGAAGAAGATTAGTCAGTTTTTACCATCGGTCAAGTGTCACATACCTCTACAAGATGCAGGAATGTACAAGCTCGACTGTGATTGCGGTCTCTCTTACATAGGCCAAACTAAAAGAAGCATAGGGACCCGCGTAAAAGAACACATCGCTGATGTTAAACACCGCCGTGCCAAGAAGTCTGCAGTTTGTGAACACACCATAGATAAACCCCAGCACTACATCAGATTTTATAAACCCCAAGTCCTTGCAAAAGAAAACCGATTCCTACCCAGGATGATCCGTGAGGCCATTGAAATTAAAAAACACCCAAATTTCAATAGAGAGGATTGCTGGGTGTTACCACCTGCTTGGAACCCCATCATAGATTCTATTAAATCTAAATCCAAGAACAAAACTGCACGACCGAAGGACACAGTGAGCTCATTCTGTGTAAATCGGATTGTCAATAATAGTTGAAAATGTAAGGTAGCTGTAAGTAATTATAACTTCAAGACGACCAACACCTCAGTCGGCCCGTGACCATGGATGCTGTAAAGGATCCGAAACGTCGGGTTAAAATAATATCAATATACCGCGATAAAATCCGTAAAAAGTAGTTTTATTTCAATGTCCAATACTCGCGTAAGTGTAAGAAATCAATATGTTATTTTTACTTAGGAAATTATAGTAGTATATTATTGGGCATTCTACCCCACCTGCCGTTCCGGCTTCGCCTCCACTTCGGTGGGATAGAATGCCCAATAATATACGATCGAATCTTGTCCGCTTCGACATTACGTACCTGTTTATTTCGTTCACTGTCACTGTCTGTACGTCACATCACTTCGTTGAATCACAATGATAATTCATTATTTACTTGTTCAAACGAGACGGAATGCCTAACGGCGTACAATTACACAATAAAAAGATTACCGACGAATAAGCGCGAATCGTTCATCGCAACGTGATATAGACCGTTGAAAACTTATAATAACATATTGATAAACACAATATAACTGCCTCGTTAGTCCAGCGGTCCTAAGCGCGACTGCAACGCTAGAGGTCCTGGGTTCGATTCCTAGGTCGAGGAAAGTGTTATTGAGTTTTTCTGTGAATTACTCAGTATCAATCAGCTCGGAGTTTGGAATTGTGATAAAAAAATTGTGATGTGTTTTAATTTGTGATGTGTTACGTTGTGATGTAAATTTAGATACTACGATCGAGTTTGCGTTAACATTTAACGCGAACGAACAACAGTACCAACTATCAAAGTTGTAACCAGACTAGAGACGAAATTCATCGCTCTAGCGGGAATCGAACCCGCAACCTTTGACACGAAAATCTGATACACAAACCTTCGCGCCAAATCTGGTCGTCGTAATAGCTATGAAATAAAACAACATAATGTTATCATGAAATCATCATTATATTTTGAAGTTAAATAACATTATACTTAAATAAACTGTAATGTATAATATTAAGTAGTAAATATAGGTTGTTCGTCAAACAACGTATCAGCTGACCGCATGAAGTCTTGAAGTTTGCGCCACTGAACAGAATCCTCATTCGTTTGGAACTTGACTCGTACTAGTGCCTTTTTCCACAGCTCCATGGACTCGGTATCTCGCGCGTCACTCGTCCTGTATATTTTAAAATCAACATAGTAGTTGCCAGATGTAGCATTTGATCGCCGTTCGTTACCATTAGCAACTCGATTCACGAAGAACGAAGACAGAACAGGATAACCTGTTGTGGATTCGCCGCGCTCACGACTTAGACCGAAGATGTCCAGAGTCTTAGATTTTTTGCTAGAACTAAAGAATAAACATCGTACCATCACACAACCATATAAAACAATACTTCAACCTACATGTTTTCCTGTTTCTTTAATAAATAACCATCACATAAATAAACAAAATTATATGTATTCAGTTTAAGAACTTCTTAATATATTTATTACATAGGCAGCCAAACCAGCTACATGTACGTAATGTATAAAAGATTGTAATATAACTTTATATGTATACACTGTGAATGTTGAATGAAACCAAGATAGAGCGATATCGCATTCCTTGAAACACTGGACATTGAAATCATTATAGCTGTTAACGTGAACGCATGATTAAAAAAAAATATTATTATTTATAAGTATAGCTCGTATGTCGTAGGTTATATTCACTTGAGTAAATTTATGAAGATTAAATAAGTACCTTGTAGTGGTAGGTGATTTTTTCAATGCTTTGCGCTTTCCAGTTACTGATTGACTGCGATTAGATTTATCTTCATGCACCTTCGACGACTCTTGGTAAACTTCACTTTCAGACTCGGACCAAAAAAAACAATTATGTAAGATTAACGGTTAAATTAAACAGATTAAATTTTATTGACAGTGAGATAAGTTCGTGATCATAATGGACATATTAGTTGCAGAAAGTAATGAAATCTAATAATTTTAAAATAAAGAAATAAGGAATTTAAGTATGTATAAACAATCTAAAGAAAGTAGCGTAAGTACTCAATTTATTGGGAGGTTTAAAGTAGAATTAAAGTAAAATTAAAGAATATTTTATAAGGCAGTAAATAACCTGAAAGCAGAATAATTAAGTTAATGTTCATACTTACATTTTATTAAGCTATTTGAATCGCTTCTCTGGGCTATGGCGTTGTGGAAACCGCTCTGAACTGCAGACTGTAGACTCTAGTCTGTATTACTACTAACACTACTATCACTGTATACTGGTCTTGATGATGAACCAACTCTTGTAGACGCGAACTCGAATTTGTTAAATGTTTATGAAAAGTATAGCTTTTATACTAATCGTTCAAAATTAATTAACTAAGAATTTTATCACAAAAGCATAGAAGTAATGATGCACATAGGACTTTCTGGTAAATTGCCTGTCTAAAAATAAAATGTTGCATTTTTATAATGTCGATGTTGCTAAATTACTTAGGGCTGACACACTTACATTAAGTTGATTCATTAATAATAAAAGTATAATATAAGTAAGTACTTAATTTGTACACATGCACAGGCACACCTATACACAATTATTTAACTTTCCTACTTTAACCACAAATCTAATTACAGTATAGTTATGTTTGATAAGTCAAATAAATAATCTGTGTTTTTATGTGATATGGCAGAAAAATATATTTAATAAAACTGTCTCATAAGTGGTTAAGTGCAACTGCAATGGTTTGATTCCTTTGTGGTTTAGTGTTATTGAGTTTTTGTATAAAATTCTCAGTAGCTACTCAGAGTTAACATAACAGCTAAGTATTGTAGGTGTACATCCCTACTGATTTACTGACTGTGCTATAAAAAATGATGATATGAATTTGGAACGGAAGACACGTGTAAGCGATGACGATATTAATTGAAATATAATATTTAATTTATTTGATTAGTAATCGAACACCTTTACTTGAATTACGTATTATTTGTTATAATGAATAATACATAATTCAAGTAAATGTGTTCGTAAAACTTAATCATATACTATTAAATTAGTAAAAATCGAAGATAGTTATTTTATATATCGCATTATTCTGTATAAGTAGTATTCTGTAGAACAGAATACATGAGTAAATAAATATACGACATCTCGATATTGTTCTTTGAAAATAGTAAGGTAATTATTAAACTATATTATTTAATTTTTTATTCCTATTTACTTACAAATAGCTTGTAGTGATAACCAGAGTATGTCCATACCATAATAAAATAAACCTTAGTTATGTTAATTAATTATTTTTTATTTTATTATTATTCTTTATCGTCAAGAAATTTTTAATATATAAATTTTAAATTTAATGTTTGTATTTTCAGAGTTATTTGATGCCTTACAACATCTTGGGGTAATGAGATTTATTGATAAACTGCTTCTGCGGAGCACGACATTTTGGAGATATAAATTTTATAATAGCTGATCAATATTGTGCATAAACTTGAAGGTACATATAATTATTATTAATATCTACTTAAGCCTAGTATTTTATTTGTTATTTATGCTTATTTTCTAATGCCTTTGTATTATTTTCAGGATATATAAAGACTAACTACTTACTACGGTACTAAGATGACCTACGTGAAGATTTGATATATGATCAAACGAACTTCTAAAGTGAAGTTCGATCGATATAATATGAGTGGTTTCATTTGAAGATATAAATCAACAGGTAGTCCTTTGACCTACAAGGCAACACTCGCACGCTTTAAAAATTTAATATTAATTTAAATTCATATCTTTAATCGATTTTTTATTTTACAATCGATTAAAATATTCATTCGTTCTACCCCTTCCTACACTCGATAGTGACAGCTCATTCTTTTTAGAGTAAGATATTGAGTTAAAGTCTTCTCGTGTTAGAGTAACAAAACTGGGTACCGGGTGGGTTGGGTGCTTTATATCTTCAAATGAAACCACTCATATTATATCGATCGAACTTCACTTTAGAAGTTCGTTTGATCATATATAATATTTCGTGGTTTCATTTTCGATATAAATCAACAGGTAGATGTTCAGAGATTGAGTTTTGTTACTTATATTATTGTAGATATTGATCAATAATGAAACACGAGAATATAAATCATAAATTCATATTGTATTCTGATTAATTAAGTAATTAACAAGTATGTAATTTAATTAGGTACAACATGATCAACAGATGGTAAACAGACTGATTTTGCAAAGTTTGATTCGTCTACAATAGGCCGATGGTAATATTTAGCAAAGGTCTGAGAGGACGCGGTCCAGCCAGCTGTCTTTCGGATGACATCAAGACTAAGGCCGGTCGCATGCGCCGCCGACGTCGCAGCGTGGCGGGCGCTGTGTGCGCTGTACACTGCGACGTCGACGCCGCTTGCCCGCAACGTTTGTTTAATCCACCTACTTATTGTCTGTGCTGTCGCGTTCCTGTGAGGACGCTTCACAGTTATTAAGAGGTGGTTGTTGTCCGAAGGCAGTAAGTCCTTCGTTGCAGACATATAATCGATTAACGTTGTAGCCGGACATATAGAAAGATTTTCTCTAAAATAGGGTAAATGTAAGACTGGCTGATCCCGTCCTATCCCTGATGTTTTAATTATGTCTGTAATAACAATTTCAACACCATTAGGTTTAATTTTTATATTATTCATTTTTATTAAAGAGAAAGTTTGCGCTCTATGTGCAGTACACAGAGCTAGTAAAACAACGAGTTTTTTGGTAATTTTTTCCAAATTAAGTTGACTATGAGGAACCCATTCTGAGATATGGAGTAATACTACCTGAGGGTCCCAGGTACTTGAGTACTTAGGAAGACACGGTCTCGTCTTGAATACCCCTTTAAGGAGACGTTTGACACATTCGTCTGTACCTAAATTACTTCCTATGAGTAAAGATAATGCTGAACGGTGACTATTAAGCGTTCCATAGGAAGCACCTTTTTTATATTGTTCAGTCAGGAAGCAAATGACGTGGTGAATCGGGCTTTCGAAAAAATTACAGTTATTATTTTGGCAGTACTGCCACCACAATTTGTAACAAACCCCGTACTGATTTAACGTACTAGCTGACAGAGAGGCGAGCATCAAACGTAGTGCGGCTGGTGGCGTACCGCGGCGGGAGAACGCGAGCCTGAGAGCAGCGCTGCTCCCAGGGTAAGCGTCCTGTGCAGCGGGTGTTGTTGCCTGAAATGCGACAATACCAAATTTGGGCGTGGACTCAAAATAATGATGTCTTCGACTAGTAACTCCATTAGTTGTGGATACCAGGCCTGTGAAGGCCACATTGGAAAAACTAGGATACCCGTTGCTTTATCGTGTATAATCTTTTGTATGCAATTTAATAGCAGCGAAAATGGTGGGAAAGCATAAAAGAACTTTGGATACCAATCAATTGTAAATGCGTCAATGCTTATAGCGTCCGGGTCCTGTTTCCAGGACACATATTCGTGACACTTGGCATTGATGCGGGAAGCGAATAGATCAATCTCTGGTAGACCAAATGTCCTAACAATGTAATTAAATGCGGAGTGTGATAACTCCCACTCCACGTCAGGATTAATCTTACGTGATTCTTCATCAGCCTCAACATTGTCTTTTGTGTTTATATATGAAGCAAATAACCACAGTTTTCGCATCTCGCACCATTGCCAAATTTCACGGGACAGTGCATTTAGATGTCGGAACTGAATGCCGCCCATGCGATTAATATAACTTATCGCAGTAGTGTTATCTACTCGAAGCAGTATAGCGCATTCAGTTTGTTCCCGGGCAAAACATTTAAGGGCAAAGAACACGGCCAATAATTCTAGATAGTTAATATGGAACCTAGTCTCACTATCTTTCCAAGTACCATTAGCTCTAGACCCCTTACAGTATGCACCCCAGCCGGTGCGTGACGCGTCAGTGTAAATTTCTAGGGCATAATTTGGTGGTTTTATTGGATTATTTGCTATGTAAATATTTTCCTCCCACCAGTTTAGGTCATTTAGAATAATACGAGGGAGTTTAACCCTTACGTCAAACGAACCTGCATGCTGCTGTAAGAACAAGTATTTTTCTCGCTCTAATATCTTGGTATATAACCAACCGTAACGTACCGCTGGGCATGCTGACACTAATACTCCTATCAACTGAGAAAAGTCTCGAATTGAAACGGTAGGTAGTTTTGAATATTTTTTGACTAAAAGGGCTATCTTATTGCGTTTATCTATAGGCAATGATAACGTCATGTTAGTGGTGTCGTATATAAATCCCAAAAATTTACAAGATTTTTGAGGTTGTAAATTACTTTTTTCATAATTTATAACGAATCCTAAACATTCCAATAACGACACAGTTTCCTTTACGTTGCGTAAACATTCTTCGTAGTTGCTACCTATACAAAGCAAATCGTCTAAGTATGAGACAGATTTTAGCCCACGTTCACGTAAATAACCAACGACCTCTCTGACAATCTTAGTAAAGCACCTTGGAGCTATGGCGAGTCCGTAAGGTAACGCGCTAAACTCGTATGTTATTGTTTCACTCGAGGATGACGCGATAAAATTGAATCGAAGGTATTTACGAAAATCATTATGGATCGGAATAAGTAAGTAAGATTCCTTCATGTCTATATTCGCCATAAACCAGTTGGTTTGTACTAACTTGCAGGCAGTTCTACTGTCCTCCATTTTAAAATGCATTTTGGGTATAAAACGATTTAGAGATTTTAAATTTAGGATGAATCTTTTATTACCATTCGATTTTGGCGCTAAAAAAGTACTGGAAATAAACTGATCTAAACTCGGCTCGATTTGAGCAATCGCACCCAATTCAAGGAGGTTTTCGATTGCTGACGTCATATCACGTTGTTCATTCAGTGACCATGTAATTTGTGGAACACGACTTTGGAATGGCGTCTGTTTAAAGGGAATAGGTATACCATTCAGGACCCAATCAAGAATAGTGCTATTCTTGGTTATACGAGTCCAGCAATTATAGAAAAGTGTACCCTGCCTGCGTGTACCTGTGTTACTGGCGAGCTGGGGCACGTGACCGACTCTGGCTCGACTTGACCTGCGACGTCGCGGCCGTTGTAGTCGGTGCTGCTCGACGCGTTGATGCGGGGAACCTCTTCTGACCCCCTCGCCCCCCCCTGTTCATCGGGTAACGAGGAGGTCCAGTCCAGTTTCCCTGGAACTGCTGGCGTGCTGGTAGTAGTTTGAGTTTGGACAACAGTATTAGATCTAGTGGGCTGAACAGTCTTTTTGATTTGCAGTCCTTGTTTCTCTATAGTTTTTGAGGCCTTTATTTTTTCGGGTAAATTGACACCAAACAATGTCTCGTCCCGCTCACTGTCTTGGATCACGTTAAGGAAGGGTTTAGCTAATCCGGGAGTGATCATTTTAATTCGAGCCTGGGTTTCCGAATAATGCAAATCACATAAGATGCGACAGCCATCACTAAGGGTTTTTATTGCTTCGACCTTGTTATCATTGGTTAATAATGACGTCATCGCCCTGCTAACAGCTGTAATCCCGATGCCCAGTTGTTGTTGAGATGACTCAACTTTTTTATCACGTAACCGTACCATTTCTGTGACTGCGGCTGATATCTCAATATTTAACTTGGGCGCTTGAAGCATATTACAATTACTGGGTATCAGATATTGTTTTAGGATTTTTTCTCGAGCCTCTTTATTCATTCCCTTTTTAAGTAATGGATGCCATAACTGTGTAAGGTTATTATGAATATCTTGGCCCCATATTGGACCTTGATCAGTCGCTTCACCCAGGGCTGATAGGATTTCAGGATCCAATGGTGGTTCGAGAGGCGCTGGCGCCGTAGTTGGTATCGGCGTCTCAACTGAAGGTAGTGGCGGATTATTTTGCTGGATCGTAGTAGATTCCAGCAACCTTTCCGACTGAGATTTGTCAGGGTCAGGTAGAGTGATTGTTTGGTCCAAACCGGATTGTATTTCACATTCGGCTTGTGGGTCTGTTAAGTCCCAAGTTGTCTCGCCTCCTGGAGGACAAGAATGATAAACATAACGCAACCGTAGGTATTGAGATGTTATAAATAGCAATGGTTCGAGATTAGAACCCATTACTTCGTTTAAATACAAACGCCTCGTTCACTTTGGAATCTATGGCGGGTAGATTTTTGCCGCGTTCAGATTTGAATCTATGGCAAAATACCGCATCAAGACTTTCATTTTTGAACAGTACTTGTACGGTATGTAATAACGTAATTACTAACCTTGGTTATCCTGGTTTGATGAAGAATAGGAATCCTCTCGACGCCGTCGTTT
Organism: Craniophora ligustri; assembly: GCA_905163465.1. NCBI lineage: Eukaryota > Metazoa > Arthropoda > Insecta > Lepidoptera > Noctuidae > Craniophora > Craniophora ligustri. The sequence continues at coordinate 5,732,133 of LR990976.1, read as the reverse complement.
AAAACGGTGTTTATCCCTTAATTTCTCCATCTTCCGCATATAATAATCAATCTTTTCTTCGTATGACCGTTTAGGCATTGTAGGTATACGTAGAAAAATAAAATAATAATTTGAACGATCGTAGAGAGGGGCACGTGCACTCGTTGCCGCGCACGGAAAAAGAATGAGCTGTCACTATCGAGTGTAGGAAGGGGTAGAACGAATGAATATTTTAATCGATTGTAAAATAAAAAATCGATTAAAGATATGAATTTAAATTAATATTAAATTTTTAAAGCGTGCGAGTGTTGCGTTGTAGGTCAAAGGACTACCTGTTGATTTATATCGAAAATGAAACCACGAAATATTATTAATATTTTTTTGTTTAACCTAGACTGAACAAAACGTACTGAGAGAAGCTGTGCTGGAAATAATCTTCTACTTCTTTCTTTATATTTAAGGTATATTTATATTGTTGTGTGCAACTTTAATCCGTTATTTTGATATACTGAAAATGCCTCATTGTTCGGTTTGCAATATACATATAGATAGACGTTCGTGGACTGGTCATTTACGGACTAATAAACATAAAAATAATAATGCTGTAACAATTAATGATAACGTTCAAATCCTTAACTCTGCGTTTAAAGGGCGTATTGTTAGTTACCGTATTATTGCGTCTAACAGCGAAGCAGTAAATTTGCCCGAATTATTTTTCAATGATATTCATGATCAAGTGAAATGTTTAATTGATGATTCTCTCAAAAAATATACAGCGTTAAAAATTAATTTTGAACTTTTTTCTTTATTCTTAATGTACAAAAATGATGTACAAGAGTTAAAATCTTTTGCGACAAAAAACTTTGCTATACATTTTAATTACGAGTTTGAAACTCTTTATAATACAATTACTACTACGTTATTGAAAAAAATTGAAGAGTTTCAGGAGAGAGACAGTGGATGGACGTTTCTTAGTAATTCCCATTTAGAAATTAATATCAATAAATATCAACCACTCAGCGGCTCTTTTTATATAGATTTACCTAAATTTATAAAAACCAAAAAGCTTGCTTGAATATCAAAAACAAGGATGATTATTGTTTTTTGTGGTGCATAGTGGCCGCCTTATATCCTACAACTCATCATCCTGAACGAGTAACATCTTATCCTCATTTTCGAGACGTTTTAAATGTTAAAGGTGTTTCATTTCCAATATCGTTTTCGGATATCTCTGTTTTTGAAAAAAATAACCCATTTTTAAATATATATGTGTATGGTTTAAAAAATAACAGGGTAATAATTGGCCCCCTTTACAAACCTGAATTAGTTAAGAGGGGTACAACAATGAAGAGCATTCACTTACTGTTCCTAGAAAATCATAAATCATCTCATTATTGTCTTATAAAAGATTTGCCACGTCTTGTTAAAAATCAGATAACAAAACATCATAGCAAATTATATTTCTGTGAAAGTTGTTTATTGTTCTTTCCTACCCTTGAACAGATTGATAAACATTTGTGTGGAGGGATCGTTACTGTTTTACCAGAAAAGGGGAGTGTGATTAAATTTAAAAATTATGATAGAAAAGAAAATGTTCCCTTTGCTATCGATGCCGATTTCGAAACATTGTTAAATCCAATTTCCGTTCTTGAATCTGACACCGCTACTACGTCATGTTTACAACAACACGTACCTGCGGCATTCGCTTACAACATTGTTTCTTCATTAAATTATACTTTTGATGATAGTTTTAAAAGTTATCGCGGTATAGATTGTGTTTCAAAATTTATCGATTTTCTTACATCTGATGTCAAAAAAATTTATAAAATTTTAAATCAAAATCATGTAATGATATTTACAGATAAAAATGCGTCTGATTATAAAGAAGCTTCTATCTGTCATATATGTGAAAATCTCTTATGGACAAATAAAGTTAGAGACCACTGTCATATAACCGGTAAATACCGTGGAGCCGCCCATAGACATTGTAACCTACAATTTAAAATACCTAAATTTATACCTATATTTTTTCACAATTTATCAGGGTACGATTGTCATTTATTCATAAAGAAATTAGGCGAAATGCCAGGTAAATTGAATATTATACCCAAAACCAAAGAAAAATATATTTCTTTTTCTAAATTCCTGCAGGTCACCGATAATGATTATGTACAACTCCGGTTCTTGGATTCATTTCATTTTTTAGGAGCTAGTTTAGACAAACTTGCTAAAACCATACCAATTGAGGATTTTATAAGTTTACGATGTCACTTTCCCGAAAATAATCGATTCAAATTACTTGCACGAAAAGGTGTATACCCTTATGATTATATGACTAGTTGGAAATGTTATGAAGAAACAATGTTACCGGCTAAACGGTATTTTTTTAGTTGTTTAACGAATGAGGAGATTTCAGATAAAGATTATAAACATGCTAATTTAGTGTGGAATGAGTTTAATATACAAAATTTAGGTGAATATACGGATTTGTATTTGAAAACCGATGTTCTTTTATTGACTGATATATTTCAAAATTTTCGTAAAACCTGTAAACAGCATTACAAACTTGACCCAGCGTTTTACATAACCGCGCCTAGTTTATCTTTTGATGCGATGTTAATGAAAACAGGTGTTCAGCTTGAACTTGTTTCTGACTTAGCTATCGTACGAATGATTCAAGATGGTATTAGAGGTGGATTGTGTATGTGCTCTCATCGCTATTCGAAGGCTAACAATAAATATATGAAAGATTGTGATGTAACAAAACCGCAGTGTTTTATAGCTTATTTAGACTGCAATAATCTTTATGGTTACAGTATGTGTCAACATTTACCTTATTCCGGATTTAGATTTTTAAATCAAAATGAAATAGATAAATTAAATGTGGAAATTATTACAGATCATTCAGAGTGGGGTTACATATTAGAAGTAGATTTATTGTACCCTGAATATTTACACCAGGAGCATGATGACTTACCTTTTTGTCCTGAAAAATGCATACCACCTGGAGGAAAGACGAAAAAACTTATTTCAAATTTGTATAATAAATACAATTACGTTATTCATTATATTCACTTAAAGAAGTGTTTGGAACATGGCCTTATCTTACGTAAAATCCATAGAGTCATTACATTCAGGCAAAGTGCATACTTGAAACAGTATATTGAATTAAATACTCAATTGCGACAAAAAGCAAAAAGTGTCTTTGAACAAGATTTTTTCAAGTTATTAAATAACAGTGTTTTTGGGAAAACGCTCGAAAACACTGAAAATAGAGTAACTGTTCATTTAGTTAATCAGTGGGATGATAAAAATAATGTAACAAAAAAATCAACATACGCAGAAAGGCTCATAGCAAACCCTTACTTTCATAGTGCAACAGTTTTATCCGAAAACTTAGTAGCAATCTAGATGAAACCAGATCGGTTAATTTTAGACAAACCGATTTATATTGGCTTCACTGTTTTAGAACTATCTAAATCACACATGTATAATTTCCATTATAATATAATCAAACCATTTTATAATGAGAGGGTGAAATTATGTTATACCGACACAGATTCGTTTGTTTACGAAATATATACCAACGATTTTTACTACGACTTAAAACACAAGTTTTTGGAATACCTTGATACCAGCAATTATAGCATTAAAAATGAGTTCATGATCCCGCAAATAAACAAAAAAATACCAGGCCTTTTTAAAGATGAAATGGCTGGTAACATTATAACTGATTTCGTTGGTTTGAGGTCGAAACTTTATTCAATAAAAACTGTGGATAAAATAATTAAAAAAGCTAAGGGGGTTAAAAGTAGCGTGGTACGTGATCTGAACATCACAGATTATGAGAATGTACTATTTAATAATGAGATTATTCGGAGAAAAAACATTTTGTTTAAATCAATAAAGCATGAAATATTTACGCAAAGTGTTATTAAAATTGCGCTCTCTAATAATGATGATAAGCGGTTAATACGTCCAGGTAATATTGCAACCCGAGCATGGGGTAATTCATGTATTTTAAAGGGAAATTTAAATTGTTAAATGTTGTATAGAATTATAATTATATTGTTAGATTAAATTATGAGGTATGTAAATAATAAAAATGCTTGTTTAATTTTTAAGATGTTAATTATGATATAAAGGGTAAATAAATGTATTGATGAATCAAACTTATTTTTTTATTTCGTCCTTTACGAATTCCACCTTTGCAATACCTACTTTAATTGTATATATGTATATCCGTTGTTGTCGAACCCGCAACCCACGGTTCGGAAGCCAGTTACTAACAGACTGCACTATTATATTCTAAGCCAAAGTAATTTTCTGAATAGTGTCTTAAATGTGAGGTAATAAGATTGATTTCACATAAACAGAAATCCTAACCATAATTTATTACAATATAGTAATATGAGCTCAGTGTTGTAATACATTTAGCGAACATGTGCCAGTTCATTGCACTGTAAATATATAAAATGTAGGTAAAGCAAGCTTGCAGTTTTCAATGGAACATTCTAAATCGTGACTTATGTGTTCTGAATTGAAAGTACATATTTATAAAACAACAAATTATTATATCCAAAAATAATTGTGCCATAATGTTTCATTCATAAAATAGTTGTCGTAGTGAAGACATCTAATAAATTAATTCTTAAATAATTACATATTTTATTTTAAATTTTGTACCTGTTGTTACCTGTTTAAACTTGTTGTACAACACACAATGTCATCGGTAAGTGTTTTTATAAATACCTAGTTATTTTTAATATCAAAACAATACTTTTGACAGAATACTTATTAATATTTTTATGTTTTGTTTTAGATATCGGATTCGGAAATTGTGTTCAGTCAGTATGGACATTGTGGTCAGTTTTCTGAGGACTTCACTGAAGTTCCAGAGACCACGCATATCCAAAAAGAAAAGAAATCAAGGCATCGACGAGATAAACAAACACGTAATATTGTGAAACCAACAAAATCGTTTGTTATGAATAGGATTCAGAAGAGAGGTCTAAAACTCATAAAGATTTCGGTTATCGATCTGTGCAATAACCCTCAAACGAGTGATAGTGATAGTGACAGTGAAAATGTTATATTAAATGCGCAATATGTAGTGCAAGATGCGGTTGATGATGTAATGAACGAAACGGAGGCATTAGTTAAAAAAATTGCTAAGTCTTTAATAGGTTATGATTTTTGTTAGTTTTGTAATTATTTAACTGTTTATTTTTATATTAAATTAAATAAATGATTTGACCTTATAAATGTGTCTTTATTTATTTATTCACTATATTCCACATTGAAAATTTATCAAGTGTAGGGTAGGGTTATGAAATAAAATAAATTTCCTTGAATTAAATTCATTTATTTAATCTATCTTTTAGGTACACTAGTTACATACCTACATTATACCAACACTTTAATAAAATATTTCTACACTAAACAGTACAAAATTAAGACAGAATTTATTTATATGTCATGCAATTTGAGAATCTATGAACTTTGCACATCGTAGATTGATAGTAGTAGATTTGCGTTAAAATAAAATAACTAAGATATTTTTCTTACAATATTACTCAGTGGTTTGTACTCAATGATACAATCGTTCAATATAAGACAGTAGGCAGAAGTTAGATCAGGTATTTCATCATTACTTTCTAACTCTACACGCACATCGACTACTGGTCCTGATATGAGGTTGTCAATTTGTCTAGAACAGTCGATAACAAACAGAGGGGCGATCTCCTTAAAGTCCCTTGTGTTCAACAATGGTTCAGATCGGCGATCGTAATACGATTGTTGGAAACGTGCATACTGCTCGTATAACACTGCAAATTTATCATCAATGAAATCCACGTTTAGATTCTCATAGGGATAGTAAGTTGAATTGAGGTATACTTTGACATCTCGTAAAGTACAGTGATCAAATCTAGACATATCAGCAGTAGAATTATTTTTTTTATTTGTTTGTAGACCTATAATTACATATCTCGGTTTTTCAATCTGAGATGAAGTTTTAATAGACCAAGTATGTTTTGTACTTCTAGGCAATAGCGGGTATTCATATAAATCCCAATTTCTAAAAACTAATTGCAGTGTTTTATCCTTTTCCAAAATCTTCAATAAGTTTATCTTCTCTTTATCAGATACCTTAACATGTGGTACACGCCATATGATTTTGTTTATTTCAATATCGTTTATGACTTCTCCAGCATCGAGTTTCACAGCGTTCAAGTTTGTATTCGATCTCAACAATATCAGTTCATGCTTGCAATTAATTATAATTTTTTTGTAATCTTCACCGAATCCAAGAATGTTGCTAAGCGGTATAGATGCAGAAAATGAACCATTACTACTTTTAAAACCATGTATATCCCAACCCCAAGAACGACATGATTTTGACTCGCTTTCATTCATGGATAGCAATGATTTCATAGTAGTTGTAACGCCTGCATTTTTTATTTTATCAATCTCAACACCGTTCAGTTCATATCGAATATCTTGAAAAAGGTACATCAAAGGATTGTTTGTAAATTTAACACTAGTTTTTTCTTTAGTGGCAGTTTTAGTAACATTTACTATACCTTCTAAATATAATGTACTGGCTGATGGTAGAACATACAGATCTTTCTGATTAATAGGTATGCGAATCTCATCGTTTCTATTGAAACTTGTTATGTATGGTTTGTATGAATGATATTCAATACCAATAATGCTATTATCACTAGCAGGAGAAGATAATACATCTAATAAACTCATTTTAGAAGACCAATTGATTTGAGGAATTTATGATTTTCTTTAGTAAGTTTCAGTTTATTCTTACAGTTTGATGTTGTCTTGCGGATAGCCCAAGACGCACTGTTTATTTTAGTAGAGGTACTCTGATATTTATTAGTTTTATTATAATCAATCATTTTTTTTTAAGATGTAAATATAGCTGCACTTCCTCCCCACGTAAATTTAGTAAATTATTATTAATATCTAACAGTCTTATATTCACACCGTTAATTATATTTTGGTTTACGGGAAAGTAAATTACGTTTTTAGGTACTTCGATAATTCTATAACCAGGTGGTACATTCGGAGCAAACTCGTGAATGATATGACTTGGTAGACCATTAACATATGATCCGCTCACTATGTCACATTCTACCCTCACCACAGTCGTAGATAGAATGTTCACTGGAGACTGTGATACGTGTAATTTATTTGCTTCAACTATTTTTTTTTCAAAACCCAACAATCTACCAATAGAATCTTCTTTAGTAAAATCAATAGCTTTTGTGCAAAATATGTTTGTTTTTAACGTATTATTATTGCACTCTAATTTGATTCCTGCGTCTTGTATTTTTGATTTTAAATAATCGTTGATATCTTGCAGTTCATATGCTCCTTCAGGAATTTCAATAACGTTATGATCGTAATAAAATTTGTTATTTTTATTATCAATATTTGGTATAGAATTAAATGTAGATAAATATAATAATGCACATTCATACTCTCCTTCAAGTTGTAGAGTAGGAGAATAATAAGTAGATAGCACTGATGAGTTACCAGTTATTGACAGCGAGAGTGACATTATGTAAATGAAACTAAAAAATGTTTTATTCAATTTATATATTTATCCCAGAAGTCATACAAAAACGTTAAACATAAATGTCCACAATTTACAGAGTTAAAATTTTGATATCTCGTATAGTTATAAAAAACATTACAATTTTTAAAGTAATTTAGTAACTCTAATGGGGGTTTTAGATTGCCATAGCTATCAAAATATTCACAATATTTATACACTTTTACATAGGCTACCCAATGTGTTCCTTCATTGTTAGAATTATCCAAATTAACAACTCCGCTCTCAATAGGTTTGGGTTTGTTTGAGCATGAACACACCTCTGAAATAAGGTACGTTATATGCATGATTCTGGATATCTATATTAGTAAGAGCACGATTAGGTAACCTCTTGATTGGTTTTTTGAACATTTTACAAACAATCCGTTTCCTTTCTTGTATGGTTTGACGTACAAGCCTCTACCCAACGCAATCGATTCCATCATTTTATTATGACGTTGAGATTCTTGTAAATTATTTTGAGCACTTTTGTAATCGTTTACTGTTTTTGCGATACCAGCTGCCCCGCCAGCTAAAGTACCTAATGCAGACAATCCAGCGAAAATTGGAATCAGCGGTAAAACACCTCCTGTTTTTGGTAACGGTATAATTCTAGGTACAGGAATCCGACAATTTTTTGAATACAACTTTTTTGCCGCTAAGTAAGCATACTTTATTACGTCTTCTTTGTTTTTCGGTTTTAACTTTTTGATCTGTGATCGAATTTTTGTTACTAAAGATCCAAAAGTTTTTAATCCAGATCCAGTTTTAAGTTTTGCTTTCATTGCTTTGCTTACCAACCAAGAAGCAATTTTTTCTCTTTTCCCTGCATCTGCTGCTTTTAATCGTTTATTTGCCATATTCAATAACTGTAAATCAGCTTGATGTCTATTATACAAGTCTGAATAATTTGTATAGGCTATATCGTGAACTTTACAGGCTTCGTCTAATTGATTTATGCCTTTGTCTCCTCGTGCTAAACGTTTTTGTAATTTAGTGCCTGGTCCACAGTAATTGTAGCCTGGCAAATGAAGCTCAAATGGTAAATTATTTATTAAATTATTAATAAGTCCACCTCCTTGCATGGTTTGTATTATAATGTGAGAAAAAATAATAATAGATGATTAAATACCATTTATTATTTTAGCACGGTTCTCTTATCAATCCAACTATTTTCACTATCACTCAAACCTAGCCATTTAACAAACAGCTTACTGCCTTTTTTTCTTAAAACTTTTTCAATTAGGTAAATGTTGGGATGATTCGTTTTTTGAAGTTCTTGTTCATAAAAAGTACCTAAAATTGGCTGATTTCGAAGATCTTGAATATTATACGTTGTAGGCATAGTTTCATTTATTTTTATGATTTTAAAGATTTCTGTTGACCAATTAGGAGTATAGCCTTTATGAAAACAATTTTTATATTTACTTATGCGTACACGATCTCCGATTTCTAGTTTGTGTTTTTTAGGTTGTGTTTTCTTGTGTGATTTTAAAATATTTTTCCTTATTAGAATTTCATTTTCAATATTAACGTCAACCGGTTTACAGTCAATAGTACGGTGTTTTGTATTGTTGTAATTAAAGACTATACTTTCTAAAGGTTTTTCTATCCATCTATAGGTTCCATTTAAACTGAATGTTTTGTAGAGTTTGTTTTTTAAAGTTTTAATTACTCTTTCTGCAATCGAAGCTTTCTTAATTGAAAACGATGAATAATGATTAATATTAAAACGTTTCATTAATCTTGAAAATGTATCATTATAAAATTCAGTTCCTAAGTCGGTTTGTAAATGGTTAGGGGAACGATCACATGTACTTAAAACATTTTCAAATGCATTAGTTACTTCTAATTTTGATTTTGTCTTCAAGGGTACAGTCCAAACATATTTAGAAAAACAGTCAATTATAACTAAGATGTAACTGAAACCTTTATTGTAATTTTTTATTTTTCTTAAATCAATAAGATCAGCTTGCCATAAGTCATCGATTCCTTTTAAAATAACACAACGACGTGCAAAGTTTTTTCTAGCTGTTTTATGTAATTCATTCACGACCTGTTGCTTTATCATTTTGAGACGGATTGTTAGTCTTCCTCGTACCACTGTTCGTTATTTTATGATCAATATAAGATGTCATACTTGTTTTTAAATGGTCTAATGAGGCTTGAATTTCTTTTGTAATCTCTATTTTTATTTTGTCTATTAATATTTGGACATCTTTTTTAGCGCACAAGTCATCAATTTTCTCATCTACATATTCCTTATTAGCAGCATCGTCTGCTTCAACAGGATTAATAACGCCTCGTAGTCTACTCATTTGCAAATTAAACTCGCCATTTGCAGTTTTTAATATTGTTTTGTCTGCGATATCAAAAATATCTGACAATCGCATCCTTTTGTGAATATGATGACCAAATTTATCTATATTCATTATATTAATTTATAAATTTTCCTTCGCGTAGTTCCTCTATAATAGATATTATTTCATTATCTAACCCTGTATTTCCAGCTCCTCGAGAAGCCATGAGTAGTTTTAATCTTTCAACTAATTCATTAGGATCATCCCAATAAATGTAGTCTACATTTTTATTCCATTTTTTCAGCATTTTCAGTCCTTTCCCTTTTTGAAATTTAAATTGATCGCTGCTGTCGTTTGACAATTTAAATAGAGGTTTTATAACGTCCATATATTTTTGCCTTTGTTGCTTTTTATTGGTTTTTTTGCATCATAGTCACGTCTATGAGCATTTGTATGAATCAACATTAATTTATAATTTTTTCTATCATTTTCGGTAACCAAATTTAAATCTGGATCTTTCTTTAATAAAAGTTCCTTTAGCCCTGGCGTGGATGAATATGTGTGTGTGCATATTGCATATTGTGATAGTTTTATTACCAATATTTATTTTAGTACATCCGAGCATTAACTTCCCTTTTTCATTTCTGACTCCGAAAGGAACATCATCTATCATTTCAGATGATAGAGACCATGATGAAACATTGTCGCCGACACCAACAGATTTGAACGAGTCGATACTATTTTGTGAATTATCATCTGAATCTTCAGAATTCAAAATTCTATAATTATATAACCATGTTTTTGATCATCAGTACCCACTTCAGGTATACTGGTATTTTTTTCCAAATCACTTTCAAATTTAACATATTCATCATTAGATAAATTGCTATCATGATGGTCTGCGTAATCATTATTTTTCAAATTAATATGATTTAAATTTTCGATGGATGTATTTTTGTTGGTTTGTGCTATTTGATTAAGTGGGCTGATTAACGGTTTAAAAACAGTTTGTAATGCTTTTTCATTATCATCTTCAATATTTCGCATTTTTCGGACCTTTTTCTTAACTGCTTCAGCAGCAGTAATAATTTGTCTTTTTAAAGATGTTTCCATTATATAATAATTGAATAAATGATCTACTGTCTTCCTTCACAGTTAAATTAGGAATAAACAATTTTTTATATAATTTTATATTTATATAAACGTTAGATCAATCAAAAACTACAAAACTATCAAAGTTTTTGCGATAGCCACCTTCATTCTTACGACAATCTTTATTTATAACTAGATAATTATAAGGTTCAGTCCGTATTTTACTACATAACTCACGAAATTCATTCCATTTCATGTCTGTGTTTACGTGTTCATCATAAACATGACGTATATTAATATCATCTTGCTTAAAAAGAATAATGAGATTTGCATTATCTCTAATAAGCTGTTTGGGTACTTTGCTATATGTTTGATTTAAATAAAAACAATCTATATTTTTATGTCGACCCATTGCAAAATAATTTCTTATATTATTTTGGTTTTCACATGCTACATCATCAAATATAATAACTGAATCACATCTAGCTTCCTGTGGACTTATTACTTCCTCATTATCCTTAAATTTTGCAAACGATACATCTGGAACGTTAGCTAACACTATTTCAACAAACACATACTTCGGTTGGTTTAGAGTTTTTGAGTAAACATATACATTACGAAACTTTAAACCATTCTTATGCAACAGCAAACCAATTACAAGATTTGTTTTTCCACAGTTAGATGGACCACATATAATACACCTTATAGTGTTTGGTAGTAGTTCACCGTGTCGTCGTTTGCTGTTTTGTGATTCCACGCAAATGGAATCAAGATGAAGTGAATGAGGTTGTTTAATGAACTTCATAATAACACGTCCGATGCTATGGGTAGTTATACTAACAATGAGTCAAATTGATGGATATGGTTATTTCTTAAAATTTATGATAGTATTAATTTAATTTTACTTTATACATCATTGTACTAATGATAGCTATTGCCTGCGCCTAGTATGCAATTATTTGTATTTTGTTGCTATAACATTTCTGTTAGGCTTTGGTTTAGTCAAATTACTTGGAATGACGAATTGTGTTTATTTATAAAATATAAAATATAAACAGGTACGTAATGTCGAAGCGGACGAGATTCGATCGTATATTATTGGGCATTCTATCCCACCGAAGTGGAGGCGAAGCCGGAACGGCAGGTGGGGTAGAATGCCCAATAATATACTACTAATTATGTAACTCGTTGCAGATATATTTTTCCGTTATTTTGTCGATTATTGGCAATATAGTTATTGGTCTGTAATTATTAACGTCATTTTTACTACCCTTTTTGTGAATCGGCCTTACAATCCCAGTTTTAAGTTCGTCGGGATATGACCCGGTTTGTAAGCTGGTATTAATCAACCTTACGATAACATGTACAATATTTTTAGAAATTTTCTTAATATCTATAGGACGTATTTTATCTATGCCAGAAGATTTGTTTTGATTTATCGATGTAATGATTTTATGTATCTTTGTTGGATTTGCTTTATTGAGATTAATTGACACATTAGTTTGGTTAAGATAAAATTTAGGATTTAGCATAGGTGAATTACAAGATGGTATTATATTTTGTACAGTTCTGCGAAATTCATTCGCAAAGTTGTTAGCGAGTTGTTTTTCAGTGACAATGTTTTGATCGAATGCTTTCAATATGGCATCGTCTACTGAGGAAATTATACGCCCTGTCATTTTGTTTAATATATTCCATAATTGTTTAATGTCCCCCCTGTTTTTAGTTATTTCATTTTTTAAATATAAGTTTCTTTCTTTTTCTATTAATTTATTATATTGATTACGTAGTTTATTATATTTTAATTTAAGTACCTTGTTCGTCATGTCTTTCTTAAAGTTTAAAAAAGCCTCATCTTTTAAATGACATTTCTTTATTATTCGTTTTGAAATTAGATTTTTTATAACATTCATGAAAACTATTTTTGATATATTTGTATATTTATATATTTTCAGCCAGTCTATTTGTTCAAGTTCTTGATTAAGTATTTCCTGTTTATATCTATGTACATATTTTGGAACCGCCTGTATATGATGCAATCCGACAACCGTGGCCACTGTGACACGATGGTCCGCTAGAACTGTGCCGAGAGCTGCACAGTAAACGTCTTGTGTTCGGGATCTAAAAAATATATGGTCTATACAGCTTTTAGTGATTAATCCTTTTTTTTGTTCTATTCTGGTATAATCTCGGATCCCGCACACAAGTCCATGTTCACTCAACATATCCATGTATTTATCTTGTATGACATTCGGTATTTTTAGATTGATATTAATATCTCCAATCAAACATAAGTTAGAACTAGGATACTTATTCAACGTGTAGTGAAGTTCGTCAATAAATCGTGATTTGCTTGTGGAGGGCGGTCTGTAAAGTGCACACAAATAAAGTGAATAGTTTTTATGTATAGTGAGTTTACCTATTAATGATTCACATGTTTTCATGTGTGAGTTATACTCATAAAACTTATATTTCGATAATGTGTAAATAATTATTCCTCCTCCTTTACAATTGTCACGTAGAATTGTGTGCATATTATAACCGTCAATAATGAACAATGAACTTACAAATTTGGATATTCCAGCCTCAGTAACTACAATAACATCTATGTTCTGTGGAGACGTGTTAACAATTAATTCTAACTTGGAAAAGTTTTTTATCATAGAACGAATATTTACATGCAATATATTAATATTATTTGTGTGATTTGGTACTTGTGTTAAAAAGCTTGAGATATCAGGGCAATTTAGTATTTCGGTAATATTATCAGTTAACTGTAAATCCATAAAGTGATTATGAATATTTAACAATTATTTGTACCTTATTTAAATTAAAAAGATTTGGAGGTAATAATAATTTTTTTATTGTTCAAAATAATGTGGTACAGTCTATTACAAGTAGGGTAACAAGGTAGGTATAATGCACAGAAATTATTAGGTAACAATACATTTTACAATCTGATGTCCTAGCTAGGTTACATAGTAGCCTGTATTAAGGACAATCAGTGCTCATTTCCCGAGAAAGGTATGAATACTAGTATTTGACTGTTAGACAAATAGAGGAATACAGAACAAGTAAAATTTACTCAACAAAGTTTATTAAGTGTTAGTATGTGTGTGTATGTGTGTGTGTGTGTGTGTGTGTGTGTGTGTGTGTGTGTGTGTGTGTGCGTGCGTGTGTGTGTGTGTGCGTGCGTGCGTGTGTGTGTGCGTGCGTGTGTGAATCACGTCAAAGTTGTGAGTAGTGATTCAGTGTCTTCATAATTTTTAGTCAAAAGAAATTCAGTAATCTGTTTAATGGAAGAGTTTTTATTACATGAATGCAGGGAAATGAAAGCATTTATTTTATTACATAGAAAAGGACCAAGGTAAAAAAAGAATCTTTTTGTAAAGGTAAAATATGGATGAGGTGGGCTATATATCCTAGTTCTTCTTCTGGATGTTGTTTGCTGTTGTGTAATCGGAATTTTTGTGAGTTGTTGTAAGACCGATTTTAGTATGAAGGTCTGCCTGACAGTAAGGACCTTACATTCGTGGTAGAGGTCTAAGGTAGGATAGAGAATTGGTCGAAACGTGGCCACCTTCAGGACGGCACGTTGCGCTACCTCAAGAGGTTTAAGGATGGTTTTAGCAGCTCCACCCCAACTCGTAATACAGTAAGACAATACCGAATGACACATAGCAAAATATGCGGTCCGTATGACATGTGCGTTAGCTATGTGTCTTAGTGTTTTAAAGAAATAAATGAGTTTACGCACACGGCCAGTCAGTTGAGTAACATGAGCTTTAAAGTTAAGGTGGTTGTCTAGTATGATACCTAGGTATTTAGTTGTAGCAGTGGATATAATTAATGGGCAACTGCAATTATGTGTGGTTAACTGACAGGTATGAGCTTTTAAAGTTACGGGTGTCGATGGTTGTGTTGTGATGTTGAGAGAAAAAGTGATAAGTTTGGTTTTAGAAGTATTTAAGGTAAGTGAATGAGAGATAAGCCAATTAAATATGCTGTCAAATCCATTTTGAGCGGTCATTTGAAGACTTGACCAAGTATCATCGAAAAAGGTTATAGCAGTGTCATCAGCAAACGAAGTAATATCACCGGAATTTAATGTAATGTTACAAAGGTCGTTAATGAAGACCAGAAATAAAGTAGGACCCATGACACTACCTTGAGGTACTCCGTACGCGATGGGCAACTCGTCACTTAAGTATTTATCAATTTTGACCCTCTGAGTGCGTCCTGAGAGATAAGAATGAAAGAGCTGGAGTTGAAGACCTCTAACGCCAAGACGTTCTAGTTTAGTTAATAGGCATGGGAGTGGAACGGTATCAAAGGCCTTTGTGAGGTCAATAAATATAGTAAGACATTTTTTACGTTGATTGAGTTTGTCAACAATACCAGTTATGAGGTTTAATGCAGCATCAGAAGTCGATTTACCTTTTCTAAAACCGAACTGGTTAGTTGACAGAAGATTATTAGTCTCAAGGTAATTGATGAGTCTATTATTTATTAGTCTCTCCATAAGCTTTGACAGGGCAGATAGTACTGCAATTGGCCGATAGTTATCTATAAGGGTACGATCACCCCCTTTGAATATAGGATGGATTATTGCCAATTTGAATGACGTGGGAAATGTACCAGTGTCGAAACATAGGTTAAAAATGTGGGATAGGATGGGTGATAGAAGGATGCAGTACCTTTTCAGGAAAGTGGTAGAGATTCCATCATGTCCCATTGCGGCATTAGGTTTGAGGGAGTGAATAGTGGAAATTATCTCATCAGGACTCGTTGGCAAGAGGGCGAAAGAATTAGGGCTGCGAGCTTGTGTAAAGGTCGATTTGGGGTCAAAGGAGCATGAGAATGGAGTGGTATTAATGCAGTCAGCAAGGTTTTTACCAATGTTGACAAAAAATGCGTTAACTTCATTTACAGATTTGTGTGGGGTCGTTGAAGGGGAAAGTAATTCTGAGGGAGTGTGAATTATTTTGCTGGTATTTGTGACACGCTTAATTGTGTGCCATAGAAGTTTGGTATTACGTCCA
The DNA here is from genome assembly GCA_905163465.1 of Craniophora ligustri. Classification (NCBI taxonomy): domain Eukaryota; kingdom Metazoa; phylum Arthropoda; class Insecta; order Lepidoptera; family Noctuidae; genus Craniophora; species Craniophora ligustri. The sequence goes on along the minus strand of LR990976.1, from coordinate 5,716,108 downwards.
GCTTTGGTAATTTCTTCCGAGTCGAACTGTCTTTTTACTTTTTTGAGGATTTTGTTGCAGAAATTTCTGTACCTTGTATAGGTGACTTTGAGCACTTCGTTATCAGGAGATTGCTTCTGTTTTTTGTGCAAGGCATCCCTGTTTCTAATACATCTTAAAAGCCCTGGCGTAATCCAAGGCTTGAGGATCCGATTGCGTTTTGGCACTTGTTTCGTTATAGTGTTTATGGCGATTTTTTGGGAAAGCGTTTGTATGAGAGAATTTGTTGCTGCATTGGGATCAGTCATGGATAATACAGGTGAAAAGTCTGTATTTTTCATAGCCAGATCAAGACCATTGTAGTCTACCTTTGTAATTGTGGACATGTAAGTACGTTGTGACTTCGTATTGAGACAAAGAAGAGTTGAAAAGTGATCGCTTATGGTAGAATCGAAGATGAAGGTAGATGAGGGCAATTTAGTCTTAACAACGGTATGATCAAGACAGCTTTCTCCTCTAGTTGCGTGGCAATGTGCCGGTAAGAAGCCATGAAATGCAAGGCAATTAAGGTAGTCTAAAGAGCGGCTTTCCATATGAGAACCAGAGCTAGCTATGTTTATGTTTATGTCTCCAGTAATGACAACCGTACTAAATTTGGATAAGGAGGGTAAAATTTTATTGAGTGAACTGAGAAAAGTGTCAATATTGTCATTCGAAGGAGATCTGTAGATGCAGATGATTGCTACATCTGAAGTAAGTTCGATAATTAAACCAGAAGCAGAGTCATGAAAATCTGGTTCAGAGGCTTTATACTGATGTTTAGAATTCACAAAGACAACCACGCCATCACTCTGATTTCGATGCTTTGTGGTGTGGCAGTAGGTAAAGTTTTGAAGCTGTGGTAGATTGGTATTAGAGAAGCAGGGGAGCCAGCATTCGGAGAGAACGGCTATATCGCAGTCAAAAGAGAGACGGGCAAGTAGTGTTTCAAAACTAAGAAAATTGCGATTAATTGATCTGATATTTTGTGATAAAATTTTAAGATAGGAACTAGGGTTCTTGATAATTGATAAGCAATCTTCTGGTGAGCTTTTGTAGATGTTAGATACAGTAAAATTATCCAGTTTATCATTTAGGGTATTTATGTCATCGAATTTTAATATTTAGCAATAAAGTATTAGGAAGCGTTATACAGTTCGAAAGAGTATCTGGGTATTTAGATAAAAAAAAATGCGTGGGAGTTTGCTTACTGAGACGTGTGTGGTGAAATTTTGTGGAGTGTGAAAGGATAAAGTTAGAGTTTGTGGACGTGTAGTGTATGGATGTGGAAGGGTGAGAGATGTGAGTGAGAGTGAATGTGTGAAACAGAGATCTAAAATTAATATTATTAATTGTCTACATATTTTAGCATGCATTAAGAATATCAATAAAATTGTTCTACCTTTTATGAATAACAAATAACTCAGGTGAAAACATAACCATACATCAGACTTAAGATTAGGCAATAATAGTATTATAACAGTATCAAGATTTAGTACATAATATAGTCATGCTTCCGATGAAATTGATAGGTCTTGTATTTGGGCTTCACTTTTAATTACTATATAGGGCGAATCCTTCGTTTTTTTTATAAGGATACGGCCATTCGATATCCAGCAGTATTCGTACTTGTGCAGCTTAGCGAGATTTCTAGCCAGATAGAATAATTTTCTAGCTTGTGGAGTTAGCTGTTCTGTAATATATATGGGAGTTGCATCTTTTAACTGAAATCCCAGAGTAGAAGAGTCCAGTTTCTGGGTGGGGTTGTTCTTATTATATTTTTTTACAGAATCAAGGAATTTACTTTTAGTAAGTGTGTTTGTAAACTCAATGCTTAGTGCCGAAGAATTCCTTTTCTTGTCAAATCGAAATCTAGATATATCCCGTATTTCAGACGTTACGTTCATACCCAGAGTTGTAGACAGATGAGAAAAGGTGGTATATAGATCCTGCTTGGACTCTTTTGAACGCAGAGGAACATTTCTAACCTCGACATAGGTTTTAATATGGTTTCGCTCTAAACCATCTATTTTTTGATCGAGATTAGATAGTTGGGACGTCATTTCAACACGCTTCTTTTCAAGTCCCGTAATCTTTGACTCGAGAGAAAAAATTTGGTCTGACACGCTGTTTACGGAGCTCATTAAATCAGTGTTGGAGTTATCAATTTTATTAATTTGCTTCTTTAGGTCCATGATGTGAGTCTCAAGAATAAGTAAACGCTCATTCTGGTTTGATATAAACTCCCTCATCATATCTTTGAGGTCATTCCTTAGATCCATCTCGTATTTGTTCGGACTCTCGATACTAAATGCCCGGGGGCGTTTTGCTCTCTGAGTTATAGAAGGCGCACTAGACTGAAGGGTTGACTCATTTTCACATAGTTTAACGATATCGGTGTCGGAGCTCGACATTGAGATGGTTTTTGTTGATGGAGGTGATCGTAACATATTATAGCCAGAAAAACAAATCAAAAATAAAACATTCACCAATATTCACAAAAAGCGTTGTCGGAGTGCGGGATCGTTGTTAGTTTTGTGGGTCTTGAGAAATTAAATCACAAAAAGAAGCGTACGTGTGTCGGGATCGATCTTGGGGCACTCTCTCCCATAGGTCGATTGATTCTGTAATGCGCCACTTGGCTTGACTTCTGAAAGTCGAAATACTTGAGGTATTGTGGCACGACGCTTTGAAACTTCAATGTTAGTGATCCTTTAAAACCATATAAGGTAGCGTATTATGTTGGGTCGTGCGATGTCTGACTCACCGCCAATCGTCGAATAGCAGGCCACTGCTGGCGATGTCGTTGATGAATCACTGTTTGTTCACTGCATTTCGGGTAGTTTGGTGGAATATTTATCTTGTATTTATGTAAGTTACACTCTGTGTTACAGACTTCGGATGTAGTTATTATTTAGATAATTTGAACTAGTATTGTGTTTTTGATTTATAATTACTTAAAGCAAGACGAGAAAATTATTTACGTTTTTAATTTTACGGAGTAACTTGATGCACGTCTAACTGTGAGCGAGCGCGGGGGAGGAAGTAAGTTTAACAATGTCATTTTCACACCACATAACAAATACCTTAGCTTTTTCGACTTTTCGCACCATAATTTTTGAATCTTTACACCAAATAAACTTAAATGTATCCTTAAGCTCCTGTTTGACCTTCCAGAGTAGATTTTTGAAGTACGAAGTTAGCGCTTTACGGATGTATATTTTGCGGTCTTCATTTTTGTTTACCGAATCATAAGCGACTTGTTTACTAGTAATATCGGTATTTCTAGATGTATTAACCCATTCGTTAGCGTTTTCTTCAGAATCAAATTTTATCTGAATGACACCCGGCTTTCCCGGCTTGTTAGAAATACGCTTCGTATTTTGAATATGATTACTGGTCATTTTAAGGCATGATGCAATATTATTAGCTATTTCAAGTAAATTCTCCTCTTCGGCCATAGCAATACCTTGAACCTCGATGGTGCTGTTGAGTTCTCGTTGCTCATATTCATTGAGGCGTTGTTCCACTACCTCCATTCTTAATTCTAAATGCTTATTTTTATTCTGGAGTTCTTTGTTTTTATGTTCTAATTCTTTAATTTTTTCTTTAAAAGCTTCCATAGACTCAAGACATTCATCCACTTTATCACTGCAAAACTGTATAGCCTTGTTTGTTTCCCTGATCTCCCTTTTGAGCAGCTTTTCCATCTCAGAGGTTATATCAGCACAAAACTTTTTTATGTCTATGGACTGCTTGGTAAAGGATGACACACTGCCTTCTTCTTCGTCTTCGATGTCATCCTCAGGTACAATAAATGAGTTCCTCTTGGATGATTTATGTGAGCACTCATTACAGGTCCACTCTAGATTGCCAGCAGATCGTAGCAAATTGAGTTGCTTGTTGGAGAGATCCGCACAAGCACTGCTCGCGTGAACTATTGTTCCACACTTATTACACTCAAGTCCAGGGCTTTTCTTGGTTATATTTTTATTACAATTTATACACTTTCCCATTTTTAGATCCGTCGGGTACTTAGAAATAAAGAATAGCACGTAGCACTGCGTATGTGTTGTTCGTTCGCACGATGAGAGAGGAATGTATAATGTATGTCATAGTCTCCTCACTACGACGCAGAATTTTATATTCCGATTCCAATACCAAGGTTTGGTTCTTAAGTAAATTCTGGAGATGATTTTCATTGTGATTTAAAATGATTGAATGATTGATTGATTTAAATAATTGTTTATTTCTGTAAATAGATCTTTTTAAAGACACTTTTACAAGTCATGTAAAAATTTCATTTTTTTAATATCTAGTTGACATCGGCATTTCCTAACTGACGACCTCTGAGAAGAAATGCCGAAACAAACTCAGAGAATCATGGTCTCTTTTAAAGTCCAAACATTTATGTTTATAGTATGTGAGCCTGACTATGTAGGTTAAAGTCTGAGATGACCTTTTGAAGAAAGCACCAGTGCAGCTTTGAGTTGACCTGTCCGTACTGACAACACGCATACGTCAGCCATCGTGTAGCTCAACCAACATTGAGGGAGCTCAACGACCCGACGCACGTCAATGCAAGATCAGTAGGACATTTGTGTAGGTCACTTCAAAATCCCAAAGCCACCAGACATTAAGAGTTTACAAGTGTGTTTCTAGGTACCTACAAAGTGCTCACATTCACATAATTATGTATAAAATTACAATAATCTACTCGCTGTAAAGGGAGAATTCTGGGTTGGGCAGAATTGTCCAATCGATGTTGCTATGTCGCCGTAAAGACATAAGTAACATAAAGAAAGAAAAATTCAACACATCAAGCGGATACCTCGGTGGCTCAGTTGGCAGAGCGTCTGGAGTACCGATCCAGAAGACGCGGGTTCGAGTCCCGCCTGAGGTTGAATTTTTCTTTCTTAATAATAAAAAAAAAAAAAAAAAAAAATCTTAGCTTGAAATAAGCTAAAAAATACAAAAAGATTGTATAAAGGTAATGCAATATCATCCGGAATCTACTCGCTGCAAAGGGAGAATTCTGGGTTGGGCAGAATTGTCCAATCGATGTTGCTATGCCGCCGTAAAGACATAAGTAACATAAAGAAAGAAAAATTCAACACATCAGGCGGATGCCTCGGTGGCTCAGTTGGCAGAGCGTCTGGAGTACCGATCCAGAAGACGCAGGTTCGAGTCCCGCCTGAGGTTGAATTTTTCTTTCTTAATAAAAAATATTAAAAAATCTTAGCTTGAAATAAGCTAAAAAATACAAAAAGATTGTATAAAGGTAATGCAATATCATCCGGAATCTACCGCTGTAAAGGGAGAATTCTGGGTTGGGCAGAATTGTCCAATCGATGTTGCTATGTCGCCGTAAAGACATAAGTAACATAAAGAAAGAAAAATTCAACACATCAGGCGGATACCTCGGTGGCTCAGTTGGCAGAGCGTCTGGAGTACCGATCCAGAAGACGCGGGTTCGAGTCCCGCCTGAGGTTGAATTTTTCTTTCTTAATAAAAAAAAAAAAAAAAAAAAATCTTAGCTTGAAATAAGCTAAAAAATACAAAAAGATTGTATAAAGGTAATGCAATATCATCCGGAATCTACTCGCTGTAAAGGGAGAATTCTGGGTTGGGCAGAATTGTCCAATCGATGTTGCTATGTCGCCGTAAGACATAAGTAACATAAAGAAAGAAAAATTCAACACATCAAGCGGATACCTCGGTGGCTCAGTTGGCAGAGCGTCTGGAGTACCAATCCAGAAGACGCGGGTTCGAGTCCCGCCTGAGGTTGAATTTTTCTTTCTTAATAAAAAAAAATATTAAAAAATCTTAGCTTGAAATAAGCTAAAAAATACAAAAAGATTGTATAAAGGTAATGCAATATCATCCGGAATCTACCGCTGTAAATGGAGAATTCTGGGTTGGGCAGAATTTTCCAATCGATGTTGCTATGTCGCCGTAAAGACATAAGTAACATAAAGAAAGAAAAATTCAACACATCAGGCGGATACCTCGGTGGCTCAGTTGGCAGAGCGTCTGGAGTACCGATCCAGAAGACGCGGGTTCGAGTCCCGCCTGAGGTTGAATTTTTCTTTCTTAATAAAAAAAATAAAAAAATCTTAGCTTGAAATAAGCTAAAAAATACAAAAAGAAAATCGGATTGAGTTTTCATGCATGTGTCAAAATAAAAAGTAATTTAAATCAAAAGCACTAAGGAGTATTGATATCACCTCCAACATAATTCTCTATCTCTTTTTAATCCCGTCAGGGATTGAATTTCGATAAAATACGAAATACGTCTTCCATCAATTCTGTTAAAAAAATGTTAAAAATTGTTGTTGTTTAAAAAATGTTTATGCAAAATTTTAAGTAGATTGGACCAAGGAATCACGTTGTCTCGTACAAACTTGGTCCCCCTATCCCCCTCCTTATGGGCAAAATTTCGGAAAATCCTTTCTTATTGGATGCCTACGTCATACAAAGAACTTCAAAAACAGCAAAGTTACATACTAACCTTACACCCCCGTTTTACCCCCTTAGGGAGTGAATTTTCAAAATTCCTTGCTTAGTGCTCCCCTACGTTATAAAAGGAACCCCTGTGCAAAATTTCAAGTTTCTAACCCTTATAGTTTAGGCCCTTGGACCAAGGAATCACCTTGTCTCGTACAAACTTGGTCCCCCTACCCCCCCCCCCCCCCCCTTTGGGCAAAATTTCGGAAAATCCTTTCTTATCGGATGCCTACGTCATACAAAGACTACACTCGCCAAGTTTCATTGAAAATTAGAGAACTTTCATACTAACTTTGCACCCCCTTTTACCCCCTTAAGGGATGAATTCCAAAAAAGGATGTCGGAAATAATCATGATTAGGATTTTATAACCCAAATATAACATTTTATTGATATAACTATGAAAATCAAAGAAATTTCATATTAACTTTGCACCCCCATTTTACCCCTTTAAAGGATCATTAAAAAAAAAAAAATTTACACGTGTTTCATAACTTTCAATGAAAAACCTTCAAACCGAATTTCAATTGAATAACTTCAAAAACAGCCAAGTTACATACTTACCTTACACCCCCGTTTTACCCACTTAGGGGGTGAATTTTCAAAATTCCTTTCTTAGTGCTCCCCTACGTTATAAAAGGAATCCCTGTGCAAAATTTCAAGTTTCTAACCCTTAAAGTTTAGGCCCTGCGTGGATATGTCAGTCAGTCAGTCAGTCAGTCAGTCAGTCAGTCAGTCAGTCAGTCATTCAGTCATTCAGTCAGTCAGCTTCTCCTTTTATATACATACTAGCTGTTACCCGCGACTTCGTCCGCGTAAAATTTAACGGAAAATTTAATGTTCATATTCATGCATTGGTCAGGTCCCGCGTTTTTAAGTCATACGGAACTTTAATTCGTTTCTTGTTTTTAAATTAAAGTAGCCTAAGTTACTCCTTATAACGGTGGTGAAAGTCCCTACAAAATCGGTCCAACTGTTGCAGCAATTAGACGGAACGAAGAGAGAGACAGACAAACATTTTAGAAATTATTTTCAACTCCTCCCCCGCGCTCGCTCACAGTTAGACGTGCATCAAGTTACTCCGTAAAATTAAAAACGTAAATAATTTTTCTCGTCTTGCTTTAAGTAATTATAAATCAAAAACACAATACTAGTTCAAATTATCTAAATAATAACTACATCCGAAGTCTGTAACACAGAGTGTAACTTACATAAATACAAGATAAATATTCCACCAAACTACCCGAAATGCAGTGAACAAACAGTGATTCATCAACGACATCGCCAGCAGTGGCCTGCTATTCGACGATTGGCGGTGAGTCAGACATCGCACGACCCAACATAATACGCTACCTTATATGGTTTTAAAGGATCACTAACATTGAAGTTTCAAAGCGTCGTGCCACAATACCTCAAGTATTTCGACTTTGAGAAGTCAAGCCAAGTGGCGCATTACAGAATCAATCGGCCTATGGGAGAGAGTGCCCCAAGTTCGATCCCGACACACGTACGCTTCTTTTTGTGATTTCATTTCTCAAGACCCACAAAACTAACAACGATCCCGCACTCCGACAACGCTTTTTGTGAATATTGGTGAATGTTTTATTTTTGATTTGTTTTTCTGGCTATAATATGTTACGATCACCTCCATCAACAAAAACCATCTCAATGTCGAGCTCCGACACCGATATCGTTAAACTATGTGAAAATGAGTCAACCCTTGAGTCTAGTGCGCCTTCTATAACTCAGAGAGCAAAACGCCCCCGGGCATTTAGTATCGAGAGTCCGAACAAATACGAGATGGATCTAAGGAATGACCTCAAAGATATGATGAGGGAGTTTACATCAAACCAGAATGAGCGTTTACTTATTCTTGAGACTCACATCATGGACCTAAAGAAGCAAATTAATAAAATTGATAACTCCAACACTGATTTAATGAGCTCCGTAAACAGCGTGTCAGACCAAATTTTTTCTCTCGGGTCAAAGATTACGGGACTTGAAAAGAAGCGTGTTGAAATGACGTCCCAACTATCTAATCTCGATCAAAAAATAGATGGTTTAGAGCGAAACCATATTAAAACCTATGTCGAGGTTAGAAATGTTCCTCTGCGTTCAAAAGAGTCCAAGCAGGATCTATATACCACCTTTTCTCATCTGTCTACAACTCTGGGTATGAACGTAACGTCTGAAATACGGGATATATCTAGATTTCGATTTGACAAGAAAAGGAATTCTTCGGCACTAAGTATTGAGTTTACAAACACACTTACTAAAAGAAAAACCAACTTCAAAAACTAAAAAGCAAAAAATAACTTCATACAGTTTGACCTTTTTTTTAGTTTTAAAGGCATGAAGTCGGTGCCAAGCCAAAGTAAGTACACTCACCGCGAGTGACCTTGAGCGGGGTGGTTAAAACCAACACATCATCGGCACCGACTTCATACCTTTAAAACTAAAAAAAAGGTCAAACTGTATGAAGTTATTTTTTGCTTTTTAGTTTTTGAAGTTGGTTTTTCTTTTTTTTAAAAGTTAATTTATTTTTTTCTTTTTAGTGTTGTACATATTAAACTTTTCATATCAGGTCAATCTAACTGCCTGAAAGAATACAACTATCGATCCATATATACTTATAATTATGAAAGATTTTTCCTTCAACTCCTAACCGTTGAGGAGTTGTACCTTCCATCATCAGATCATTACATGAGATGGTGATTTTCAAATGCAAATACTTGAACAGCTTTGGAGAATACATGTAAATGTAATAAATGCCTATAACTGAAAGAATTTTCTTTTAACTCTTAACCTTTGAGGAGTTCTACCTTCCACCATCAGCTCATCAACATCAAATGATGATTATCAGACGCAAATACTGGAACAATTTCAGTAAATATATTCAAAACGTGATAATTGCCTATAAAATTTGAGGGTTGCCCTCGATTTTCCTGGGATCCCATCATCAAATCATGATGTGGTCACAATGGGACCAACTGTAAAGTCTACCCTTTTAAACAAAAAAAGAATTTTGCAAATCGGTCCAGGCGTTTTTAAGTAATTCGTGAACATACATAAAAAAAAGATTCCGACGAATTGAGAACCTCCTCCTTTTTGAAGTCGGTTAAAAAGTAAATTCCTTGATTCTGTAAAAAAATATAATAAGAACAACCCCACCAAGAAACTGGACTCTTCTAGTCTGGGATTTCAGTTAAAAGATGCAACTCCCATATATATTACAGAACAGCTAACTCCACAAGCTAGAAAATTATTCTATCTGGCTAGAAATCTCGCTAAGCTGCACAAGTACGAATACTGCTGGATATCGAATGGCCGTATCCTTATAAAAAAAACGAAGGATTCGCCCTATATAGTAATTAAAAGTGAAGCCCAAATACAAGACCTATCAATTTCATCGGAAGCATGACTATATTATGTACTAAATCTTGATACTGTTATAATACTATTATTACCTAATCTTAAGTCTGATGTATGGTTATGTTTTCACCTGAGTTATTTGTTATTCATAAAAGGTAGAACAATTTTATTGATATTCTTAATGCATGCTAAAATATGTAGACAATTAATTATATTAATTTTAGATCTCTGTTTCACACATTCACTCTCACTCACATCTCTCACCCTTCCACATCCATACACTACACGTCCACAAACTCTAACTTTATCCTTTTACACTCCACAAAATTTCACCACACACGTCTCAGTAAGCAAACTCCCACGCATTTTTTTATCTAAATACCCAGATACTCTTTCGAACTGTATAACGCTTCCTAATACTTTATTGCTAAATATTAAAATTCGATGACATAAATACCCTAAATGATAAACTGGATAATTTTACTGTATCTAACATCTACAAAAGCTCACCAGAAGATTGCTTATCAATTATCAAGAACCTAGTTCCTATCTTAAAATTTTATCACAAAATATCAGATCAATTAATCGCAATTTTCTTAGTTTTTAAACACTACTTGCCCGTCTCTCTTTTGACTGCGATATAGCCGTTCTCTCCGAATGCTGGCTCCCCTGCTTCTCTAATACCAATCTACCACAGCTTCAAAACTTTACCTACTGCCACACCACAAAGCATCGAAATCAGAGTGATGGCGTGGTTGTCTTTGTGAATTCTAAACATCAGTATAAAGCCTCTGAACCAGATTTTCATGACTCTGCTTCTGGTTTAATTATCGAACTTAATTCAGATGTAGCAATCATCTGCATCTACAGATCTCCTTCGAATGACAATATTGACTCTTTTCTCAGTTCACTCAATAAAATTTTACCCTCCTTATCCAAATTTAGTACGGTTGTCATTACTGGAGACATAAACATAAACATAGCTAGCTCTGGTTCTCATATGGAAAACCGCTCTTTAGACTACCTTAATTGCCTTGCATTTCATGGCTTCTTACCGGCACATTGCCACGCAACTAGAGGAGAAAGCTGTCTTGATCATACCTTTGTTAGGACTAAATTGCCCTCATCTACCTTCATCTTCGATTCTACCATAAGCGATCACTTTTCAACTCTTCTTTGTCTCAATACGAAGTCACAACGTACTTACATGTCCACAATTACAAAGGTAGACTACAATGGTCTTGATCTGGCTATGAAAAATACAGACTTTTCACCTGTATTATCCATAACTGATCCCAATGCAGCAACAAATTCTCTCATACAAACGCTTTCCCAAAAAATCGCCATGAACACTATAACGAAACAAGTGCCAAAACGCAATCGGATCCTCAAGCCTTGGATTACGCCAGGGCTTTTAAGATGTATTAGAAACAGGGATGCCTTGCACAAAAAACAGAAGCAATCTCCTGATAACGAAGTGCTCAAAGTCACCTATACAAGGTACAGAAATTTCTGCAACAAAATCCTCAAAAAAGTAAAAAGACAGTTCGACTCGGAAGAAATTACCAAAGCTGGACGTAATACCAAACTTCTATGGCATACAATTAAGCGTGTCACAAATACCAGCAAAATAACTCACACTCCCTCAGAATTACTTTCCCCTTCAACGACCCCACACAAATCTGTAAATGAAGTTAACGCATTTTTTGTCAACATTGGTAAAAACCTTGCTGACTGCATTAATACCACTCCATTCTCATGCTCCTTTGACCCCAAATCGACCTTTACACAAGCTCGCAGCCCTAATTCTTTCGCCCTCTTGCCAACGAGTCCTGATGAGATAATTTCCACTATTCACTCCCTCAAACCTAATGCCGCAATGGGACATGATGGAATCTCTACCACTTTCCTGAAAAGGTACTGCATCCTTCTATCACCCATCCTATCCCACATTTTTAACCTATGTTTCGACACTGGTACATTTCCCACGTCATTCAAATTGGCAATAATCCATCCTATATTCAAAGGGGGTGATCGTACCCTTATAGATAACTATCGGCCAATTGCAGTACTATCTGCCCTGTCAAAGCTTATGGAGAGACTAATAAATAATAAACTCATCAATTACCTTGAGACTAATAATCTTCTGTCAACTAACCAGTTCGGTTTTAGAAAAGGTAAATCGACTTCTGATGCTGCATTAAACCTCATAACTGGTATTGTTGACAAACTCAATCAACGTAAAAAATGTCTTACTATATTTATTGACCTCACAAAGGCCTTTGATACCGTTCCACTCCCATGCCTATTAACTAAACTAGAACGTCTTGGCGTTAGAGGTCTTCAACTCCAGCTCTTTCATTCTTATCTCTCAGGACGCACTCAGAGGGTCAAAATTGATAAATACTTAAGTGACGAGTTGCCCATCGCGTACGGAGTACCTCAAGGTAGTGTCATGGGTCCTACTTTATTTCTGGTCTTCATTAATGACCTTTGTAACATTACATTAAATTCCGGTGATATTACTTCGTTTGCTGATGACACTGCTATAACCTTTTTCGATGATACTTGGTCAAGTCTTCAAATGACCGCTCAAAATGGATTTGACAGCATATTTAATTGGCTTATCTCTCATTCACTTACCTTAAATACTTCTAAAACCAAACTTATCACTTTTTCTCTCAACATCACAACACAACCATCGACACCCGTAACTTTAAAAGCTCATACCTGTCAGTTAACTACGCAGCTGCCCATTAATTATATCCACTGCTACAACTAAATACCTAGGTATCATACTAGACAACCACCTTAACTTTAAAGCTCATGTTACTCAACTGACTGGCCGTGTGCGTAAACTCATTTATTTCTTTAAAACACTAAGACACATAGCTAACGCACATGTCATACGGACCGCATATTTTGCTATGTGTCATTCGGTATTGTCTTACTGTATTACGAGTTGGGGTGGAGCTGCTAAAACCATCCTTAAACCTCTTGAGGTAGCGCAACGTGCCGTCCTGAATGTGGCCACGTTTCGACCAATTCTCTATCCTACCTTAGACCTCTACCACGAATGTAAGGTCCTCACTGTCAGGCAGACCTTCATACTAAAATCGGTCTTACAACAACTCACAAAAATTCCGATTACAAAACAGCAAACAACATCCAGAAGAAGAACCAGGATATATAGCCCACCTCATCCATATTTTACCTTTACAAAAAGATTCTTTTTTTACCTTGGTCCTTTTCTATGTAATAAAATAAATGCTTTCATTTCACTGCATTCATGTAATAAAAACTCTTCCATTAAACAGATTACTGAATTTCTTTTGACTAAAAATTATGAAGACACTGAATCACTACTCACAACTTTGACGTGATTCACACACGCACGCACACACATACGCACACACACACACACGCACACACACACACACACACACACACACACACACATATAATAACACACACACACATACTAACACTTAATAAACTTTGTTGAGTAAATTTTACTTGTTCTGTATTCCTCTATTTGTCTAACAGTCAAATACTAGTATTCATACCTTTCTCGGGAAATGAGCACTGATTGTCCTTAATACAGGCTACTATGTAACCTAGCTAGGACATCAGATTGTAAAATGTATTGTTACCTAATAATTTCTGTGCATTATACCTAACTTTTTACCCTACTTGTAATAGACTGTACCACATTATTTTGAACAATAAATTATTATTATTTTTTTGTGTAATTACCGCATCTATACTTTTATATATGAAATTACAAACAGAAATTCCAATTTTAAGGAGTATAAAATATTTGCATTGCATCAAGCTTTTATGAGTTCAACCTCTTCTGAATAAAATCGGATTGAGTTTTGAAGCATGTGTCAAAATAAAAAGTAATTTAAATCAAAAGCACTAAGGAGTATTGATATCACCTCCAACATAATTCTCTATCTCTTTTTAATCCCATCAGGGATTGAATTTCGATAAAATACGAAATACGTCTTCCATCAATTCTGTTAAAGAATGTTTATGCAAAATTTGAAGTAGATTGGACCAAGGAATCACGTTGTCTCGTACAAACTTGGTCCCCCTATCCCGCCCCCCCCTATGGGCAAAATTTTGGAAAATCCTTTCTTATCGGATACCTACGTCATACAAAGATTACACTCGCCAAGTTTCATTGAAAATCAAAGAAATTTCATACTAACTTTGCACCCCGATTTTACCCCTTTAAAGGATGATTTTAGAAAAAATATTTTACACGCGTTTCATAACTTTCAATAAAAACCTTCAAACTGAATTTCAATTGAATAACTTCAAAAACAGCAAAGTTACATACTAACCTTATACCCCCGTTTTACCCTCTTAGGGGGTGAATTTTCAAAATTCCTTTCTTAGTGCTCCCCTACGATAAAAAAAGGAATCCCTGTGCAAAATTTCAAGATTCTAACCTTTATAGTTTAGGCCCTTGGACCAAGGAATCACGTTGTCTCGAACAAACTTGGTCCCCCTATCCCCCCCCCCCTTATGGGCAAAATTTCGGAAAATCCTTTCTTATCGGGTGCCTACGTCATACAAAGACTACACTCGCCAAGTTTCATTGAAAGTCAAAGAAATTTCATATTTACTTTGCACCCCCATTTTACCCCTTTAAAGGATGATTTTAGAAAAAATATTTTACACGCGTTTCATAACTTTCAATAAAAACCTTCAAACTGAATTTCAATTGAATAACTTCAAAAACAGCAAAGTTACATACTAACCTTACACCCCCGTTTTACCCTCTTAAGGGGTGAATTTTCAAAATTCCTTTCTTAGTGCTCTCCTACGATAAAAAAGGAATCCCCGTGCAAAATTTCAAGATTCTAACCCTTATAGTTTAGGCCCTTGGACCAAGGAATCACGTTGTCTCGTACAAACTTGGTCCCCCTATCCCCCCCCCCCCTTATGGGCAAAATTTCGGAAAATCCTTTCTTATCGGATGCCTACGTCATACAAAACTACACTCGCCAAGTTTCATTGAAAGTCAAAGAAATTTCATATTAACTTTGCACCCCCATTTTACCCCTTTAAAGGATGATTTTTGAAAAAACATTTTACACGTGTTTCATAACTTTCAATGAAAAACCTTCAAACTGAATTTCAATTGAATAACTTCAAAAACAGCAAAGTTACATACTAACCTTAAACTCCCGTTTTACCCCCTTAGGGGGTGAATTTTCAAAATTCCTTTCTTAGTGCTCTCCTACGATAAAAAAGGAATCCCCGTGCAAAATTTCAAGATTCTAACCCTTATAGTTTAGGCCCTTGGACCAAGGAATCACGTTGTCTCGTACAAACTTGGTCCCCCTATCCCCCCCCCCCCCTTATGGGCAAAATTTCGGAAAATCCTTTCTTATCGGATGCCTACGTCATACAAAACTACACTCGCCAAGTTTCATTGAAAGTCAAAGAAATTTCATATTAACTTTGCACCCCCATTTTACCCCTTTAAAGGATGATTTTTGAAAAAACATTTTACACGTGTTTCATAACTTTCAATGAAAAACCTTCAAACTGAATTTCAATTGAATAACTTCAAAAACAGCAAAGTTACATACTAACCTTAAACTCCCGTTTTACCCCCTTAGGGGGTGAATTTTCAAAATTCCTTTCTTAGTGCTCTCCTACGATAAAAAAGGAATCCCCGTGCAAAATTTCAAGATTCTAACCCTTATAGTTTAGGCCCTGCGTGGATATGTCAGTCAGTCAGTCAGTCATTCAGTCAGACAGCTTCTCCTTTTATATATATAGATATAGATAGACAAGATTACAATACTCACATTCAGTCCGGTTTCATCAGATATTTGTGTTCTATTAAGAACACTTTTATGCAATGCAATAATAGTTGGCCTATTTATATTTGTTCTCGCCCTATTGTCTATTTATATTTGCCTGCATTTTGAGAATAAATATAATACTGTTATTTATTAAACCACACGTCACTAAACAAAGCTACTCATTAACACTAACAACTGCGACCAAACGCCAGCGTTCACATCGATCACGTTAAATATTTGATAACTGATATTCATGACTACCCCACACAAATCTAAATCTTTACGTTGTTTTTTATGATCTACCGTACTAACTTGACGAAATGTGTGCATAAAGCGTGCGAGATAAAGAACATTATATTTCTGTCTCATTACTACCAATCGAGTAAAATCTTACAAAAAGATTATAATTACCGCGTGAGATTCGAACTCACAGCTCACTGATTCTAATATGTGTGTGCATACAGTTTACTTCTAGGTCATTTTCACTCATATTACGTTGAAATTATGAACTAGAATCACTTGTTAGACAACTATGATGATGCTTGAAAATAGACGGTCGTAAGTCAAACTTAACGTCCAGCAATCGCTTTGCGGGAATGCCTATGCACTTTTGGAACTGATCGTACATTAAGTCGTTCAAACTGTTTCCCGATGTTGTCTTAGATGATAGATTAAGAGGGATAGATTAAAATCTACTCGCAATTTCGTTGTTGAGGAGTCGGGTTTCCACACACCATGATGAGGCAAGTAATACTCCGGACCGTTGTTATTTTCAACCTGTCGCATATGACCTAGTTCCTGATACTCTTTCATAAATTGTTTGTACTGATTGGATAATGATTGGTGTTTTGACATTTTTGATTCCAGCTGTGTAAATTGGGCTGTAGCCTTAAACTTGGATGAGCCGAGTTTTTGCTCACAACCTGGCATCATGGGTAGCCCAACTTAGTATAGGCCATTCTCTAAGCGTTTTGTAGTCGTTTTGTAAAATGTTTCACAAAATGTGTCATCAATAGTCGCGGTTGATGATGATGGGTTGTGAATGTCTTCCAATTCCCAAAACATGGCTATTTCTTCAAGGTTATTGATAGCGACGTGACAGTTGAATCCACCCCATCTTAGTTTGCTGGGCTATGGGCGCCTGCGTTGGACCCTTTATAAGACCGCTTAATATTATCTCCGAATAGACACTTGCATCCAAAAGAAGGTCGATAGGTCTTGAGACATTGTATTCCGGATCTGCTAACTGGAGATGTTGCAAGTGTGACCATGGCTGCTTGCGGAATGACGAGTTAGGTAAATTGATGACCTTTGATACAACCAACGCCTGAGTTTTCAAGGTATAATCGCCATAAATAGACTTGCAGTCTAGCATTAATATACCTTTGCTTTGTTTAGAGACTGGACCTACCCCTGAAATGGAGGCGTGATATTGCCGACGTTGCAAACCTAATAACTGTGTAGCATTCTCCGATATCAATGAAATTTGGGAGCCCTATTCTAGGAGAGCTCTTAAGGTGACATATGTGCCATTATTTGACAGAACACTTAACGATAAGGTGGTTAACAATATTTCTTCATTATCGGTTGCAACATGATTGACATTATGCTGTACCGGTACATTTGACTGCATTCTCGATGTATTAGAACTCGTCAGGCTCGCTGGGGCATCTTGTTGAGGGGGTACACAAGCATCATGGAGTAAAGTGTTGTGGTCAGCATTATACTTTTTACAACGTTTTGGGTTGTTGCAATCACTGTCGGGGTGATAGTCAAGACTATTTTTGCAATATTGGTACTTTGTTACCATGTTTAATCGATCTCCCGGCGACATTTTTATAAATTTCCTACAAGTAAATATAAAATGACGTGTATTACAAATAGGACAATTCGGAGTCCTTGAGTGGCGACTACATGATAATGTTTCTTGAAGTAGTTTCCATGAGTAGCAGGCCTGTTAATCTGTTCAGCGGCATCTCGCTTAAAATTGGTAGATTCTAGGGCTATAAACTTATTTTCGAGAAAAGTCATGAATTCATTCAAAGATGGTAGCTCCCTGGGTGATACGCGGAATTTAAGGAACCAACAACGATAGAGTTTAAAAAATATATTTATTCGGACAGAATTACAGTACAGAGTTTTTAAAAATACAATTACTTAGGTCTTATATACTAATTATTTGCTAATTTTACATTTAACATAATGACGCATGACCTAGATGGCAAAGTGCTAGTTTGGTTGTTTATTCTTGTTTACAAAGCTAATTTGGGCATATTGGGGTTCCTTAACTCCTCCCTCCCCAAGAGAGAAATTATCCGAAGGTGACGTAGACGGCTTCGGAGAATTTCGACGAAAAATTACGAGCTGAAATTTCCAAACAATAAAGGCAATTGTTATTAATATTATAACAATATAAAGGCAAATGGTCCTAATGCTGACTTGTGATGTCACTAGTACTATGTTTTCTTCGTCATTGTCACTAAATTTAGCACTTTGTAACACTTCTTTCACATCACTAAAATCCACGTTCCTTAGGTCCAGCTTCTTTGTTTTTCTTTCTATGTTGTGTTGTAGCTCTGGCATCTCGACTACTGGCTGCTGGAGACTGGAACCCGTAGTGTTGGTAGCGGCGTTTATAAGAATTTCCCCCACTTGTGTTTCACACTGCTTACTCGGTGTTATGATGTAAGTTCCAAGAACATTGTATTTGCGGATTTCGTTACTGCAATCTTCTGAGATAATAAGGTTGTCTTCAAAATAAACCAACCATTGATTGTTAGTCATCCTTTGTACTTTGGTTCTCTCAATCTTGATGTGGTTCTGGATGCATCTACTGTAGTTATTCTTCATCAGCATTATTTGTTCGATGCAGGTTTCTGTTGGATACTGAGCCAAGTTACTTTCAGTGCACAGGAATCTATTGTTTTCGATATCCTCGCATGGGTTTGCTACGGGCATGTATTTCAATCGATTCACCATTAAATAAGGGTATTTGGGAATTATAGTAAGGGTGTTTAAGGAATTAAATATAGGAATGGGAACAACCTTATAATAATTATATGTCTCGGCATCAATTAAGGGGACTTATAGCACAAAAACTAACTTATTTTTATCTAAGTATGATTTAACTATAATATTACGCTCTAATTTTATTAAATTACGATTATTAACTGGGTAAAATGTTCTAACATGTTTCGCAATCATTACTAACGTGTTAAATAATTCTGTACTATTTATAATAGATTGGTGCAGTACATTTAATCTACTAAAGGCTATTGCGGTTTCTATCTCCTGTATGTCTTCAAAAAAAGTTCGAAAGTTACTTAAGATCTGGTACATAGTGTTCATTATATGCAATATATTGTTAAATCTTGATTCATTTCTGAAAAGCATGTCTATTTCATTATTTTTTAAACCTAATTTTTGAATATTTAAATTTATTATTTCAGAGTCATTGACTATTCTACTAAAAGCTTTCTGCATTGATGACACTTTACGTTCAACTGTATGTTCTCTATTCTGTAACATTGAAATCTCATTATTATATCTAATTGCATCATCTTCATCTAAATTACCATAAATAGCTTTCACGAATGATCCTAAAGGACTAAATATAGCTCGTTTACCTCGGGTTTGCAAGGTATAATCTGAGATAGTCTATTCTGAGTAAGTTTAACTAAATGTTCTATTTGAATGTTTATACCTATAAAATCATTATCTAATTGGGATTCACTAATAATATCCCTTAACTTAGTAAAATACCGTACGTTATTATGTATTTGTAACTCTAGAGACTCTAAATCTAAGGTCTTAAATATAGTCCAATAACTATTCTTCTTCACTGCTACTCCCATCTTCAGCAAAGCTATCCCTGGATTCTGGTTGAGGTTTTGAAGGTCCAGCATCATAGTGGGCCCCACTAGTACCAGAAGTACCAGGCATGATCTGTGGAGGTCGTTTGACATTTTTTATAGCTACTCTAGTTGGTCTTTTATTTAATTCTACAGGCACTTTATTACGTTGGACTTTGCCAGTTACCTTAGCTTTCTCGTATCGTGGTTTTTCTTTAGCTTTCCTAATACGCGTATTTTTCATATAAATACTGTCTCCTTCGTTAAGTTCGGGTGGTAGTTCACCGCCCTTCTTATCCCTTACTTTAATTTTCTCTGACTCTAGTTTGTTTGTTACATAGTCATAAAGTACCTTGAGACGTTTTCTATGGTCCACTAAAAGTTTTTGTGTTATATTTTTTTCCCTATTAATATTAAATACGTTTTCTGAATCTGTATGGCCAAATAATAACTCGAAAGGTGTGAAATCGGTTGCTGAATTTATAGTGTTGTTGTAAGCCATAATAGCGTAAGTCATAATGGAAGCTGCATCTTGATCGCTTTTGTCATATTTTGCTATTCTGTATATCTCAATAATAGTGGAGTGAAATCTTTCGACTATTGCCATAGAACTAGGGTTATTTGGGGTCCCTATATGCCAATCAATTTTATATAAATGTAACATTTCTTTAATTAATGTATTGTTAAATTCTGTACCCGAATCACTATTCATTTTTCTAGGTAATCCGTACATACTGAAATATTTAATTAATGCTTTTACTATCTCCGGTGTACTCCTATTAGGAACTTCAATGGCTTTTGCCAATTTACTAAACGCATCTACAATAGTTAAGTAGTATTTATTTTCTATGTATAATAGGTCCATAAAGACCTCTTGAAATGGAGCATTCTGACTCTGTGTTAACTGAATTTGCGGTTTAATGGGTTTCCTATCGTATTTCATTTCTTTACATACTTCACAAGCGTTAATAATAGCTGTAATCGTTTCTTTCATATTAGGCCACCAATAATTTCTCTTGATTTTAGCTAAAGTTTCATTAATGCCTCGATGGCAAGTTTTACCATCGTGATATTTAATAACTATCTCTCTCTCTGATCTTTTTCCGATTCTGTTAAATTAACTATTCTTTCAGTACATTCTACTAACTTCACGGAATCTTTTTTAAATAACTTAATAACTGCATTTGAAAAAGTTTTCCTGAATAAAGGGTTTTCAAAGTATATGAAATATTTATGTTTAGGGTCTATATATTCCTTTAGGAAATCTTTAACTAGTTTGTCATTGTTTGCTGGTAAGTGGACTTCAAGAATTTTTTGTTTATTGTTTGAAATATCCTTAACCCATGTTAGTTTATCCTTAAACCATGAGTGAACTAAAATTTATTTCGGCTTAGTATCTATAGCCTCATTTAATATGGAAATACCGTCATGTTCTCTATTAGAGACTGAATTGGCAGTGACTCCGTCGTCCGAACCCGAAATTTCTATCGTCTCTGTTGGAGGTTCACTACTTGGGAGGTCGTTTTCTAATTCCTCTATATTCTGTTGTATACGAGCTTTTTTGTCTCCTACATTTACGAATATTGAGTCCATATCGTCGTCAATCGCGTTAATTTTAATCCTAGACAGGGCATCTGCGTTTGTGTTTTGAGGTCCCTTTGTATAACGGATTTCAAAATCGTATCCGTAAACGCCAACGTGTGAGCTTGCTATTCGGTTCCTTTAGCGAGTAAAGCCACGCCAAAGGTCTATGATCAGTAAAGATAGTAAATTTGTTACCGTAAAGGTATGGCCTGAAATGTTTTACCGCCCAAATAATGGCTAGAAGCTCCTTCTCGATTGTGCTATATTTTACTTCCGTATCACTTAAAGTTCTACTAGCATAAGCGATAGGTTTATCCGAGCCTATCGTTTACTGAGACAACACAGCCCCGAGTGCAAAGTTAGATGCATCAGTGGTTAATATAAAACTTTTACTGAAATCGGGATACTGTAGTAAGGGTGCATTGGTCAGAAGCTTTTTGCATGTTTCGAAGCTGTCTCTATACTCCTCATTAACAATTATTTTACGGCCTTTCTTTAAACAAGCTGTTAGAGGTCTGGTTATCTTTGCGAAATCTTTAATAAATTTCCTATAGTATCCTATAAGTCCTAAAAAGCTTTTGATTTGTGTCACGGTTTCTGGAATGGGGTACCTTAGAACCGCTTCAATTTTATCATTATTAGGTTTTAAGGACGATATTACAATTTTCTACAAATAACGGTGTTTTTCAGGTACAATTTTAATGTATAAGCAATCATATATGTGAAGATATTATGTCTCAATTTAAAGGTAATCTATTCATCTTCAGATTGGCATCATAAAAATTGATGACATCATACAATTTTTTCCCATAAATCCGTTTTCACCATCACAATAATCACAAAAAATGTATAAAAATAGGGTCAGATTACGTACCATTTTAAAATAAACTTAGAGCATATTTTATCATCAAAATTATATAAAATTACGGCATATATAGTCCTCTATACGTTCGACTAATTATTTTGTACCTAAATCATTACATTTTTCAATAAACAGCAAAAATATGAACGCTTGCAAAGGAGACAGTTTTTTGCGGACCCACTACGAATATTATTTTTAGCCATTGGCATTATATTCTTAAATAATAACTTATTTTTTAAGACTGCTATACGAAATACGAAGTAAAAATGAAAAGGGGATCTTTAAATCTAAATAAACAGTATTGTATTAACATATGTGTTTAGTTGACTGACTAAATTTATGCGCTCCTTATGAAGACTTATATTTACTTTATGTAGGCCTGCTTTTTTAGTAGCTAATCTATATTTTCTAAAAAATCTTTTAATTTTTATGAATTTCTTTAGCTTGTTGTGACTTAATAGTAATGGTTGTTGGATAATGTATCATCACCAGTCAAATCAATTGTTGGTACAGCCGTTGTGCACGCAGAAGACACACCAATACCCAACTCATCATACAGCCTCTGGGTGGTAGAAGACTGATCTCTAGCTCTTTCTGATTCCAGCTGTGTGATATTGACATGGGCCGCACTAAGATCTTGTTCAAGCGCAGATATGCGCTTGAGAGCTAGGTTATATGTGTCTGTACAGTTTTGAAATGATGACATAATTTGGTTTGGTTGATTATGTTGGTCAAGAAGGTCCATGTGTTCTATGTATGTGCAGCTCAGCTAACTCATTTTTAAGAGAAGTGTTCTTGTCTATAATACTTTTCACTTCTACTTCACTGTCATCCCTTTCTTGTAGCAGTTGCTTACACAGTGATTTTGAAGCTTCTAGTTCCTTTAATGTAGCTCTCTAGTAGATGTGGGTAGTTGCTACAAGTGACATCATTTAAAATTGCTCTCAAAAATAAATACATTTAAAATATTTAAACTGGTTTAATACTATTAATATACATGTGCAATATTATAAATTAAAGAAGGCTACCTGCTGGTAAAGTGTTTCTCTTATCACTTCTACTATCTATCACTTTTACTTCTATAACTTCTGCATACACTATCACTTCTACATCACTATGAACCCTATCCACACTTCACTGACTCAGCTGATGGAAGTGTTCCACAAACGGATGTCTGATTTCAAGGCACAGCTACAAAAAAAACCTGCAGCATCAGCATCCAGCTCCACGAGTTTGGCCTCGGACTTCGCAGCATTCAAAGTTTTCGTCACCCAAGCGCTTGGCCTGCAGCAGCAAATTGAGCTCCTTGCTCGTAGTATGGACAACATGGAGATGCGGAGCCGAAAACAAATACTGTTGTTGCATGGTGTGTCTGAGTCCAAGGATGAGGACACTGCAGAGGTTGTGGTCAGTATCATCCGGGACCGATTGAAAATGAGCAGCTTCACTATTGCAGATATAAAACGCTGTCACCGGATGGGGCGAGCTGCAGCCTCACAGAAAACTCGGCCTATCTTGTTTAAGCTACATGATAGAGCAATAAGAAGCAACATCTGGTTCGAAAAAGTGAAGCTCAAGGGTTCCGGTATAACCATTGTAATATTAAAAAAAAAAGAGAATTTAAATAAATATAATTAATTTGATTTGAAATATAATTTGATTTGAAGTCTTTACCTGCGTGACAAATGTAATAATAAAATGTGTAATGTGTGTAGCTCCTAAATGAAAACAAACAAACAAACAAAACAAATACCTTATGGGTTCGGGCGCCTTGGAGCTTACACCTAAAAAATAAGTTTGCCGGAATAGGTCTATCGGAAGGATTGAACCTTTAATCGTCCGGTGGGAGGCTAAATAAAGAAATCAAACAAGAACTCCCTTTTGTTTCTTTAATTATAAGCCCGTAGCTTTCAGGCAACAAAATAACAAAGTTACAAAAAAAATATTAATAACTAGTTAAAATTACTAATGTAAATTATTAACTACAGGAAATTATTGCATCTTGGAGATTGACTGACTAAAAGTTAAATTAAGTTGAAATTAAACATACCAGTGGGTAGTTATATTAAAAAAATAACTAAAATAAAACCATATGACGTGGTGAGCGTCGGGTGAGCGCTGGATGGGTCACTCAGCAAAACGACCAAGTTAAGTTCATGGGAGAAGGCCAGAACTTAACACGGGAACAAACAAATAGAAGAAACCACTAGAAGAAATCCTTAGAAGAAACCCTTAGAGGAAACGCCAACAGCGGGCTGTAACAAATTTTATGGATTAGAATACGGTAAGGCAAAGTGATCAATCCGAGACGCGGCACTTTAGCATTAAAAAGGTCTTACCGTTTCTTCCTCTTCAAAATACGAAGTAAACTAAAAATGTTTCGGTATGAGACTTCGAACCATAGGCGTTTAGTCCTCCTTCCTTCGTCCAACCATGAAATGCGCCATGCGGTCACCTCACACCAAAGACATCAGGCAAAACAAAGTAATTTGGACGTCATCACGGCACTACCCTAATCTATAATAATCGCCGTACTATGGCATTGAAATTATGCGTAATCCAGCCGAGGGTGGCTAAGATTCGCCTAGATAAAAAAACTTACAAGCCGAGATTCATTTTCGAATCATCAACCGGCAAATTCGGGTCGAAGAGTGAGCAGCCGTCCGATCTGTCACTTACGTCAAAACACGAAAAATACCACAGATAAAAATAAAAATCAAAATTAGTGATGTGAAACAAACTAATTAGGCCGAAGGCATGTAATGAGCAAAAAGGCTCGTTACACCATCACTGAATTTTTGACCGAGGCGCGGCATGACCTGTTCTTAGCTGCACGGCATAGGTTTGGTTTAACCAAGTGCTGGACCAGGGATGGTTTTTTCTATGTTGTTGGGCCTGATGGTACAAGACACCGCATCGAATCGCTTGCGGACTTAGAAAGAGTGCAGCAGAGGGATGGCGCTGGATTTACTGTCGCAGTCCAGACGGCAAAGCCCACTGGAGTAGGCCGAAGCGCGAGCGTTCAGCCGTCATCAAAAAGTGAACTGTGTGTTCGTAATTCAGTGATCTGTGTATAGACGGAGTCCGGATAGTACGTACATATAATTAGCTACCGAATATACCCACTCGTAAAGTTATTCTTATTATATCTATAATAGGTACTTTTTAAATTAATTTAAACTAGTGAATAATAACACTTTACTCTTTTTTTGGACACCATCATAATGACGTTGACATTTGTCATTCTGTCACTTTATGTTAAAGTGACGTTCCGTTTCTTGTTATTGTAATTACTATCCGGACTACTAAACTGCTTGTTTCATTTTACGTAGTTTATTAGTGTTATGAATAATTCACTCAATTTTACCAGTAACACAGCCGGCAGGTGGACTTGGTGAGCTTTTCATTTATAATATATTATTTATTTATAATAATTTTAATGTCTACATCCGATCACAGTGACGATTCTGATACCTTTTTCTCGGCAAGTAGCAATGATGACAGCTTCGTTAGCATCCCTTCACTTGCTGACACGCTTGTAGCGCAGTTTTCTGATGTCCCTATTATATTTCATTATTTTCCCATATATATTTCAATGTTTTTCACATCAATGCTCAGAGTGTTCCGGCCCACTTCCCCGATATGCTGGCAACCTTTGACTGTAAGAACATTCATGCTATTCTTATCTCTGAATCATGGCTGAAACCCTCTCTTCCTTCAAATCTCTACTCTTTACCAGGTTTTCAACTAATTAGAAACGATCGCACCAGTTGTGGCGGTGGTGGTGTTGCTATATATCTCCGATCGCATATTTCTTTTACAATTAATAGCGCTTCAGCACAACCTCCCCCGTCAAACGCTGGTGAGCATCTTTTTCTTGAAGTTGAGCTTCATCACACTAAAATTCTTCTTGGAATCTATTACTGTCCATCTTTACGTATTGATTTCTTCTCCTCTTTAGAACATATTTTAGAAAATCTAGTTGTATCTTACAGTCATACTATTCTCATGGGTGACTTCAACACCTGTCTTCTTAAAAATGATTCTCGATCTTCTTCCCTTCATTCTATTATAGAATCATGTAATCTATGTATTCTACCTGTACAGTCTCTTGATAGTCTATACTGATTCTTTTGATTGTTTATAGGAATAAAACTCGATAGTTCATAAAAGGAATAT
The DNA here is from genome assembly GCA_905163465.1 of Craniophora ligustri. Lineage (NCBI taxonomy): Eukaryota > Metazoa > Arthropoda > Insecta > Lepidoptera > Noctuidae > Craniophora > Craniophora ligustri. The sequence continues at coordinate 5,689,908 of LR990976.1, read as the reverse complement.
ATTGTTTTAATAAGAGTTATGCTAATGAACTGTATGATATGTGAGTGATGATGAGAGGTTAGTGAGAACGCACGGACGCCGTGATCGCTCGATGCGAACTGACTTGAATTATATTAATAAAGTTAACGCGTGTCGCGTAGATTGCTGACGTGACGTTATGTTATATTTTACTTGACGTTATAGCAAAGATGCACGGTTGTACCGTACATGCTCCCAGGCGGGAAGATGAATGAGAGATTAATGAATGATATGAATGTTAACAAGATGATGCCATTTGTTCCTTAGGCTATGCTTAGAGTCTCTAATTGAACTCGGTTTTACGACGTATAGGTGTTGTACACTTGTCACTTTTAGAGATCTCACTATTGGTTGTATCACGCGGCACTGTGCACTGATTAAGCGCACTGACACTGTAAATTTGAACTGTGGGCGGTGTTTCAGACCGCCCTGCCGACGGCGATGCTGCATGCTCGGCGGCCTGAGAGCTTGCTAATGCAACCCTCGCCACCGCGTTGAAAGTCGCCCGCCTGCGGCGGACTCGACGTATCACAATAACTACGCCAACCACTATTACAGCAGTTACCACCACATAAAAGGCTGTGTAGTGATGGATATCGTGATACGAAACTTGTTCCGGTAAATTTTCGTTTGCCTTCAGATTGTTTATCTGTTTCCTGATTTCCTGCAGTTCTTTATTATCAGAAACAAATGAATAGTTTTGTATGAGAGGAGTTGGGATGCTTACGTCAATGATGTGGTTAATGGGTTCTATTTCTGACAGCTGAATTGATGCCTTTGCGTTTAAATAGCTTGAACCTTCATTGCGAGAGTAAACTGTGAAACCTTCAGTTTTGATAAGACAATCGTGTTCAACTCCTAATAATCCAGCTTTTTCTATAAGACCGGCTGAAACCTGATCTCCGCACAGTACTCGTATTTGACACTGGCTACAACAGAAGTATAAGTACTTGTTTATTTTTGTTACAGCTGTCCATTGACTTGAACAAGCTGTAATGGTAATCTTGCAATTTTGTGTATCAAGTTCTACTTCACATAATTTCTCGTCATTCTTTAGATGATAAATTGGTTTTTGTAGATAGCACAGATGTGTATCAGTATCATCACGTAGACATGCGTCGACGTCGTACGTGGACATAGGTAAATAAGAATCTTTCTTTAAATTTATCGCTACATGCTCAGCAATTGGTGTGATAGTAGCCATGTTTGTATTATTTATAACTTGAGGTACTGGTATGAGCTTCATGATTTCAAATGAATCTCTAGAGACTAATGGTAGTCTCAATTCAAAGATTAAATATTTTTCTAACATTCTTGTCTTTACTTTTAGTAAATGATAAATGTTTCTAAAATTATCTTGTAAGTTATTAATAGGTAATGATAGATCTTTTGATAAGTGACTTGAAATTGTATTCAATGTGTCTTTTAATTGCTCTGGCGACAACAAATGAAAATTGAGTCTTCCATGATAGACATCAGTTATAGTGTCTAATAAACTTGTTTGGATTGTTTTTAAATGTCTTAATACGTTGGTGGTAGCTACTGATCCTATACTAAAGTCGTTCAAGATACGATTTCTCTCAGATTCGTTTACCAAAATATTCTCCATTTTATCCAACTTGATTGATAAGAGGTTGAGCATCTTGTGTTGCTTGTGGATTGTACCTTCATGTCTCTTTAAGATATTATACTCTGCTTCGATTACGGAAGTTTGATTTTTAATAAGTGAAACCAAATGATTTTCATTGTCTTGAATTAATAGTATGTCTTGTTTATATTGCTCTGCAAATCTTTCATCGAGTACACCGAACAAACTGTTTGCAAGATACCCGACACCATTGATAAGGCCTCGCCTGCGCCGGTGCATGGCTCGCGCTCGGCGCGTGCTGGAATGCTGACTTAGCAACAGGTGGTTATAGTACTCTAGTTCCGAGTATTCATGCTGTAATTGTACTTGTAAAACGTCACAGTGAGATGTTTCTTGAAACTTATTGCATAATTGATCTAAATATTTAATGTATTTACTACATGCTGTGGTCCCTTGCCAATATGGGTCCATGTCATAATAAGTAACGATCTTCCATTCGTCCAGGATAAGTTGCATATTAGAAACCTTATCGAAATAAAGACCTTGATTCTCCTTGATATGAGTAACGTTGTATGCACAGTGCGATGTAGTAAAAATATTTATTAAAAACATAAGTGACATTGCTAATGATAAAAAACTGTAATTAGTTCTTGCTTTTACTCCTCTTTGGAAGTTATTATTCTTCACTTCGTCGGGGTCCGATTCTTGTTTGTTGACTCTATCGTTTACAGGAAGTACTGATAGCTTGATAATAGGACGCTTGATAAATCCATTCTTAGTTTTCAATGTGACTACCCTGACAAGTCCGTCTTTACCAGGATGCAACTGAACAACACGGCCTACCGCCCATTTCCCTGGAGGTAAGTTTGCCTCGTTGATTGTCACGATGTCATTGATCTTGATGTTAGGTTGAGGACGTTTCCATTTACTTCTTGCTGACAGCTGACTAAGATATTCTAAATGCCATCGTTTCCACACATCATGTACTATTTTTTGAGTTAAATGCCATCTTGTTCGCATGTCTGATTCAGTTTCTAATATAGTCATGGTCTGATTGATATTGATGAAACTCGATGGAGTTAGAAAGTCCAAATCGTTAGGATCTTCTGTCAGAGGGCACAGTGGTCTTGTATTAAGCACTGCTTCTAACTGCGCCAGTATTGTGGAGAACTCTTCGAATGTTAGCTTCTGATCTCCAACAACTCTTCGCAAATGATATTTTAAACTTTTAACCGCCGCTTCCCATAGCCCACCTGCTGAGGGCCACGAGGGCGCGTTTAAGTGCCATTCGATTTCCATGCTCGTTATTTCACGGAGGAAATTTTTATCAAATGATTTCTGAATTTGTTCGAACTCATCTTGTAGAATTTTGCTAGCGCCGACAAAATTTGTGCCATTGTCGCTGTACATGTGCTGCGGAGAACCCTTTCTTGCAGCCATTCTCCGTAGAGCAGCTATGAATGCAGATGATGTGAGGTCGGAGACCAGCTCTAGATGGACAAGCTTGGTGGCCATACATATGAATACTGCGACGTATCCCTTTGTTGTTTTAATGCCACGACCCTTGTTGGCCTTTATTAAAACATACCCGGTGAAATCTACGCCTGTATGGTAAAATGGTTTTGCAACGTTGCATCTCTGTGTAGGTAAATCTCCCATAAGCTGCGTCATCTTGCTTGGATTATGTTTGCGACATGTTACGCAGGTGCGTATTCGCATTTTCACAGCTCGATTGCCGCCGATGATCCAGTAGTTCTGCCGTATAGCGGCTGCTGTAACTCGAGCTCCTCCGTGGAAGGTAAGCGTATGAACGTAATCTATTATTAAGTTCGTTAAGGTACCTTTGTGAGGTAGAATTATAGGATGCATCATGTCTTGATTAATGCTAGCTTTACTCAACCTTCCCCCAACTCTAAGAAGGCCCTCCTTACCTAGGAATGGGTTCAGTTGCAATAATTTACTCTTCGAAGATATGGGTTTATTTAACTGTAAATTATTTATTTCTTGTGCAAATTCTTGTTCCTGTACATACCTCATTATTTTAAATTTCGCGCTTTTTATTTCTTGTAATGTAATATATGCTTGCTCGCTGTTTTGTTTTTGCCTGATTTGCTTTATAAATCTTAAGATCCATGCTAGAACTCTTGTTAGTTTTGTGAATGAACTATACCTTGTTAATAATTCATTTATAATATTGACATCTCTGTTTTGCTGCGAGATAAGATTTACTTGTTTTGTTTTTCTTAGTTCTTCGTCTGTAGTAAATATGTTATTTTTAATTTCCTTCTCTGTGTTGTGATTTGGCAACCATAAGGGTCCTTCCCACCACAATGAGTGTTGCTTAAGGGAGTCGACACTCATGCCACGGCTGGCGCAGTCAGCCGGGTTTTCTGCTGACCTTACGTAACTCCAGTTGCCCTGAGGTATTATCTTTGTTATTTGCTGTACTCTGTTTCCAACGAAGGGCTTCCATCTGTTTGGATCGCCTTGTAGCCAGGCAAGTACGACCATTGAATCTGTCCAGCCATGTAACTTGATTTTATAATTGGTAAGGCATTGTTGAATCTTGAACATCAATTTTGCCAATAAAAGAGCGCCACTTAGCTCTAACCTTGGTAATGAGACACCTTTATTTACTGGAACTAGCCTTGCTTTTCCTGCTATTAATGCCAGATTGGTTACGCCATTGTGGGCTTGCTTACTATAAACAACGCACGCATAGGCTTGGTTGGAGGAGTCACAGAAGCCGTGTAGCTCCAGTTGGTTACCCTCTCCCGTGCCTAACCATCGTTTGATTTTAAATTGATTTATTTTTTGCATATCGTTTCTTACATTTACCCACTCTTTGTTGATATCTTGGGGTAATTTATCGTCCCATTGAATATTTGATACCCAAACCTTCTGGAATATTAACTTGAGTCTTGTTGACAGCGGTGAAAGCCATCCAAGAGGATCAAATAATTTGGATATATCTGATAGCATTGATCGCTTAGTTGGGGTTTTACTCGATATTTCAATCTTAGATTCAAAAGTGAATGAATCTGTTTTAGGGTTCCAGCGTAGTCCTAAAGCTTTTGTTGACTCCGCTTGCTTGAATTCAAAATTTTCTTGTTTGTTATTTTCCCCGAATACATCTTGTCGTAATTCAGGTGCGTTGGACGACCATTTCCTAAGATTGAATCCCCCTGTTTTTAATAATTCAATTAAGTCATGTTGTAATTTTATTGCTGACTTGACAGAATGCGATCCGTGGAGAACATCATCCATATAAAATGACTGCTCTAAAGCCTTGATTGCTGCACTATCAAAATTCTGTCTTTCATCCTCAGCTAATTGCTTTAAGGTCATCATCGCCAAAAACGGCGCGGCCTTGGTGCCGTATGTGACTGTGCTGAGTTGGTAATCGTGATATGACATATCTGGGGAATCGCGCCAAATAATTTTCTGTAATTTTTGATCTTGTTCATTTATCCATATAAAACGAAACATTTTTTCAATATCTGCTGTGAACGCTACTCGAAATTGTCTCCACTTTAATAATAATGATTGAAGATCTTGTTGCAGATTAGGGCCTTTTAACATGAGGTCATTTAAGCTGCACCCGGTTGTGGTTTTAGTAGATGCATTAAATACTACACGAAGTGCTGTTGTAGTGGATTCATTTCGTAACACACAATGGTGCGGTAAATAAAACTCAGGTTTCTGATTACCGGTGGCGAGTTTCATGTGACCTAATATTTGATATTCTTGAATAAATGATTTATATTGTTTTGCAATCATTTCATTATTAGCGAACTTCCGTTCCAATTGACGAAATTGCGCCATAGCTTTATGTTTGGACGATCCCAATTGTTGCTCGAAATTCTCTTGAAATGGCAGTCTAACCTCGTATGTACCATCTTTACGCCTGATCGTTGTTTGCTTATAGAACTCCATACATTGAAGGTCTTCTGCTGATAAGTTGGATGATTCCGTTATATCCTCGATCTCCCAAAATTTTTGTACTTCGTCCAGCTGATTTAGGACTACGTTACACTGAAATGCCTTGATATTACCGCATAAGATCCATCCCAATCGTGTCTGTTGCGCGATAGGTAGTGATAGATCTGCTCTGATTATGCCTTCCATTATGATAAGTGAGTAGACATCCGCTCCCAGTAAAATGTCCACGGGGCGACTAATATGGAAATCTGGATCGGCAAGCTGTATGCCATCCAGGTGTGGCCATGTTGGCTTGATAAATGTGTGTCCTGGTAAATGTGTGATGAGAGTATTCATGATTAATACATCAGTGCTAAATGTAAATTGATTGTAATGTGAACAACATGTTATGTTCATGACACCCTTGCAGCTGTTCTTCTTTTCTCCTATACCGAAGATGGCTCCTTTGCATTGCTTTCTTGTTAAAGCCAGGATTTGTGCCGCTCTCGACGATATAAGAGATGCTTGGGAGCCTTGATCTATTAGCGCACGCATTTTATGATATGATCCGTCACTTGCTTGAACCTTGATCATTGCAGTGGCTAATAATGTTTCAACCACGTTTTTGCCTTGTTGCGGAACGTGATTATTTTCCTGTAATTCTTGTATTTGTTGGTTTCTTGTTGCAAGAACTGTCGGTATTGTCTCTGTTGTCAAGTTACACGACGAGTTATTAAATGCTTCATGTAAAATCGTGTTATGTTGGCCTTGACACTCACGGCAACGTTTATCAGAAATACATGCTTTGTCACTGTGATCATAAAGACAATTTTTGCACAAACGTAATTTTGTAATAGTTTGGCGTTTTATTTGCGGTGACATGTTAAGAAATTTATTGCAATAATATATTCCGTGTGATTCTTTACACAACGGGCATGTTTTTGCTGAATTTGCGCTAGGAAACAACGCATGACCTTTATTCGCTGGAAGATTAGAAGTATTACTCGATTTATTTTTGGAATAATTTAAAGATGTATTCTTTGATTTGCTTGTAAATGGTTTTGAGTACTCAGGTTTATTCCTACATGATTCCAAAGATGTAAACTTGTTTTCTAAGAATTGTAGAAAGTCTTGCAGTTTAGGCAGATCTCTAGGATTTTTCAAGGTTTCGAGATATTGATTATGAGTATCTGTATCTAACTTTTGTAGTAAAATATGAATTATTAATGGATCCCAGCTGCTTACTTCCACACCTAGATTTTTGATAGCATTGAGACATTCTAATGTTGTATCGTGTATTTTCTTGATTTGACTCACTGATGCTTGTTGAAGTACTGGTAAATTTAGTAAAGTATTAGCGTGGGACGTAAAAATCAATCTTATATTGTTGTACCTGTTGTTTAATATCTCCCAGCAGATGTTATAGTTGTCAGAGCTAATTTGTAAATGCTGTATCAAACGTTCAGCTTCTCCTCTTATCTTGCTTTTAAGGAACTGCATCTTCTGAGCGTTTGACAGGGAGACATTGCTGTGTATGGCTTCGACAAATAAGTCCTTGAATGATATCCAATTTTGGTAATTTCCATGAAAGAAGGGGATATCCATTTTCGGGGTCCACTTATCCTTGTGAGTTACGGACCATAACTTACTGTTGATAGCCTTTTTTAAATCATTATAAATGTTTTCTTGTTTTGTGTAAGACATCTCATATTCAGCATTAGTACCCTCCAATTCGCTGTCTAATTCCCAATGTAAAGAATCAATTGTTGACCAACGGGACTGAAGAGTACGTAAAGCATCTTCCAATAACCACTTTTCAGAGACGTATTCTAAATCAATTCCTGATGCTGTGCGTTGAAACGCTCTAAAGTTGCTTGCTTGCTTCTTTAGCATGTCGTCGAGCTTGCTAGATGAGCCTTTTGAATGCGTCTGAACTGGTGCAAATTGTTCCACTACTCCTTTTTGTTCAGAGCTTGTATGACCTTGGGTGTCCTGATATTCCTCTCCTTGTTGAGATGGCAACTGTTGTTGTCCAGGAATAATAGAAGGTTCATACTTCATCTTTCTTAACAAATCTTGATATTGTTGGTTGATGAGTGCTTTAGTTGTTTTGTATATCTCTTCTGCTTGATCGTATTCACGTCTAGTAAAATACGGATGAGACTTGCTTTCTTCCGTAAGTAAACGATCGTGATTGTACTGGTAGTCAGACCAATACTGCTCCAATGTTTCTGAGCGCCTCTTGAAGTAATCTAAAGTTTTTCGATCTGCAGGATCCTTCTTGAGGTTTGTGGCAATCTTGTTCATCGCCACGGACAGCTCAGATTGATTTGCGTGTAAATTCTCCATGATAAGAACCTTTTGATATTGAGATTAAAAATAAACTGAAACGATCTTACTTGAATATCCTTAGTAGTGGTACTGCTTTCGGATCCTTGGTAATCCCTTGAGACGCTTGGTAGTCACTATCTGATAGCACGGCACTCACACTGAACTTGATAGTTTCTGATAGTCACTGGATTGCTTCGCTCAGTAATAAACCACGACACGCGACTCGACGTGCGGACTACAGTGTGCAAAGCATCCGGCTCGAAGGACCAAAAAGAATGTACAGTCTCTTGATAGTCTATACTGATTCTTTTGATTGTTTATAGGAATAAAACTCGATAGTTCATAAAAGGAATATATTGTTTTAATAAGAGTTATGCTAATGAACTGTATGATATGTGAGTGATGATGAGAGGTTAGTGAGAACGCACGGACGCCGTGATCGCTCGATGCGAACTGACTTGAATTATATTAATAAAGTTAACGCGTGTCGCGTAGATTGCTGACGTGACGTTATGTTATATTTTACTTGACGTTATAGCAAAGATGCACGGTTGTACCGTACACTACCCCTAAACGCGACCGATCATTTTCCTAATTTGGCCCCATCACTTCTTGACCTAATGCTTGTTTCTTCTAGTGATCATGTGGCTAAGCACGGCCAGAACTTGGCCGATGCTTTTATATATTATGATTTAATATTTCTTTCATACAAAATTCGTCCTCCTAAGGCAAAGCCAAGAATTCTTTTGCAGCGTAATTTTAGTGGTATGGACCTTGAAAGCCTTGTGAGGGCTGCCAGTAGCATTGATTGGACATCTCTGATGATTTCTCAATCAGTGGACGATAAATTATCAATATTCAATAAAAGTCTAGTTGATATCTATGATGTCCACGCTCCAATTAGACAGTTAAGGTCAAACACCTACCGTCACCGTGGCTTACTGATGACATTAAACAAGTTATGGCTAGAAAAATGGCAGCTAAATCAAAATATAATATTATATCTAGTCGGTCAAACTGGGAGAAATATGTAGGCATTAGAAATCACTGTAACAAGGTGTGTAGGAATGCTCAACGCCATTTTATTCATACTTCTGTTGAAAATGGAGATCCAGCAAAAGTTTGGAAATTCCTTAGATCAATGGGAATCGGTAAGTCGCGCCAAGACACAATTCCTAAAAATTTAGATATTACTTCACTGAATCAACATTTTTCTGCTTCGTCTAATATTGATAAGACAACTAAATTAAATACATTACATTATTAACCGACTTCAAAAAGGAGGAGGTTCTCAATTCGTCGGAATCTTTTTTTTTTTTTTTTTTATGTATGTTCACGAATTACTTAAAAACGCCTGCACCGATTTGCAAAATTCTTTTTTTGTTTAAAAGGGTATACTTCACAGATGGTCCCATTGTGACCACATCAGGATCTGATGATGGGATCCCAGGGAAATCGAGGGCAACCCTCAAATTTTATAGGCAATTATCACATTTTCAATATATTTACTATAATGGTTCCAGTATTTGCGTCTGATAATCATCATTTGATGTTGATGAACTGATGATGGAAGGTAGAACTCCTCAACAGTTAAGAGTTAAAAGAAAATCTTTCAGTTATAGGCATTTATTACATTTACATGTATTCTCCAAAGCTGTTCAAGTATTTGCATCTGAAAATTACCATCTCATGTAATGATCTGATGATGGAAGGTAGAACTCCTCAACGGTTAGAAGTTGAAGGAAAAATCTTTCATAATTATCTTTTTATATATATAAAAGGAGAAGCTGACTAACTGAATGACTGACTGACTGACTGACTGACTGACATATCCACGCAGGGCCTAAACTATAAGGGTTAGAAACTTGAAATTTTGCACAGGGATTCCTTTTACAACGTAGGGGAGCACTAAGAAAGGAATTTTGAAAATTCACCCCCTAAGGGGGTAAAACGGGGGTTTAAGGTTAGTATGTAACTTTGCTGTTTTTGAAGTTATTCAATTGAAATTCAGTTTGAAGGTTTTTCATTGAAAGTTATGAAACACGTGTAAAATGTTTTTTCAAAAATCATCCTTTAAAGGGGTAAAATGGGGGTGCAAAGTTAATATGATTTTTTTTTATTTTCAATGAAACTTGGCGAGTGTAGTCTTTGTATGACGTAGGCATCCGATAAGAAAGGATTTTCCGAAATTTTGCCCATAAGGGGGGGGGGATAGGGGGACCAAGTTTGTACGAGACAACGTGATTCCTTGGTCCAAGGGCCTAAACTATAAGGGTTAGAAACTTGAAATTTTGCACAGGGATTCCTTTTATAACGTAGGGGAGCACTAAGAAAGGAATTTTGAAAATTCACCCCCTAAGGGGGTAAAACGGGGGTGTATGATTAGTATGTAACTTTGCTGTTTTAGAAGTTATTCAATTGAAATTCGGTTTGAAGGTTTTTCATTGAAAGTTATGAAACACGTAAAATATTTGTTCAAAAATCATCCTTTAAAGGGGTAAAATGGGGGTGCAAAGTTAATATGAAATTTCTTTGATTTTCAAAGTTATATCAATAAAATGTTATATTTGGGTTATAAGATCCTAATCATGATTATTTCCGACATCCCTTTTTAAAATTCATCCCTTAAGGGGGTAAAAGGGGGTGGAAAGTTAGTATGAAAGTTCTCTATTTTTTTAATGAAACTTGGCGAGTGTAGTCTTTGTATGACGTAGGCATCCGATAAGAAAGGATTTTCCGAAATTTTGCCCATAAGGGGGGGGGGGGATAGGGGGACCAAGTCTGTACGAGACAACGTGATTTCTTGGTCCAATCTACTTCAAATTTTGCATAAACATTAATTAACACAATTGATGGAAGACGTATATCGTATTTTATCGAAATTCAATCCCTGACGGGATTAGAAAGAGATAGAGAATTATGTTGGAGGTGATATCAATACTCCTTAGTGTTTTTGATTTAAATTTCTTTTTATTTTGACATATGCTTGAAAACTCAATCCGATTTTATTCAAAAGATGTTGAACTCTCTCACTCAAAGGTTTGCTGGAAGAAAATTCAGTCTTGAATTAAGCTCACAAAACTTTAAATGTATTATTTAATTTCTGTGGTGTTTTATCTTTTGTGTACAATAAAGAATTAAATAAATCAATAAATAAATAAACTCACATAAAAGCTTGATGCAATGCAAATATTTTATACTCCTTAGGATTGGAATTTCTGTTTATAATTACATATATAAAAGTATATATACGGTAATAACACAAAAAATAATAATTTCTAAAATGTTTGTCTGTCTCTCTTCGTTCCTTCTAATTGCTGCAACAGCTGGACCGATTTTGTAGGGACTTTCACCATCGTTATAAGGAGTAACTTAGGCTACTTTAATTTAAGAACAAGAAACGAATTAGAGTTCCGTATGACTTAAAAACGCGGGAGCTGACCAATGCATGAATATGAACATTAATTTTTTCGTTAAATTTCACGCGGACGATGTCGCGGGTAACAGCTAGTTAGTATATATGGATCGATAGTTGTATTCTTTTAGGCTATTAGATTGACCTGATATGAAAAGTTAATTATATATATACAACACTAAAAAGAAAAAAATAAATTAACTTTAAAAAAAAAAGAAAAACCAACTTCAAAAACTAAAAAGCAAAAAATAACTTCATACAGTTTTACCTTTTTTTTAGTTTAGTTTTAAAGGTATGAAGTCGGTGCCGATGATGTGGTTGTAACCACCCCGCTCAAGGTCACTCGTGGTGAGTGTACTTACTATTACGTTTGGCTTGGCACCAACTTCATACCATTAAAACTAAACTAAAAAAAAGGTAAAACTGTATGAAGTTATTTTTTGCTTTTTAGTTTTTGAAGTTGGTTTTTCTTTTTCTTTTAAAGTTATCTTATTACACTTCCGATCCCCGATTATCCCTCCTTCGTCTTTAATCAATTATCTGCTTGTGATGTTAAAAAGAGCATTTTATCCATAACTTCCAATGCAGTTGCAAGTGACACAGTCAGCCGTAATATGATCCTTCCTATACTTGACGAAATCCTTCCTATCATATGTCACATCATTAATTATAGCCTATCTAGTGGTGTCTTTCCGAGTGCTTAGAAAGTCGCCCAGATTACTCCTTTACCCAAAAAACCCAATCCCGTTTCCTTTTCTGAATATCGTCCTATCTCTATACTACCATTCCTATCCAAAGTCCTAGAACGTCTTATTCACAACCAATTAAGTTCATTCCTTTGTAAGAATAGACTTCTCAATCCCTTTCAATTCGGTTTTCGTCCTGGTCATAGTACGGTAACTGCATTGGTTAATATAACGGATGACATACGGCTTGGCATGGAAAATGGAAAGTTAACGGTACTTACACTACTAGATTTTAGTAATGCTTTTAATGCCGTTGACTTTGATATTTTACTTGGCATACTTTGCTCTCTTAACATATCTCCAACAGTCATTGATTGGTTTCATAGTTATCTGACTGGGCGCCGGCAACGTATGCGTATTGAAGATTCATACTCTTCGTGGTGCAATACTACAGCTGGTGTACCTCAGGGTGGCGTTTTATCCCCGTTACTTTTCGCAATATTTATTAATTCTATCTCTAACCAATTACTGTCATCCTACCACCTTTATGCAGATGATCTTCAAATCTACTCGCAATCTCCACTGAAACAGTTGGCAGAGGCCGTCGGTAACATAAATATTGATCTTGCTGAGATATCAAGATGGAGCAGATGCTTTGGACTTCAAATAAATCCATCCAAATCCCAAGTCATTGTTATTGGCAGCTCGCGTATGGTTTCCAAGATCGACTGGTTCAATCTCCCACAGGTTATCTTTGATGCTATTCAAATTCCTGGGAATTCTGATGGACAAAACATTGTCTTGGGGTCCGCAATTACAAGAAACCAGTCGTCGGTTATTTGCATCAGCAAGTTCTTTGAGACGACTACGGAACTTTCTCCCTACTGCCACTAAGATTGCGCTTGCAAAATCTCTTCTTCTGCCAATTCTTGACTATGCCGATGCCAGCTATCTTGATCTTAACGAGGACCAATTTAATAAGCTAAACTTCAAAATTTTTGTATTGTATTTGGTTTACGAAAATATGATCATGTATCAGAATATCGCGCTAAACTCAAGTGGCTTCCAATACGCCTTCGCCGGGATACTCATATCTTTTCATTACTTTACGATCACGGTGTGATTTGCGTACGGAGCTCAGGACAGCTCAGCGACCTCTAGAAGACCCCTACCGAAGAAGCATTGAAGACCGCAAGGATAGTGCAGTGTTTTTTCGCGTCTACCGTCTACTCGCGCCGCTCGGACCGTCCGCGTCGTCGCGTCGGGTCGCCCGCCGTGTGTACGACAGTGTCCTCTAGGGGGCGCTGACGTAGACGCGGGGGGACCGCCGCCGCCGAGCCCGTTGCCGCCGGTGTGCTTCGCAGCACGCCGCACGGTCGCGGTGTGAGGTCGCCGAACCCCGTCGCGATGCCTTCGCCAAAAGGCAGTAAAAACGGCCCTTCTCAGGGCCACCTGCGTCACCGCAAACCGCCGCAGTCACCGCCGCTATCTTCAGCCGCCGCAGCACCCACAGCAGGACCGAGGAGGACCGCGTCGAACCCGGAGATCCGGGCCCGAGCGACCGCGACCGTCCAGTCTGAGAGCCACGCGCGCACTGAAGACGCGACTGAGGCCCGCGCGCCGATCTCCGCATCGTCGCCGCCCGCGTCTCCCGCTTCCCCGCGCCCGCCCGCCGCCGTCGCCGCATCGAGCGCGCGCCGCCCACACGCCGCGTCCCGCGCACCTCCCGCTACCGCCGTCCGTCGCTCGTCGTTCCGGCCGGTACCGATGGAGGTGTCGTGCCCGCCCGCCTCGCGCCGCGCGCCTGCCGCGCCCGCGCCCGCGTCCCGCGCAGTCCTCCGCGCAGCTCCATCACCGCGTACGGTGGTGTTGAGCGCGCCCGGTTCCGCCGCGAGGAACGCTAATAAACAGTGCAGTGAAGTGCCGCGAGTGCTGAACCGACCGACTGTGCCTAAGTCGGTCGCCGTCGCCGTAGCTTCACCTCCTGCCCCCCGTGGATCCGCACCATCATCGCCCGCGTCGCTGTCGATGTACTCGCAGCTCGCGGGGTCGGACGCATCCATCGCGTCGAGCGCTTCGGCTGACTCCGCGATGAGCTCGGTGAGCGCGCCTAGGGCTGCGCTACCCAAGACGCGACCCAGCATGGGTTGCGATAAGGCACCCTCGCTGCCCAACCTACAGCAGGTGAGTCCTAACGTTGGTTTCGACCTAGAGTACGACTTCGGGCTCACCAGGCTGGCTCAGAGGCGCCAGCGCAGCCCTGACGACGACGCAGAAGAAGAGGCGAAGCGCCAGTGCGTCGCCGCGGCCACGTTCGCGGAGGCCGCCGCGCGCTCACCGCAGCCAACGTCCACGACGAAGACCCCAGCAGGCGCCGCAGCCCCTGCGCGCGCCACTACCTCCAGTGGCGCCGCGCCGGGTAAGCAGGAGAAGAAGCTCCGCTATCCGCCGCTGATAGTGGAGAAGCTACCGCAATGGGCGCGCCACTTTCGCGCACTGCGCGATAAGCTGGGCCATCCGCCGAATGCGCGCCCATTTCAGCAGGGGGTGAGATTCACCCCCAAATACGAAGCGGAGTTCCGTCAGGTACAGAGATACCTGACGGAGCTGGAAAAGCAGGAGAACATCTCGTGGTTCTCCTACTCCCTACCAGCGGACCGTAGTTTAAAGGTGGCCATAAGGGGGCTGCCCACGGACACGGCGCCTGAGGAAATAGAGGAGGAACTCCGCGCGCTCGGATACGAGCCCGAGTACGTCCGCCACATTAAGGCGCGCCAAGGAAGACCGGGCTGTATCTTCCACGCCGTGCTGAAGAGGACCCCGGAGTTGGTGCCAGGCATCTACCAGATCACAGAGTTGCTGTGCATGCCTGGCGTCAAGATTGAAGCATGGCGGGGAAAGAAGGGGCCCACACAGTGCCACAGGTGCCAACAGTTTCGGCACTCGTCGGCACAGTGCCATCGCCCGATCGCCTGCGTGAAGTGTGGCGGTGAACACCGTGCATCCGAGTGCACGCGCCCACGCGAGGAAGCCGCCACCTGCGCCAACTGCGGGGGTGCGCACACGGCGAACAGTGCCAAGTGTCCCGTGCGCACCCGCGAGATGAGGAACAGGCGAGCGGGCACGGTCGCCATCACCACCGGCGGGGACTCGCGCCGGCCCGCAGCGGCCACCGAGAGGCAGGACCCCCCCGCCCACAGCTCAGAGAAGCCTTCCGGCTCACTGATGGCGGCCGCAAATGACCCCACAGCGCGCGACAAGGCCACCGCCTCCTCGGGACGGAGGAAAACGAGGCGGGGAGGCAAGCGGCGCAGAAAGCCCGATGCCGCAAATGAAAATGCAAATAATAAAAAAATAACAGATAAGGAGGTTGTCACCGCCGACACTAATCGTCGTAATGATATAGTGGGCGGTGACAAGTCTAAGCCCCGCCTCCCTACCGGAGCAATGGCCGACCGCTCAGAGCCGTCGACTAATAAGGGCGGGGCGCGCCACCGCGCGCCCGCCGCGCCGAGGGCCGTGGCGCCGAACAATGGCGGAGCCGCCCACCCCGCGCAGCGCGACACTATCGCGCTCGCAACAGAAAAGGGTGGGCAGAACTACAAAAATATTAATAATATTAATAGAAATTATAATAGTACAAACAAGAGTACCGCCACGGCTACAATGTCGACGGCTACACCCGATAACTCGGACATAATTGAGGTCGCGATCCGGGTCCTACAGGAGGTGCTTTTGGCACTACGCAGAGGAGAGGACCCGGTACGAGTTGTCCTCAATGGCATGGCTACCCTTATAAGCCAACATGGGTAAGCCATTGAGGATACTTCACTGGAACGCCCGCGGCCTCAAGAGCAAGGTCGCCCTCCTCCGTCCCCTCCTGCAAGAACAGGACATAGACGTGGCGCTCATAAGCGAGACGCTCCTGGGACCCGCGGACAAGGTCCGCCTCCCTGGTTACCTCGCTTACAGGAAGGATGAGCGATCGGAGCTCAACATCACGTACCGCGGTCTGGCGGTATTTGTTAAGCGGAGAGTCGTCCACCAAGACCTGCCCCTCCCGACGCTGCGAGGCGAGTTCTACGCGCTAGGTGTGCAGCTGCACGCCGGCGGTGAAGACCTGCGGTTGTACGCGGCGTACAAGCCGCCTAACGCCCCGCTCGAGCCGCGCGACATACGCGCGCTCCTAGCGGGCCCAAACCGCACGATCATCGCCGGCGACTTGAACTGCAAGCACCCGGCGTGGAACTCGAACGCGCGCAACGCGGCGGGAAACCGACTCTTCGCTGACGCGGAGGCCCACGCGTACGTGGTGTCTGGCCCAGAGGCGCCCACACACTACCCGGAACAGCGGAACCACACACCCGATGTGCTAGACATCGTCGTGCACAACGGCCTCAGCTGTCAGATCGCGCAGCACGTGCTGGACGACGACCTCGGATCGGACCACCAGCCGGTGCTCCTAGTCGTTTCAGCACCGCCCACCCGATTCGCTCATCCCGCGCCACGTCTCCGCACCGACTGGGATGCCTACGCGGCGAAGTTGGAGACCACCACGCCTACCCGGCCTGTCACCAACTCAGAAGAGGTCAATGAGCTGGCGGACGAGCTCACCGCTTGCATACAGCACGCCTTGGAGTCGGCGGCTGTCGCGACACCCGCGCCACAAGGGCGCCGCCCCACACTTCCCGCACGCATAGCGCGCATGATCGCCGACAAGAGGCGTCTTCGCAAGCGGTGGCAGGAAACAAGATGCCCCACACTAAAGACCCAGCTCAACCGTCTGACCGAGAAGGTGAAGGCCGAGCTCCAGGCCCACACCACCGAGAGCTGGGAGGACTACATCGACTCCGCGGACAGCGACTGGCCGTCGGTACATCGCCTGTGCCGGCGCCTAAAGAACACCCCAGCTCCGGTGCGCCCGATGCTCAACAGCGACGGGGCGCTGAGATACGCTGCCGCAGACCGGGCAGAGATCTTCGCCTCTCACCTGGAGCGTCAGTTCTCGCCGAACCCGACCGACGACACGGAGCACGTCGCAGCAGTCGAGAGGCACCTTGGAGAGTACTTCAGCACGCCGATAGCCACCGAGGAGGACCCCATCTTCGTCTCCCCGGGCCAGGTCAAGCGGGCCATAGTCCGCATCAAGCTGAGAAAGGCCCCCGGTGCGGACGGCATCACGAATACCGCGCTGCGCCACATCCCCCACCGCACGGTGGCGGCGTTAGCGCGCTTGTACAACGGAATACTCCGCACCGGGACTTTCCCGTCGGCGTGGAAGACGGGGAAGATAATCATGATCCCCAAGCCCGGGAAGAACTCGAGACGACCGGAAGGCTATCGGCCGATCACCCTACTTCCGACCACCTCCAAGGTGTTTGAGGCACTCCTGCTGCGACACCTGAGACCTCACATCACCCCGCGGGCAGAACAATTCGGGTTCCGAGCGGAACATAGCACGACGCTCCAGCTGTCGAGGGTACTGCACCTCCTCGCCGCGGCTGTGAACAAGCGGGAGTACGCCGCGGCCGTATTCCTCGACATGGAGAAGGCGTTTGATAGAGTCTGGCATACCGGTCTGCTCTACAAGCTGTCACGCTCCACAGCGCCCCGTCGACTCGTACAGGTGGTCTTCTCATTCCTACAGGATCGTCAGTTCAAGGTTGTGGTGGAGAACCAGCTCTCGGATGCGTACCCCATATCCGCGGGGGTTCCGCAGGGGAGCTGTGTTTCGCCTGTGTTATACTCCGTTTACACAGACGACATTCCCGCCACGCACGACGCGACGCTCGCGCTGTATGCGGATGACGCCGCGTACATCACCACGTCGCTATCGGCGACGCACGCGGCCGCCAAAATGCAGCGCGCGCTAGACGACCTCCCCGACTGGCTCAGCAAGTGGAGACTGTCGGTAAACGTGAGTAAAACACAGGCCATGATCATCTCTGGCCGCCACATCACGCACCCACCCAACCTTGGACTCATGGGGGCCGACGTCGCGTGGACCCGTACTGCCAAGTACCTTGGCGTCACGCTAGACTGTCGGCTCTCAATGGGTCCGCACGTTCGGCACACTGTCGCGCGGGTGCGCACCACCCGCCATCTGCTGCGCCCGGTGCTCTCGTCGCGCCTGCCGCTACGAGTCAAGCTGGGGGTGTACAAGACGTACATCCGCCCGCAGCTGACATACGCTGCCCCAGCTTGGCTCGCCCTCACGTGCGAGACGCACAAGCGGAAGCTCAGGGTGCAACAAAATCTCACCCTGCGTACCATCACTGATGCGCCTCGCTACGTGAGGAACGCTGTGATTCACAGGGACCTGCGCGTCGAGAGCATCGACGACTTCGTCGCGGCGATGGCGACGAGAATGTTCGCGCGTGCCGACGCCTCTGCCTGGCCCCACATCCACGGCATGGCGCCCTTGCACGCGCGACCCCCGGACGCCCGCCGCTACCCGCGCGACCTAGTGCCGGGCGACGCGGCCCCCTCACCATCACCGGACTGGACTCCCGAGCAGGTAGCACACACGCTACACGCAACCTGCCCGAACAATTAGACTCAACATAACATAACTCGCATCCACCGCGCGCGTTGCTCCTAAGTTAACATAGGCGCAACATACGCGCGGTACACACATGATCATACTTCACATTCGTGATGACTCACAGGTGCGTTTTGCTGTGCTGCACGTCAATGTGGGCGCAGTAAGGCGTTACATACCATTTAGCGACGTACACACACCCACCAAGTCGCTAAAAACACCATAACGTCTCGAATTTGCAACGGTATTTGGCTAGCTCTGAAAGCGTTGTAAATTACGAGTCAGACACCGATTTCCGCAGGGGGCGCCATCAAAAGTCGTTGCCCGGACGCTGATCGATCTTCGCTGGGCTTCACCCGGGTAGCCAGGGGTCTCACCCGGCGGGGATCTTGATCGCACGGGCAACGTGAAAAACTTAGGGCGCCCCTGCCAGAAAACACAGAGCAACAACACACGTCCGTGTATAGGTCCGCGTCCCGCGCTAGGCGGCGCCGCGCCATACACGGACATTAACTAGGTAAACAGATGGCCAACCCAATGACCGGGTCATATTAATGGCCCGCGAACGAGCCCTCGGCCAGGGGGCCAACGCCCCGACGCCGAATCCTCGCGCCCCTTGCGGGGCGCTGAGATGTCTACGATGACGGAGCTCACTTTGCTGCCGGTACTCGAAGAAGAAACATTGTAAGTGTAACCTATGTTTGTGCTTTGATTATAATGATTACCTTGAATTCTCTCTACTGTTTTATTTCATGTATTCCTGTATCCCAATTAAGGAATTGATTATATTTAGTAAATAGGGCAATAAATTCATGTAGTAAGTATAACCTATATTGCTGTAACCATAATAAACCTTAAAAATATCTGTAATACATTCCTATGTTCTAAAAAGGGAATTGCTTAGCTTGACTTTGCTTTATAGTTGCAATACAACATCTATTGTAGTAAAATTATTAACTAATACAATAAACAGAGCCGATGGTCATATAAGGCCAGCGGTTCTGTATTTTTAAAAACATTTCTCTTGTCAAATCTCCGACATCAGAAGTGGGATACCTACCTACGCCTTCTGTCTCTTTCAATTTATTTTTCAGATTTTCTCCTACCCACACGGAATTAGATATCTTCTGTATCACGATGAATGAACATCAGACAGGACCGAGCACACCATTGTGCGACACGTACGCGGCTAATGCTGTTGATCGTGGTTCAACTACCACCAGCGAGGCGGTGCCACAACAACAAGGCGGTAACGTACCTCCTGAATTTTATTTGCATATGATGAAAATGATGCAAAGTATGAGTGAAAGTCTATCAAAACAACGTGATAAAATCAAGATCACCGACGTGTTCTTGCCTTCGTATGACCCGGATGGCAACGTTGGGGTTCGTGAATGGTGCAACCATATTTCTACAGCCAAAACGAACTACGAACTTTCGGATTACGACATTCGTATGAAAGTAACTAGCTTACTTAAAGGACGAGCTAAGATGTGGGCTGATAACTGGCTCGTCACAACCTCCACATGGGACGAGCTGCGTCAAAATATTATCACCACTTTTGAACCTGAAAGTCGCTATTCTAGAGATGTGCTTAAATTTAAAGAACATAATTATGACCCTTCTAAAGACATTGCCGAGTTTATATCACAATCGTGGATTTTATGGAGACGGGTTACTAGAGATAAACTTGACGATAATGATGCGGTGGAAGCGGTGATAGGAACTGTCAGTGATGAACGTCTTCGGATTGAATTAATGAATGCCATAGCCACCTCGGTGCCAGAGTTGATTTCGGTTGCCTCCTCAATCCGTGTTAAACGTCCCCAATATCAAAATACAAACCAACCTCCATCCAAACGCTTAAAATACGCCATTGATAATCGCAACGGTCCCTATTGTAATTTTTGTAAGAAATTTGGGCATTTGTATCGCGATTGTCGTAATAAAAATACACCCGTAGGTGTAGAAAAACAAACTATAGAGGGTAATTCTAGTACCTCAGCAACATCTTATCCAAAACAAAAAGACAATAAGTTCTGTTCATTTTGCTCTAAGCTTGGTCACACATTCGAAACATGTTTCCGCCGGGAAAAGCATATAACTTCTAATGTTAACTTTGTTACGAAAAATAAACCGAGTTTAAACACTATGCGTATGCGAGTAGGCGAAATAATTATAGATACGGTTTTTGATAGTGGCGCAGAGTGCTCTGTCATGTGCGAATCTATAGCAAATAAGTTACCAGGACAAAGAAAGCAAGTTGTTAATTATTTACGTGGAATAGGTCCATTTCCTGTAGTTTCTTCAAGCATTTTAACAACAGTATGTGTTATTGACAATATAAATGTAGAGATTGAATTCTATATCTTGCCGGACTACGAATTAACTTCAAAAGTTTTGATAGGTGCGAATCTTTTAACCGCAACGGGATTAACTGTAATCATAACCCAAAATAGCGCAACTTTGTGCTCCCAACCCCGTGTCATGCACATGCGATCTGTATCCGGCTTGTTTGATAATTTAAACCACGACTTAAGCGATAAATGTGAGATAAATCAGCTACTTGCTCTGCTTGATTGGATGATAGCTGATGATAGCTTGGATGATATAACTGGCAACACTGGTAGCCGGTTGTCAAAAAGTTAGCTCGTAATATTTAAATTAAATTAAATTTATTTTATAGTATTTAATCCACATAAAACACTTGTAATTTCATAGTAACTACTAAATAACTTAAGTGCCCAGTGTTTACAAGGTGCTTTGTCAATAAATCAAGAAAATAACGTGCATATCAGTGGCAGTGCTAGTCAACCACCCAACGGATGAATTTGGATTTAAATATTTGATCAGCAACTTGGTCAATCCTGGGGAGTATATTGTTTTATTTTATTCCTTAGTTTATCACCCCACATAAACCGAAATTTTAACCACTAGCTAGGTCCAGTATGCAATTTCACCGTGTGGCTTGCAAATCCTGTTTGTTGTAATAATTTGACTACTTAATACTTAGTTGTTTGCTAATATTTATATACAACTATATCAAGGCAGTTCTCCAGATAGTTGATATATTTTATTTCTCTCAGTAGCTCAATTGAAGTTATTGCCTAAGCCATTATAACTTAATTAAATATTTAAACTCCATTGTTATAGCACTATCCAATAGATCAAATATAACTTGTTTTTATTTATTTTTTTACAAAAACATTTAACAATAGACTCCAATTTTAACTTAGCATAAATATAATTAGTTTACTTAAATCTTGTCAATCCCTTCATTTATTTCCTTCTACCCCCTACTAAACATCTCTCTTTTTGTTTATTATTTCTTGCTGTTCAGCTGACTATTTTCACATTCCAGGTGACTGGAATATATATTTGAAAATGATGACCCGCAGTGCAATTGTAAGAGATATGGAGGTTAAACTGAGAGCAACCCTAAAGGAACTGGAGTCTTCTAAATGTCTGTGTACACAACTACTACAGGAAAGGGAAGACAGTGAAGTTGAAATTAAGAACATTAACGACAAAAACACTGTACTTAAGAATGACCTGGCTGAGCTTCACATACAGCACATGGACTTACTCGACCAGCACAACCAACTTCAACAACAAGTGTCTAACTTTCACAACTGTTCAGACACGCATGAATTGGCACTGAACCGCATTTCTCAATTAGAACATGAGTTATGCGAGGCCCATAAGGCTAGACTTTTTCTAGAATCAGTTGAAGCCAAAAAGCAGACCATTAACACCATCAGTCTGTATGATGAGTTGGTAGGTTGCAGTGGGTCCAAGGTTGTGTGTGAGACAGCCGTGACTATTGATTTGACTGGTGATGATACCATATCCACATGTCCTATTACATTTAGCAAAAATAAGTTGAAAAAATATATTAAAATTAAAAAACTTATTAAAAGGTACAGCAAAGCCATTAAAAATCAAAACCTTTTGAAAGGAAATGTTAGCTTAAGAAAGGACCGCTTGAATTTAATTCATAAGTTGAATATTTGTTCATCTGAGTTAGAACATAGTAAGACGGTATATGATGTTGACATTAAAAGCCTGCGAGAGGAATTATTTCGTAGGGAAGATATGTTAGCAGATATTTTTAATAAATATGAGGCTTGTCAAGAAGAACTGAGCAAGCGCATGTTGGAAGCAGGGGAATTGGTAGACCTAGTCAGGTACAATGCTGAGAGATATGAGTCTCTGACGAAGAGTCTCTTGTGCAGTTGTGCCTGCTCTCAAACACCTCCGGAGCCCCTATCTGACTTACCGTTACCAACACTGTCTCAAACTGTAACACCTTGCCCTAATACTATAGTTTTCAGTGATCAAATAGGTTCTGGTTTAGGATCTTTGCTACACAGTGACATAAGCAATGGTGTGATCAATTATTGTAATCATAACTTAAAATTTAAAGAAATTATAAATAAAATTATTAGTACAAAAATGCATAATAAGACCATTGTGGTATTATTATTAGGAAACAGTATAGGACTCAAGAAAAAGGACATTGTGGATGGTATAGACACCTTATTAACATCGTGTCCAGGAAAGATTATGTTATGTGCATTTCCTTACTCAGAATGCTTGACAGAAAACAGTAACAACAATATATTCAAGTTAAATAATACTATGCATATGCTGACATGTCGTCACAGTGATAAGTTGTTATATTTTGACACAAACAAGTTTGTTAGTGGATTTAAATTAACACAGGAAGCTATGTTTCTTCCAAAGAAATATAAGCGTTTGATTGCTACTTTGATAGCACACAATATTATAGCACATAATATACAATCTAGTAACAAATAAAAATCCAGTGATATCTAGTCATAGCTTAGTTACTGACGTGAACTATTGTTCACACGTGGGGAGGTGTACGCGAAGTATATCCTTGCCAATCAGTTCTGACGTTGGGGCACTAGATTTAGCTCCAGATTCTTATTCTTATAATTTAAACTAGTCAGTAAGACAACAGAAGATAATAATAATAATAGTAATATGAAATGTATATTATCTTCTGGCATATTGTTAACTTCACCTTCAAAGGGAAAATGTTTAAACATTCTGAAATTATACCATCAGAATGTACAAGGACTCTCTTCTAAAGTGTTAGAATTTGAACTTTTTCTAGAAACATTCAAGTACGATATTGTTTGTATTACAGAACACTGGTTAAAAGAATACCAAATGTTATTAAGCTTTGAAAATTATCATGTGGCTAGTTGTTACAACCGAAAGTTAATGATACATGGTGGCTCTCTTATATTATTAAAAAACTCATTAAAGTTTAAAGAGAGGAAGGATATTGTCTCAATGTCCGTTGAACATAGTATCGAAATGTCTTGTGTTGAGCTGGATAAGCATATTGTAGTGTGCGTGTATAGGCCCCCAAATAGCCAAAACTATACAGCATTTGAGTCTGTCATGGAGGACGTACTAAAACTACTTTTCAATTCTAATAAATCTATAGTTATTTGTGGCGATTTTAACGTCAATATATTAGATGATAACTTGATCAGTAGTAAATTTTTGTGTCTTTTTAAGTCATTTAATCTAACAAATTTGTTCATAGAACCAACTCGGGTAACAAGTACGTCTGCAACGTGCATTGACAATGTCTTCTGCAGCTGTGATTACTCAGATAAAGCGATTGTAAATTGTATGTCTTCTGATCACAGCGGACAAACTGTCTCATTTAATACCAGTATAAGTTTAAGTAAAACACAAATAAATACAAGGCAGATTACAAAGAATAAAATTGTTAATTACAATAAATGTCTAAATACTAAGTTAGCCGGTCAAAACATAAATAAAAATAATTGTGATAAACAATATTCACGTTTTTTCGAGATTGTAAGAAATGAATTTAATAAACATTTCAAACTAAAAACCAAGAACGTAAACATTAGATTCAAATTTAGTGACTGGGCAACTATAGGCATTCGTAAAAGTCGGGAACACTTATTTGAATTATATGAATTAAAGTCATTTAATAAAAGTGAAGAGTTTACTCAATATGTTAGTAAATATTCAAAAACTTTTAAAATAGTGTGTCAATTAGCAAAAAAAATATACATAAGTAACAAAATCAAGAATGCTGAAAATAAGATAAAAACGACTTGGACAATAATAAATAATGAAAATAATAAATCTAAAGTATGTCATAACAATAACGCACTGCAAACGGCACGTGGTCTTATAACCACAAATTCTGAAGTAGCTCAAGAATTTGAGACATATTTTGCGAACATACCCCTTACAATAACTAAGAGTTTAAATTCTTCTTCCGCACTTTCCGTTGCTGTACTTAAACAGAATGTTACTTTCTGTCCAACTACTTTTAAATTTAGGTATGTTAGTCCAGAGTCAGTCATTAAAGTTTTTAAAGATATAAAAATAAAATTAACTGAAGACTTATGGGGTTTATCATCTAAAGTTTGTAGTGGAATAATTGATACTATAGCACCCCATCTAGCAAATATATTTAATGAATGCGTTGACCAGGGGACCTTCCCGGATCTTATGAAACACAGTAAAATAGTACCCTTATTTAAATCTGGAGATTCTAAGGATCCAGGAAATTTCAGACCAGTTTCCATTCTACCAGTATTTAGTAAAATTTTTGAAAAAATGATGCTTAATCAAATGTTGTCACATTTCAATATACATAAACTTTTTCATGACCAGCAATATGGGTTCACCAAAGGGCGCAATACAACTGACGCCGGAGTGACGCTTATAAAGCACATCTTTGATGCTTGGGAAGAGTCACAAGATGCCGTTGGCATATTTTGTGATCTTTCAAAAGCATTTGATTGCGTGGATCATGATACACTACTACTAAAATTGGAACATTATGGATTTAAGCTAAACTCTTTAAAGTTATTAAAATCATATTTGCAAGGTAGAGTACAGAAAGTCCAAATAAACGGAATTAAATCATCTGGATCCAAAATTAAAATGGGTGTTCCGCAAGGCTCTATCCTGGGCCCGTTCTTGTTTTTGGTATATATTAATGACTTACCTTATATGTGCCAGAATGGATGTGGGATGGTGTTATTTGCTGATGATACCTCCTTAATTTTTAGATTAGATAGACGGTCACCAAATGTTGACGATGTAAATAGCGCCCTTCTAAAGGTCCATGAGTGGTTCACTGTTAATAATCTGGTATTGAATGGGCAGAAGACTAAATGCATAAAGTTTTCCTTACCAAATGTTAGAAGTGAGGATTGTAATATAATATTAAATAATGAAAAGCTCGAATTCGTCGATCAGACTGTATTTTTAGGAATCAAACTAGATTCCAAACTTCAATGGGGACCGCACATTAAGGCTTTGTCGGGACGCCTGAGTTCAGCTGCTTATGCAGTTAGAAAAATCAGACTACTTACGGATGTAGAAACCGCAAGACTAGTTTATTATAGCTACTTTCATAGCGTCATGTCTTACGGAATATTGCTGTGGGGCCGTGCTGCAGACATAGAATCAGTTTTCGTTCTGCAGAAAAGAGCAATAAGAGCCATTTATAACCTAAGTAGTCGTGATTCACTCAGGGAACTCTTTAAAGAAATAAATATTATGACAGTGCCCTGTCAGTATATCTTTGAAAATATAATGTACGTTAGAAAAAATATATCACATCATACGAAAAGATGTGAACTGCATAATTATAATACTAGATATAAGTCAAAATTAATGCAGCCACAGCTTCGTCTCGCTAAAGTCCATACCTCTTTTGTGGGATATAGTGTCAGGTTTTATAATAAGATTCCGGAAATAATTTTAAACCTCCCGGAAAATAAATTCAAATCCATCGTAAAGTCTACTCTATGCAAGAAAGCATACTACAAATTAGAAGATTATCTTGTAGATAAAAAAGTTTGGCAAAATGCTGGTCCAGCTCCACAGGTTTGCTAGCCTCATGATTATTATATTTTCTTTTATTTATTTTTTTATTTATTGGTTTGACTTCTTTTTGTTTTACATAAAGATATTTATAATTTTTTACAGTTTGACATGCTCAATTATACACTTATACAATTTGACATGTTTAGTTATACACCTTTACTGATTGACATGCAAATTATTTATTAATGTAATTTATTATTTATTAACGCAATAGTTACTGATTAGTAAAATAACTTGTAAAATATGAGACTGATGTTGGCTTTGATGTTGTTTTATTAATTTTTTTTAAATGTGAAAGTGCCTACCGGTTGCCGGGCATTCTGGGCTTGTCATGCTCACTCAAATGTCCTGCTGATGGTGGCGTTGTGTGTCGGGTCTTTTTATTCCCTACAACATGGTTGAGTAGACAGACGCCGATACACACGTCATGCTCGTGAACGGGTGCTATCAGTTGGGACTGGTCGGCTCATACATGTTATGGCAACCTAAATTGGTTTTAGTTATGTCTTTTACTTTCATAAATTGTACGTTTCATAACGAACTGCACCAGTCTCATATTGATATTACATACATAAAGCATTGTAAAACAAAACCAACAATTTTGTATTTAATTTAAAAAGAGTATCTATGGAGTTTCTTGCCGGTTCTTCTCCATAAGACCTACCTTTTGGAACCGTGCAACTAAATTCAATTTAATTCGACAATTCAAAAGTACCTGTATTGGTCTAATTGAAATAAATGATTTGATTTGATTTGATTTTGATTTGCTTAACAAATATTCCGATATTTTCACGCGCGGTTTTTCACAAACTCGTGTCAATACAGGTCAACTAGAAATTCGTTTAAAAAATCCAGACAAGTTCGTAGAAAGAAGGCCTTACAGATTAAGCCCTGTTGAACGTGAAAAGGTAAAAGAAATTGTTAAAGATTTAATTGATAATGCAATATTGTCAGAGAAAGCAAGTCTCCGTATTCGAGTCCTATTATTTTGGTAAAAAAGAAGAATGGTGACGATCGCATGTGTGTAGACTACCGGGAACTAAATTCAAACACTATACGAGATCATTATCCCCTTCCTTTAATCGCGGATCAAATTGATCAGTTAGCTGGTGGACAATACTACACAACTCTAGATATGGCTTTTGGCTTCCACCAGATTCCATAGAGAAAACGGCTTTTGTCACCCCGGATGGTCTTTTCGAGTATAAAACTATGCCTTTCGGGCTATGTAATGCTCCGTCAGTATATCAGAGATGCATAAACCGCGCTTTAGGCCCCCTCTTGAGCCCAGGCAGTGCAGACAAAGCCCATAATGATAGTGTAGCTCAGGTCTATATTGATGACGTCATCAGTAAATGCCGTAATTTCTCATCTGGTCTCGCATACTTAGAAAGAATTTTCATAGCACTTCGCGAATCAGGATTTTCAGTTAACATTGACAAGTGTCTGTTCTTCAAACGTTCAATTGAATATCTTGGTAACGTAATTGAAAACGGCGAAGTTCGCCCTAGCCCTAAAAAGGTTGAAGCCTTGCTAAAAGCCCCCGTACCGACTAATGTCAAGCAGGTTCGTCAATTTAACGGTCTTGCGGGGTACTTCCGTCGCTTTATACCCGATTTCGCGCGAACTATGGCTCCGCTTTAAACAAGGTGCTAAGTGGCAATGGAATCATATTCATGAAGAGGCACGTCAAAAGATTGTTCATCACCTAACTTCTGCGCCAGTCTTAACTATTTTTCAAGAAGGAAAACCTATTGAACTGTTTACCGATGCTAGTAGTCTTGGCTTTGGGGCTATACTTATTCAGATTATTGGCGGACGGCAACACGTAGTGGCCTACTTTAGTATGCGTACAACAGAGATAGAAGGGAGGTATCACTCCTACGAGCTGGAGACCCTAGCTGTAGTAAGAGCTATCAAGCACTTCCGGCATTTCCTATATGGCCGCCGATTTAAGGTAATTACCGATTGCAACGCACTCAAGGCGTCAAAGCACAAAAAGGACTTACTACCTCGCATACATAGATGGTGGGCCTATCTCCAAAATTTCAAGTTTGAAATTGAGTACAGGAAGGGCGAGCGGATGCAGCATGCAGATTATCTAAGCAGAAACCCGGATCTCTTGACTGTCAATGTTTTAACTAATAATCTAGCTTGGATAAATATTGAACAACGACGAGATAGCCAATTGCGACCAATAATAGATTCTCTGCAAAATGGTGAAAATGTTCCTGGATACCACCTTGAGGATAGCGTCCTCAAGTTTGATAGGCAAGATTCTCTATTGGGTCTGCAAAAACTAATTTGTGTACCAAAGTCTTTCCAGTGGAGCCTCATCAATACATTCCACAATGCTCTCAAACACCCAGGTTGGGAGAAGACCCTGCACAAAATAAGGGAAACGTATTATTTTGACAAAATGAGTACCACCGTCCGTGACTTTGTGGATAATTGTATTGTATGTAGAACTTCAAAACAAACATCCGGGGCAACGCAGGTACAACTACACCCTATTGCCAAACCAGTAGTTCCATTTGAAATAATACACATGGACGTCACTGGCAAATTAGGCACTCCTAATGAGCAAGAGTACGTCGTGGTCACAATAGACTCCTTTACTAAGTATGTATTACTACGCCATACTAACGACAAAAGTCACCATAGCACTCTTGCAGCTCTGAAGCAAGTCGTCCACCTTTTTGGAGCCCCTAGGCAAGTCATTGTCGACGGCGGTCGCGAGTTTTTAGGTGAGTACAAGAACTATTGCGACATGTTTAATATAGAGATACACTCTATAGCACCAGGCGTTAGCAGAGCTAACGGACAAGTGGAACGGGTGATGGGAACATTGAAGAATGGTCTCGTCATGATAAAAAATTACGAGACTCCAGACTGGCATACAGCACTCGAAAGTCTTCAACTTGCCCTTAACTCCACTTACACTTTTGACTCGACGTCGAAACTGTGTTCCACCAGAATTATTAAGTTTAGTTAACTTAGATACCGAATTGATCGACATTGAGGCCCTTGAACGCCATGTTCAGCAAAGAATGACTCAAATATCTACTCGAGATAAAGCGAGATTTGACAGAGGCAGAGCTAAAATTCATCGATTCCAAAGAGGGGATTTCGTGATGATAAAAAACAACCCTAGAAATCAGACATCTCTTGACCTCAAGTTTAGCGTCCCTTACGAAGTTTGCAGAGTTCTCGAAAACGACCGTTACCTCGTTAAAAAGGTAGTGGGCCACCATGGCAGACCTCGCAAGGTTGCCCATGACCAACTGCGTCGCGCTCCACAACCTGGAGGAAGTAACCAGGCGGCCGTGTCGCCTCCAGATGACCAACAGGCCGGGCCTTCGAACGCTGAAATAGTCTCGCAGATGTCTGCTCTAGACGATCAAGAAGCCGGGCCTTCGAACGCCGCAACAGTTTCACATATGTCTGCTCCAGCCAACGAACAAGTCGAGTTTTTGAGTACTGGGACAGTCCACCAACCACTGCTGGATGCATTTCCACCAGCAGATGAACAATAAAAGAAAGGTGAAAACCATTTTGAATATTTTTGTGACTGTTCCGTCTAGTGTTGTCCCCTCATTGTTATTTGTTTATCATTGTTTTACCATAATATTTAAAAGATGCTATTGGCGTGTGGAGCCGTCCAATAACCCACTAATCCTATCCTGAAAGAATAATAGTCCCCTGTGTACCACGGCGTACGAGACCGCCCAGAGCACAGCATCGACCTATCTGACCATCCTTAGAGCCTCTGTTCTATACAGCATCAACCTCGCCCCACCTACCCTTATCCTTAAAAAGAGTGTAATGAGAAAACACTCGTCATTGTAAGCTGTTTTCACGTGGAGTGAACAGTAAAAACAAAAAGGCATTATTTGTATGACCTATATACAAATAGGCTTGTGTGTACTGTGGAAGTACCTGGCCTTGCAACATTAATTTATCTATTACAGAAAAGGGAGCTATGCAGAGCACGCATCGCTCATCAGTATGGCCGTGTCGCCGTAAAGACTATTCGGCTACTTATCTAAATTGATATCATCATGATTTATTTATTATAAAAACATTGCCTTAGCTCTCAATACGAATGTATTAGAAATATTATCAATATTAAGAGAAATTTGATTTATGTGAAATTTGATTCCAGTTTAATGAGCGTTAATACAAATAAAGTGTTAACTACTTTAAATAGATTGATTACATAATTACTTATTTTACGTTGCTTTGTAAAATTAATAAAACCAACATTTATGTGAAACTAGTTATCTACCTTCATCTGTTTATTTTAATTATAAAAAGTTCTGTGACTGACGTTCGCCTCTGGTGGGGGAACGTTTCTATAAAAACGGTGTGATTTGCGTACGGAGCTCACTTTGCTGCCGGTACTCGAAGAAGAAACATTGTAAGTGTAACCTATGTTTGTGCTTTGATTATAATGATTACCTTGAATTCTCTCTACTGTTTTATTTCATGTATTCCTGTATCCCAATTAAGGAATTGATTATATTTAGTAAATAGGGCAATAAATTCATGTAGTAAGTATAACCTATATTGCTGTAACCATAATAAACCTTAAAAATATCTGTAATACATTCCTATGTTCTAAAAAGGGAATTGCTTAGCTTGACTTTGCTTTATAGTTGCAATACAACATCTATTGTAGTAAAATTATTAACTAATACAATAAACAGAGCCGATGGTCATATAAGGCCAGCGGTTCTGTATTTTTAAAAACATTTCTCTTGTCAAATCTCCGACATATACAAAATAACTGCTGAATTTAGTTAGAGTAGAAAATACAACAAAAAATAAATTATTTTAATTAAAAATGGTTGCTAGCAGAGAGGAAATTTAAATAATTGCCAAAGGAGGGATTTAATAAGTTAAAAGTAACAATCAGGTGTCGAAATCTGTAACATGTTTGCCGAAAATTTCGCGCAAGTTTACAATACACCAACACCTATCTCTTATCATAATTTTAACACGTACGCTAATGTACAGAGCCTCTGTAAATTAGAACTTGAGACAGAAGACATATTTAAAGCATTAAAATGCTTAGACTAACACAAAGGCGTAGGAGATGATGGTATTCCACCAGTATTTATAAAAAGATGTGCGAGAGAAATAGCCCTACCCCTTCGACTTATATTTAATAAATCTCTCATAGATGGCATTTTCCCTGCCCGATGGAAAACATCTTTGGTATGCAATTACAGACCCATTTCTATTTTGGTAATGTTTGGTAAGATTTTTGAAAAACTCATTACTGCACATATGTCTTTACACGCTGTTTGACTTTTCCCTATACGATGAGGGCAACGATGTCTTTAAACGTAGTAATTTAAATATGAACGTATATTTTAGTTAATTACTATAAAAAATGTGGGAGACTCACGCGATCGTAAACGATTTTCTTCGGAGAGTGAAGTTGTTGCAACGGTGGCGCCACCACGGAAGATTGCACGATGTTCACGTCACGAAATGTCTTACACTAGTATCCGCTTGATGGCGTTGTATATTGATTAAGTATAATTATGTACACATATTGAACATGCCGGCCGCCTTGGAAGGACCAGGATGTCCTCCAACACCGACGACTCGTTGTAGCTTCTTGATTATTGTGAGTGTAACGGGCAGATCTTTGAGAAAGATCGCCGTATGACGCCGTGCGCTGTACGAATTTCAGCTACACGGGATATTCCATCAGCTCCAGGGAATACTTGTATTATTCGACCCAGCTTCCATTTTAGTGGCGGAACATTCTCCTCTTTGATGAGAACGAGGCTGTTTGGTGTAATGTCCTCATTGTTAACCTTCCACTTTGTTCGCTGTTGGAGTTCCGAAACATATTCTTTCGACCATCGTTGCCAAAAGTGTTGTCGAAGTTGCTCCACACGGTCGTAGCGTCCTAACCTGGTAGGCTCGGTCATCGTCAGGTTCTCGCAGATGGGCGCAGTCAGCGGTCGACCGATCAGAAAATGTGCAGCAGTAAGTGGAAGGAAATCGTTCGGATCAGAGGAAAGAGGGGACAAAGGGCGGGAATTGAGAACGGCTTCAATCTGCGTTAATACAGTTTCAAACTCCTCACGTGTTAGTCTAGCATTGCCAAGTACCCGCCGTAAGTGATATTTGCAGGACTTGACTCCCGCTTCCCACAGCCCGCCAAAATGAGGACTATAAGGTGGTATAAACGTTAAACGTATTTGATTATTATTAAGAAAATCAAAAATATCATTAGTATTGTTAAAAATTACAGACAACTCTTTTTCAGCCCCAACGAAATTCTTTCCGCTGTCAGAAAAGATATGGCTTTCCACGACGTGCTATGAAACGTTTTAGTGCTAGAATATAATCTTGAGTGCTTAAACTACCTACAAGTTCTAAATGTATGGCTCTAGTCGTAAAACATACAAATAAACAAATATATGCTTTAATAAGCTTTGCACCTCTGCCTTTGCGGTCTAATATGAACAGCGGTCCCGCGTAGTCTACACCGCATTGCATGAAAGGAAAGCCAGGCTCTAATCGTTCTGAAGGTAAATTACCCATCAGAGGGGTTAATAATTTCCCTTTCATGCGTTTGCATATGACACAATTGTGAACAATCTGTCGGGCTAAGTTGCGAGCTCCTAAGATCCACCACTTTTCACGCATAGAATATACTAGAAGTTGAGGTCCAGCATGTAGTAGTCGCTTGTGTTCATACTCGCACAACAACCTTGTGAAACGATGTTTGTCACTCAACAATAATAATAATAATAATAATAATAAAGTTTATTTCTCCTCACAATTACAAGACATGTAAATACATTGTAAAACGTAGGCTTAAAAAATTTGCAGTCAAGTGTATGTGAGGAGCTGGTGTCTATTGTAGGCATACACCTGTATTACAGATCACCAGGTCCTCACCCCACAGCATTAGTTTAACATGATAAAATATTTAGGTTCGAGAATCATGAAAAATACATAAAATGTCTGATTTTAAAGGAGACAGGACATAAATTTAATTTAAATTTTAAATACAAGTAACTCAATTCCACTTTAATCCGTAGAAAGTGTGTGTGTATTGTGTGCGCGCGTGTTTGTATGTGTATGTGTGTGCGTGAGTGTATGTGTTTGTGTGTGTGTTATGTAGTATAATACCTAGTTACGTTTACTTTAACTTTTATTTAATTAAGTAAACTCTCCGTAGCTTCATAATCAAGAGTTTGCAACCAATCTCTTACTACAGTATTAAATCTGACTTTTGATAGAGGGTAAACTGACAAGATCCTATTTATCTTATTGTACAGATTACAACCCTGATGGTTAAAAAAACGCTTTGCAAAACGGGTTTTGAACGAAAGTTTTGTACATATGTCTCTTTTGCGCCGTTTGTCGGTTGGATTTCGTTCGTATTTCAGTAAGGAGTGTTGCTTAGAGACCGTGCGTAGAATATACAACTGACGAACCGTGAGGACCTTACTCTGTTTGTAGACATCAACGGTAGGGTGATAAAAAGGCAAAAACAGACTAACTTTTAAAACAGCTCTTTGAGCTCTTTCAACTTTCAGGAAATGAGTTTTTGCTGCCCCACCCCACGTGGATATACAGTAGCTAAGTTGTGACTGGACAAGAGCAAGGTATACCATTTTTATTAACTCCTTATTAGCGACGTGTCGCAAGTTCTTAAAAATAAAGATCAGTTTACGTGTTCTTGCCGCTAAAAGGTTAATGTGTTCCTGAAAGCTGAGTCTATTATCAATCACGATACCTAAATACTTGATTGAGTTTGTCCTTTCAATATTGGTACATAAGCAGTTAGAATTGGTGTGATCAGTACAATTATGGGATTTTAAGTTATAAGAAGTGATTTCAGTTTCTGCATTTCTCAACGAAAAGGTGATGTATTTTGTCTTCGTTACATTAAGAGTCAGTACATTGTTGTTCAACCATCTTGTCACCATATTAAAGCCCATTTGCGCGTTGGAAAAAACTTCACTCCAAGTTTCCCCTCCAAAAAGCAGTGCTGTATCATCAGCAAAAGTAATGATTTTAGCCTCATGGAGGTTTAACTGACACAAGTCATTGATATAGGCGAGGAACAATGTTGGGCCTAGGATACTACCCTGTGGTACACCGAAATGCACTGGCACATGATCACTAGTAAGATTTTCCATTTTGACACACTGCGTTCTTTCCGTCAGATAGCTTTCAAAAAGT
Source organism: Craniophora ligustri (assembly GCA_905163465.1). Lineage (NCBI taxonomy): Eukaryota > Metazoa > Arthropoda > Insecta > Lepidoptera > Noctuidae > Craniophora > Craniophora ligustri. The sequence goes on along the minus strand of LR990976.1, from coordinate 5,655,265 downwards.
TTTAGTTGAGGTCCCCGAATGCCTAGATATTCAAGTTTCTTTAGCAAGAGTGGAATAGAGACTGTGTCGAATGCCTTAGCAAGGTCTAGAAATATAGCAATAGTTTTCTTTTTACCGTCTAGATTAGAAACTATAAAGTTTATTAACTCTTGTACAGCATCTGAAGTTGATTTTTTTGACCTAAAACCGAATTGAGCTGGAGATAGTAATTTGTTGTCCTCGAAATATTTTACTAACCGTTTATTTATGATGCGTTCTAAAATTTTTGATAGTGTTGGGAGTATGGAAATTGGTCTATAATTATCGACACAGTCTCTATCACCGCTTTTATGAATTGGGCTTATTCTGGACTTCTTAAGAGCTATAGGGAACACACCAGTCGACAACGACAGATTGCATATGTAGGTAATGGGTTTAGTTAAAATGTCTCTATTTTCTTTAATAGTTCCTGAAGAAATCATATCCAGTCCAACCGCACTGTCACTTTTAAGATTAGAAATAAGAGTTCCTATCTCATTTTCGTCCGTAGGTAGAAGTACAAATGAATTGGGGTGTGATTTTAAGTTGATAGAAAAAGGGTTAGATTGAGTATGTGTGTTTGTGTTTTTTATTTTTTCAGCTAGTGATTTACCAACGTTTGCGAAGTGAGTGTTGACACTATTTATAGAATTTAGAGGGTCTTTTATTTTTATTAGTTCAGATGGGGTTTCTTTTGGTTTTGTAGTGTATGCAATCTCTTTTATGGCTTTCCATAGTTTTTTGTTATTTTTATTTGCAGACTGAAGCTGAAGCTTTTCATATTCCCGTTTTAGTTTTTTTAATAGAGAGGAGCAGTAATTTCTATATCTCTTATAAGTTGTTTTTAATATATCGTTGTTAGGATCTTTTTTTATTTTTTTAAATAAGTTATCACGATTTTTTAAACATTTTAGTATACCCCAGGTTATCCATGGCTTTAATAATCTTTTCCGTGTAGAAGTCTTTATTACTTTAGTATTGCGTATAACTAGTGTTTGGAGTGTTTCTATAAAATAATTTGTAGCCGCGTTTACGTCTTCGTACGTATATAATTGATTAAAGTCCTCGGCTGCAATATCTTTGGAGAGCCTTAAATGGTTAATCTTATTCATTAATTTCATACTTTTATGACAGTGTCTAGTTGAAATGCACAGAGCCACACTATTATGGTCTGTGAGCGATGATTGTAATACCAGACAACGCGCCGTTAACTTAGTCTTTAGCATTATATGGTCAAGACATGTTTTGCTGTGAGTCGGAAATGTATGAGCCGGTAGAATTCCATGATATGCCAACATGTCCAAATATGACGCGGAGTTTGGGTCTGAATTATTATCGCAAATGTCAATATTTATGTCTCCTAATACTATAACATCCTGAAAGCTAGAGTAACTTAGTAATAGGTGATTTTCTTTGACTTTCTTTGTTAATGATTCAGCAACATAAATAGGTTTGGATGGACCATTCATTTTAAGTGTAGTAGTATTCAGTCGTTGATCAGCGGGTTTTTCTTTATTGTAATTTATTGTGAATTTTATAAAGTTTTCTTTGATGACGGTTGAACCAAAATCCACTATTATAGGTCCGTCTGGCTTATCCTTCATTTTCATGCGGTACGCGTCTCGAATATCGGAGTCAAGTATAGGTGTGTTAATTAATGTGCCAATGTATTTTGTTAATTCAATTAGACTCTGCTTAGTTTCTGATTCCGTTCTGGGTATGTTCCGCAATTCAACTGAGCAAGACCGTGATTTTTTTTCTAGCTGTTCCAATTGCATTTCTAGAATCTTTATATGATTTTTGTTACAACTATTTTCCCGCCGAAGCTCCTTCATATCCTCCAATACATCATCATACTTTTCTGATAACATATTCATTGAGGTCTTTATCTCTTCATTTTGCTTAATAATGGCATCCATTGCATATTTCAGTGAATCAAATTTCGCTTCCTGTTTGCTCTGCCAGTCCTCGAACATGTTTCTTAGTTCGGACAACGTAATATTAGTAGTACAGTCAGATTGGTCATCCAGTCGCCGTTTATATTATTTATATTCAATACAGGATGCCTTTTGTCATAACTAAATTCAACAGCGTTAGACAACCTGCCACCTACACGAATTATATTAGAATTATCTAAGAATATATTTAAACCCGATATTTTATTATATAATAACTTATTTTTGTTATTATTATTAGAATGTAACGGTATCTTATTTTTTAAATTTTGATATTGTTCACTAAACGATTCTTGTTGAACAAAACGCGTCAACAAATCGAGGGACCACTGCAGTTCATCTACTGATAACGGACCGGTTTTACGCATACACATGTCGCCGCGCGTCGCCGCTCGTACATTATTTATGAATCGCAATAAATATGCACAACTTCTTTGTAAATGGATAAATGACGAAAAGCGATCAAAATCAAACACTGAAGTTATTTGAATAGAGTGTAAATTAATAGTATCAGGTTTAGTTTCGGGTAAATCAACGGACGATTCTTTATTATTATTAACTAGCTGTTACCCGCGACTTAGTCCGCGTAAAATTTAACGAAAAATTTAATGTTCATATTCATGCATTGGTCAGGTCCCGCGTTTTTAAGTCATACGGAACTTTAATTCGTTTCTTGTTCTTAAATTAAAGTAGCCTAAGTTACTCCTTATAACGGTGGTGAAAGTCCCTACAAAATCGGTCCAGCTGTTGCAGCAATTAGACGGAACGAAGAGAGAGACAGACAAACATTTTAGAAATTATTTTTTGGTGTAATTACCGTATCTATACTTTTATATATGAAATTACAAACAGAAATTCCAATTTTAAATCAAATCAAATCAAATCATTTATTTGCTGAAATATGGTGGATACATGAGATGTTACATTGAGATACAGCGCAGGACATATTTCACCCTCATTTGGGTATGCAAAATATTAGGTAATGTATCAACTAATTATAATAAAATTACAATTATTCGAGCAATTAGACAACTACAATAAATATGAATGGCACTATAATATGTATAAAGGATATTTAAATTACAATTATTTGAAGGCTAAGTCATGATAAATAAGAGGAAGACAGATAATAATCTTAGTGGGTACCAAATCGGCATGTGCTTTTATTCAAAAAATCTTTAAGGCTATAGAAACTTTCCTGGATCAACCATTTTCGCAAGGCACAACAGAACCTTTTGTATGGCAAGTCAGACATTTCTTTTGGCAAAGAGTTATATATTAAAGGTGCCATATAGGCGCAGTTATTTCTAAACAGTTCGAGCTTAGGCACCGGCATTTTTAAGGGCAGATGGTTAATTTTCCGTTTAAATGTATTGTCGTTGGTGGTAAAAAGATGACTATGGTACTTAACAAATTTAGCTACTTCATAGATGTAAATGCAGGGAACAGTTAGTAGGCCTTTAGATTTAAAGACCGGTCTACACGAGTCAGACCAGTCCATGCCATAAAGTGCCCGGATGCATTTTTTTTGTGCTATAAACAACCTCGTGATGTCACAGGAATTTCCCCAGACTACTATTCCATACCGTATAATGGAGCATACGTAAGCGTGATATACCATAATAGAGGTATGTCTGTTTGTCACGTCTTTTAGCTTTCGGAGTGCAAAAACAAACTTGTTTATTTTTGTGCATAAACTATTAATGTGCTCTTTCCATGAAAGATGTGTATCTAAAATAATGCCTAAGAATTTTGTGCTGTTTATTTGTTGTATAGGTAAATTATTGTAACTAATATTTAATTCGATTTCTTTACTCTTATATGTTTTAAAGTTAATTAGTTTGGTTTTTTCTAAGTTTATTTTTAATTTATTTATATCTAGCCATTGAATAACATCTTTCAATGTTTTATGTACTTCCGTCTCATAAATACTAATATTTTTAAAGTCTATAATGATAGTTGTGTCGTCCGCAAATAAGACTAAATCATGTGTTAGTGCACGTGGAAGGTCATTGACGTATATAAGGAATAGCAACGGTCCTAAGATGCTACCTTGTGGTACACCAGAGCAATTAATCCTTTGTTTCGAATCAAAGTTAACTACATTATTTGTTTCTGCATCAAAATTTGTAATCCTAGTGAGTTGTCTCCTGTCTTGCAAATAAGACTGAAACCATAATAAAGATGATCCCCTTATTCCACATTTTTCAAGTTTCGAGATGAGTATCGAATGTTGAACGAAATCGAATGCTTTACTGAGGTCTAATAGTAGAGCTGATGTTGGGATTTTATGGTTGATATTATTAATGATGCGGTTAATTAAGGTGAAGGTAGCTAATTGTGTTGACCGATGTTTCCTGAACCCAAATTGTTCTGGTGCCAAAATATCATATTTATCTAGGAAATTTACTATTGTCTTGAGCATAATTTTTTCGAAGATCTTAGACAGGACCGGAGTTAATGCAATAGGCCTATAATTATTTTTATCTGATTTTGATCCTTTCTTATGGAGAGGCTTTATAATCGATAACTTTAGTTTGTCTGGAAAACATCCTTGTTCAAGAGATAGATTTATAATGTGAGCCAAAGGTTCTGATATAAATAGGGCAATACGTTTCAATAAGGGTGAGTTGATTTCGTCATAACCTGCTGATTTTGAATTTTTTAATGAAATGATTGTGTAGAAAACTTCATTTGCATCCGTGGGTTTTATAAAAATACTACAATTGTTACTTTTTAAATTTGACGTGCTATGTTCAAACTCATTATTGACAAAAGCAGAACTAGTAGAATCTTGAGCTACATCAATGAAAAAAATATTAAATATATTTGCTATGTCTGATCCAGATGTAACTGTACTTCCGCTGTCGACAATATTATCAATGAATGAACTAGTCCTAGGAGCAGTACCATCAACATAGCGTTTTACTACGTCCCAAGTAGCTTTACCTTTGTTGTCAGAGTTGGTTATGTACTTTTGGTTGCAAAGCGATTGAGTAGTATTTATACATTTCCTTAACAATTTGGAATATTTTATATAGGCTAATTTATTATTGTTGCTTTTATTTAAGTAGTAATTGTATCTGAGTGTTCTTTTGGTTCTGCAGCTGTTTTTAAGACCTTTTGTTATCCAAGAAATTTTACCCGTTCTAAAACTATTTCTTCGTCTTAATATAGGAAAGCAAAGCTTAAAAAATAATGTTAATTCTTCATGAAATTCATTGAAAGCCTCATTTGTATCTAATTTATTAAATATGTCAGAAAAAGTTATACTGCTAATGCACTCTATAAATTTCACTAGGTTATTTTTGCTGTAGTCACGTGTAGTTGTGAAATAATGTTTAGTTATTTTTTGTATTTGTGTCATTTCAAATTCAATTATTTGTGCTGTGTCGTGATCCGAGAGACAGAAACTGTATGTCCTACCTACTGCCGTTGAAATATTACTAAGAATATTGTCGATACATTTATTAATTCGTGTTGGTTCTTTGATATGACACTGGAGTCCGTAATTGGATATAAGTTCTAGGAATTGAGTACTTGTGCTATCGTGAGCGAGTATATTAATGTTAAAATCACCGCAAATAATTAATTTACGTTGTTTGTGGCAAAGTTTTGATAGAGTTTCATTCATTTTGCTAAAAAATACAGTTATATTGGAATTAGGAGTTCTATAGATACATATAATAATTAGTTTTATTTGAGGTATTTCTAAGCCACAAATTTCAAAATGTTTTTCAATGCACAGTTTATTGATATCATGCAGTTCCACGCTTTTGAAGTCATTACGTAATAAAATACAAGAACCCCCCCTTCTTTGCGACTGACGGGAATAAATAGTTGACATATGAAAATTATTTAGTGTAAGAAATTGCTCCTCACCTTTCATTATAAAATGTTCCGTAAGACATACGGCAATAACACGCTTATTTGATTCATTTAGTTCATTAACGGCTAAGTCTAGATCATCCATTTTATTAAGTGCGCCTGCGATATTTTGATGCATGATACTGCATAATAAGGAACTACTATGCTTCCGTACGAAAAAACTGATCTTTGTCCTTATTAGACAAAGCGGAAAAAATATTTGTGGAAGAATTATTCTTTGTGTCGGCTGAGAAATAAAAGGGTATTGTGCCTTTACGAGGTTGAAGTTTAGATGGCAAAACCGTAGTGGAAAGATTCTTGTAGTCTTGGAAAATGTATTGCTTTAAAGTATTAAAAATGTTTTTCATGCCATGTGTATTTAGTATTCCACTTCGCTTATAAAACATTGTGTAGTCGCATTTTAAATTTAAGTTGGAATCAAATAATGTTGCATAGTTATATTTACAAATATCTTGGTATAATAAATTATTAAAAGTCTCTACTCTTGAGTTAAAAATGTTATTATAACCATTAAGTTTATAGATAGGCAAACATAATACTAAGTTAGTGTTGCTAATTGACATTAAAGTTTCGCGTATACTTATAACTAGATCATAATAATTTATGGTTGTCTCAAAATCATGTTCGCCTATAAAAATCAAACAGTAATCTTGTTCACTAAAGTTAATAAGCTTGTTGTTTACATTGATAAGTAGTTGTTTAATTCCGCAGTTTGTTGAATTATAACGGCATACATCATAACTCGCAAATGTATTTAGCGCTATAGGGAGGATATTATTTACTTTGTTACTACTAATAATACAGAGTTTATGCCTTGAGCGATTTAAATCTTGTGATTGTAGAACATTGTTTATCACTTTGGGTTTCACTAAAGAGAATATGCCGCAATTTTCACTCTCCTGTAAAGTGTCGCTTGATAGACTGGCAGCGCCATCAATTGTTTTCTGCTCAAGATCTATCAAATTCGTGTTGCTTTGGTCATCAAAAGTAAGTCTTAAGTTTCTTGATGTTCTCTTCCCTGGCGTTACCGCTTTCATCTTGGGATCTGGACAAATTCTATGAAGAGTTGGTGATTTAGGGTTTTGTTTAATTAGAGCGTCTTTTAACAACAAGTTTTCTTCTCTAAGTTTTAGTATTTCTAAATGTGCGCTTTCGAGTTCGTTTCTAAGCTGTAATAATTCTTTCTTCAAGTCATCATTTTCACTGTCATATCGAGTAGACAGGTCCGGTAAACTAAGTCTTCTTACGTCTGAATTTGTAGATTCAAAAGAGAGGTCTAATGACTCGTTCAGCAATGTTCTATGCCGCCGCATTGTAACATTTTCATATGACATCGTAATATCTTGATAATATTGTAGATATTCAAAGATTGGTGATCAGTTACTCCTGTTTGTTCGTTTACTGGAGATAACTATTAAGTAAGTAATTTGAGGGTGTTACAGGTCAAGTTGCTACTATTCGACGATAGATGTCGTTATTATTTAATTATCAAGTTACTAATTTCAGAGAAACATGTACAAAAAGACCTTCACCGTAGTGGGGTTTGAACTTGAGATCACTCATCAATGAGTTAATTCAATCGTATGCTGTAGCCTCCACGCCACGGTACAGATACAATATTCAGTGAAATTACGAAACAGCTCGTAGGTTTTCTTGTTTGATCGTTAATTTATACTCAATTTAAATTTTGAAAGCAATTGACATTTACGATGTTATTTTCACAAAACTTCACTATTTAGGGAATAATTTATCTAATCCTTATGTTCACGATTTTAAGGACGTTTTTTTAAGGAGTATAAAATATTTGCATTGCATCAAGCTTTTATGAGTTCAACCTCTTCTGAATAAAATCGGATTGAGTTTTGAAGCATGTGTCAAAATAAAAAGTAATTTAAATCAAAAGCACTAAGGAGTATTGATATCACCTCCAACATAATTCTCTATCTCTTTTTAATCCCGTCAGGGATTGAATTTCGATAAAATACGAAATACGTCTTCCATCAATTCTGTTAAAGAATGTTTATGCAAAATTTGAAGTAGATTGGACCAAGGAATCACGTTGTCTCGTACAAACTTGGTCCCCCTATCCCGCCCCCCCCATGGGCAACATTTTGGAAAATCCTTTCTTATCGGATACCTACGTCATACAAAGACTACACTCGCCAAGTTTCATTGAAAATCAAAGAAATTTCATATTAACTTTGCACCCCCATTTTACCCCTTTAAAGGATGATTTTAGAAAAAATATTTTACACGCGTTTCATAACTTTCAATAAAAACCTTCAAACTGAATTTCAATTGAATAACTTCAAAAACAGCAAAGTTACATACTAACCTTACACCCCCGTTTTACCCTCTTAGGGGGTGAATTTTCAAAATTCCTTTCTTAGTGCTCTCCTACGATAAAAAAGGAATCCCCGTGCAAAATTTCAAGATTCTAACCCTTATAGTTTAGGCCCTTGGACCAAGGAATCACGTTGTCTCGTACAAACTTGGTCCCCCTATCCCCCCCCCCCCTTATGGGCAAAATTTCGGAAAATCCTTTCTTATCGGATGCCTACGTCATACAAAACTACACTCGCCAAGTTTCATTGAAAGTCAAAGAAATTTCATATTAACTTTGCACCCCCATTTTACCCCTTTAAAGGTTGATTTTTGAAAAAACATTTTACACATGTTTCATAACTTTCAATGAAAAACCTTCAAACTGAATTTCAATTGAATAACTTCAAAAACAGCAAAGTTACATACTAACCTTAAACCCCCGTTTTACCCCCTTAGGGGGTGAATTTTCAAAATTCCTTTCTTAGTGCTCCCCTACGTTATAAAAGGAATCCCTGTGCAAAATTTCAAGTTTCTAACCCTTATAGTTTAGGCCCTGCGTGGATATGTCAGTCAGTCAGTCAGTCAGTCATTCAGTCAGTCAGCTTCTCCTTTTATATATATAGATCTTTGGCCACATGAGACTAGGTTCCTGTAAAAACATAGGGCCACACCACCAATTATTATTATTATCGTACTTTAGAGTGTCTAGCGTGGCACCTCGCGTTATAATGTCTGCAGGGTTCTCAGAGCCCTTGACATGTCGCCAAATCGTATCACATGTTAATTCATTTATTTGTACGACGCGATTTTGTACAAAAGTTTTGAGAAGATGCGGTGACATACGCAACCATCCTTGCACAATGGTTGAATCAGTCCAGAAATGAACTTTATTGAAAGTTAAACGTAAAGACTGCTTTATTTTGTTATATAATTTAGCACCTACTAGAGCTCCACATAGCTCAAGCCTAGGAATGTTAACTACCTTAATCGGTGCCAATTTACTTTTAGCACATAATAAACGCACTGAAACGGGCATAGTATTTTCACAATTATTATGACACGATCTAACGTACGCGCATGCTCCGTAGGCATTTTGAGACGCGTCACTAAATATATGAAGTTCTTTATAATTTCCACTAATTATGTAACGAGGTATTTTAATATCGCGTAAATGTTGTAAATCAGCAAGAAACTTATGCCATGAAGTCGCAATGTTTTTGGGAACTTCATCATCCCAATGTAATTTATTTAACCATAATTTTTGTAACAATGATTTAGCTGTAATTACTGCGGGGGCCAACAATCCTAAAGGATCATACACTTGGGCGATGGTTGATAGCATTATACGTTTTGTAACTACTGTGTCACTATGTGTAAATTTACTTGTGAAATAAAACTCATCACTTTCCGTATACCAACCTAACCCTAACGTTTTAGACAAGTGATTTTCACCGATATTTAGATCTTTACAATTTTCAATAGATACGTCATGACTAAAACTAGAAATCGTCATTAATCGTCCTAGCAACTAAATCATCATTACATTCTGATGCCAATTGTTTTAAGCATCGCATGCTAAGAAAAGGAGCCGACGCAGTGCCGTACGTCACTGTGTTTAAAATATACAATTGTAAAGGTAAGTTTCGATTTTCCCGCCATAATATCATTTGTAAATTACGTTGATCAGCTTGGATTAAAATCTGTCGGTACATCTTCTGAATGTCCGCGCACGCTACGTATTTATATTGCCTGAACCTTAGTAAAATGCTAAAAATATCATTTTGTAATGAAGGTCCTATATGCTGTATATTATTTAACGATATGTTATTCGACGTACTCGCGCTCGCGTCGAACACCACGCGTAATTTTGTAGTGACACATCCTCTCGGTATACACCGTGATGAGGTAGGATGTAATGCGGTTTACTTAACATGTCGGGAATATCCTTTGATGCAACTGGAGTCATATGACCAAGTGCTTCGTATTCGCGAATAAATTCACTATAAAGTTTTTTATAATTAGGTAAACGATCTAACTTTCTTTCGAGGGATAAAAAACGATTTTTAGCCATAGTGTATGAATCACCTAACGACTCGGGTGACTCTTTTAAAGGAATGCGAACAGAGAACCTACCGTGTTCATCGCGTTTTGTAGTCTCGGTAAATATATTTTCACAATAACGATCATTTTTTGTCATAGCATTCGGTAAGTTAGACAATTCTTCTAACTCCCAGAATTTTTGCAATTGAGTATCAATTTGAATCAAATTACATTGAACTTTTTTAAGTTTACACGAATTATTTGTACAGAGAGGGCCAGAGACGATCCATCCTATTTTGGAATCGTATAGATATGGACCACTACTAAGCTTAATTTTTTCATTATTTAATAGATCCCAAAATATGTCCGCTCCTAAGAGTATATCTATATCCGACGGAACGCTAAACGTAGGGTCCGCGAGCGAAATATGTTTAGGTACATTGTCCACGCATCAACTGCGTGACAGAGCAAACGGAGCAGCGGCGCGGGACGCGGGGCAGAGGGGAGCAGCCGGGCGCGCCAACGGTCGTTCACCCTGCGTCTGCGACACTCAGCTGACCGATCGCGGCGCGAGTAGTTGTAAATTGGGGTTCCTGGATCAGAGGAGATCCAGAAACACCCAATTTACACTATCATTCGTTTTATTCAGAAGAATTATCAAAGGCTTCCGTATTTATCTACTCAAATTATAAAACTATGAATATATGTTCTATGACCAGAATCAGCTTAATAATTTTGATAGTCTATTTTATGGTTTTTATTCATTTAATGGAAATTATGAATAATTTAAATATTCAATATAAACGTATTTAAACATTTATCTTAATTCCACATTCATTGGATCACAGCATGCATCTTAATTTCATCGTTAAATTTAATTAATTAAATAATAAAATTAATTAATAGAATTATTAATTATTAATTAATTTATTTATTAATTATTAGAATTTTAATTATTACACTCATTCCACGATTCAATCAATTCAATTCTACAAGTCAAACATGCGCATGATATTCGAGTAACAGACGGTGTAATCTATTCGATGCGACAGCCTTACGAAAATGTAATGCGCTCGCTATTATCCATCGCGCTGCCTTATATATGCAGCGTAGTGGCTATTTACTTTAAATGGATGACTTAGAAATAAAAAGCAAAATAATATTTAGTATAACTATATTTTAAATCAATTACATTAATTTGAACTTAACTTTTTAACTATTTTACTAACTAAATAATCAGTCTCAATCATGATTTCATCGAAATCATTTTTTACTAAATATTGAATGTTCACACTTGCACTCTCAGGGTCACCGTCTACGTCTTCCATCTTACGACCATCCACATCGTGTATAATTATTTTTATTATACGGCGAATATGTCCAGGCTCTTCCCGCATGATAAAAGATCTGTTTTTTAAAACCTTTGACTCATTTATTTTTTTCTTCTTCATTTTTTTCTTTTCTATTTCTTGCTGTCTACTCTCTTCACATGCAGTTGACGCTACTTCAGCGTACCAGCTTTCTCGATCTTGAGCATAATAAAATGGATTTAAAACTGGATCAGAGCCCCCCATCAAATTCTGAAATTGAATAAAAATAAATGATTTCCTGTTGTAAAACAGCATCAAACATCAATTCAATTATTAATTAACATTAATAGTCATTGAAATACTTACGTTACGTTGTTGGTCAATGTTATCGAATACAGGACTATAGGATGGTGAGCGTGACATACTTAAATTCTATGTTCAGACTCTGTTAAACACCTAGAAAAAATGAGAAATGAATATTTCATTTACTATTATTCTATCTCAGAACAATAATTATGGTTGAAACATATGTGTGTAGTCGAAATAAATACTGACTTATGTACCCGACACATACATATATTGAATCAGGATTATAGGTATTGTCTGATAATAATATAAGTCAATATATTATTTTAAATGTTAGATATAATACTGAGAAATAATATTAAAACTTACTGATATTACACGATGAAGACAGTTTCAACGGTGAGATGTAGAATTTGAATGGATTTAGAAAGATTTTTGCTATTTATATATTATATTTATAGAAAATTTTATTTTAAACTATAGAGTTCAAAATCGCACGTTTTTGTTACATATTATCATCATCTTACCATTTTTGTCTAGGGCATATAAAAATGGTGCGATGAAATTAAAACCCTGACATGTCGACACGTGTCCAACACTTATTGTTTACTAAAAATAATATGATTAAAATAAATACTATAGTGCGTTTGTTCATTGTTCCTTTTTACAATATATTCACACATGCAATTGAAAAAAAAATCGGCAGGCAAAGTCATTGTAGATAGCTAGTATATCAATCTTAATTATTATTGCAGCGTAAGTATTAATGTATAAGGAGAAGATCAAAATAATGCAGCAACATTGACATACTACTGTTACGTTCAGTTTCGTCTGCTATTATTTAGAATAACGTAATGTGTGTGTTTGTTTGTGGAATGTATAGCATCAAATTCAAGTTGTAGTTATCATCTAATTATAAATTATAAATAAACCTAACTTTATTCATATATTATATAATTGTTAATACTTTACGTTAGGAACATAAATAATACCGTCTAATAAATGCTAATGCTACACATAACTCACCATTTTTTAAAGCAGTCGGTTAAAATATAAGGTGAGTATTCACTGTGAGCAGTTATAAAATCCTTAAAACTAATTTGCGATGATTTTTATTAGTACTATTCCATGGAAGATGTGTTTTATTTTGTAGTCTAGTAAGTGTTAGTTGATTGATTACAAGTGCAAACATTATAGTGTAATGCGTTGTACTCCGAACATATGAAAAAATATAATGTTCGTATCGGAACTATTGTACTCAGATTGCCATGGTGAGTATCAAACCTAATGGGTGTGATATGTAACAGGAGTAGGTATTATAATATTATTTAAAAAGTAAATCATATTTGGGTGTAGTGATCTGACACAGCATTTTACCAGCACGTGCCCTGTTCCATATTCGGGATATTATGACGTGGATTTATCACTATTTAAGAGTGCAGCTGTCGAAGTAAGACCACAAAGCATTTCTTCAAGAGCTACAAGCAAGAGCTTCACCATTCATCAGTATTTACCTACCAGATACCTGACCAGTTTTTTTTTAAGATGTAAGTTACTTTTGGTTTATGATCATGTTTATCTATTTCTTCTATTCGATCATTCAACTATTCAATAACTTTACCATTAAATAATTCTTTAATTCCATAACTCTATTATTCAGTCATTCAAGTGCTCAATAATTTTACTATTCAATAAATTAATAAATCATCTTTAAAATAAAGTGATACTGCAACTATTCTACTATCAGAAGATTATTGTTTGATGCAGTATTACATTATTATATTTAATTAATTATTATTTATTAATTTTTCAGGTCCAAGCAAATGGCAGACCAGCTTTTCCCATCCGACGACTCGGAGGTAGAGGTCCCGGTGAAATCAAAGCAAGAAAAAAGGAAGCGCAAGTCCACCCAGGGGTCCACCGAGTGCCAGCCGTCGACTAGTAAGAGGCAGAAGTCCGCTACCAGACCAACAGCAAGCGATTTATTCGGCAGTGATTCCGGCGACGAGCAGTTGGAGGCAACTGGTAAAAAAATGCAGCCTATATACTCATACATCACGCGCAGATTAGCTAATGGTTTTTCGAGGCAGATGGATGATCGGAAGACCGGTAGTTACTATATAGAATTAAAATATATAACTGCGATGACATTGAACGCGTGCCACCGGTTAATAGATGGCGACATTCTGTGTTGACTGTGAAAAATAAATGTGAAACAAATTCTGAGTCGTGGAATCACTTAAACGCATATGTTAAGAGTGTGAGAAAAGAATTTAAGGACTGTCCCCCTACGTTTATAAGTTCATATCAATAAAAATGTATTTAATTATAATTTATTATTAATATGAACTTAAGTACTTATGTATAATAATCATATTTACCACTATTTTATTATTATAATCAATATTGTTTAATCGCTATGTACTCCATTGTTTATTCTTATTAAATAAATAAATAATCATACTTATGTGTACAATGCCAATTTTGATTTTTTTTTTTTCAGCTAAACCATCCGTTAATTCATCGTCAAGCACTCATATTATATGTAACAAATGTAAAATTGAGATCCCAGAACATGAATACAGATATCATAATAGAACTAATATACATAAATCAAATTGTTTAATAAAGTCAAAGTTTGCGAATGTTGATATAATTGCAACAGCATTTAAAAACAGAATAATGACGTATCGTTTAAACCCATCTCAAGAAGACGAGTACCTACTGATAGAGGCGTTCTTAGATGGGAAGCGAGACGATCTTTTTAAAATAATTGAATTGACATTAATGAAACATTCCTGTATTAAATTGAACTTCGAGTTGTTTGCTTACTTCGTACTACCTGCATCGAGTGGGCAGCAACTGAAGTCATTTAATACAAAATATGAAACTATATATCAAAGTACTAATTACGATGAGTTATATTCCCGAATAAGAGATGTTTATAAAATGAAATTATCTGAATTTGAACATTGTCAATCTGGATGGTCATTCATGTCTGTAAGTCATTTAGAAGTTAATATTAACAAGTATTCACCCATGCGGGGTGGATCCTTCATCGACTTGCCTACTAAAATTAAGAATACAAAGAGCTGTTTAAACATTCAAAATAATGATAACTATTGTTTTCTGTGGTGCATAGCTGCAGCATTATTTCCAGCTAAAAGTAATGTCTGTAGAACTAGCTCGTACCCCGATTTAAATACCACATTTAATATACAGGGGATGTCATTTCCGCCCTCACACAAAGATATTGAGTTGTTTGAAAAAAATAATACTGAAATAAGTGTCAATGTTTACGGATTAGCCAAGCATCATACTGTTACTGGTCCTTTATATGTCACCAATAGTAAGAGAATTAAACACATTAACTTGCTGTATTTTGAACAAAATTGTAAAGCACATTATTGTCTTATTAAAGATCTTACGCGCCTAGTCAGACGACAAGTTTCACGACATAAAGGCAAAATGTATTTATGTGAAATATGTCTACAATTTTTTGCTAGTGAATCAAAATACACTTCGCATAGTTGTTCTAAAATTATAACGATATTACCAGAAAATAACAGTTTTTTTGAGATTCAAACATTATGAGAGACAACTAAAAATAAACTTTGTCATATATGCAGATTTTGAATGTTTACTGTCAGAATTTAAAGAATCAAATTCTGATCAAAATACCGTAAGAAATAAATTACACCAACCATCTTGTTTTGCCTACTACGTATGTTGTTCCCATGAAAAAGCTTGAATAAATTTGTTACATACAGAGGAAGTGATTGTGTGCAAGTGTTCGTTAAAAAATTGATTCAAGATGTACAGTTAATTCATAAGATTTTAATTTCAAATAAACCTATGAAAGCAATGACTAAAGAACAAATCGATGATTATTGTCATGCAACATTATGCCACATTTGTAAGCAATTACTGTTTGACGATAAAGTGTGTGATCATGATCATATTACTTCTGAATACAGAGGTGCAGCTCATTCGCATTGTAATTTATTATATAAAGTGTGTTCATTCGTGCCGGTTATATTTCATAACTTATCTGGTTATGATGCCCACATATTTATTACTGAATTGTCTAAATACGATGGTGAATTAAAAATTATACCTAAAACAAAAGAAAAGTATTTATCGATAACAAAATTCATAAAATCAGATTATGATAGAAAGCCAGTGCAAATAAAATTTATAGATTCTTTTCAGTTTCTCAGTTCAAGCATTGATACGTTGACCAAAAGTTTATCCGATAATGATTTCATACATTTATCGCTTCATTACTCACGTAAAGACCAGTTTGATTTAATAAGAAAAAAAGGTATATATCCATATGAATATGTAAATTCATGGCAAAGATATAATGAAACAGAACTTCCATCAAAATATTGTTTTTATAACAGCTTGCAAATGAAAAATATAACAGATGATGAATATGAACATGTTCAAACTGTCTGGAAATGTTTTAATATTGGTTCCATTGGTGAATACACTGATTTATATTTAAAGGGTGATGTACTTTTGCTTTGTGATGTATTCGAAAATTTTAGAAATATATGTCTAAAGAACTATAAACTTGATCCTGCTTACTATGTTACTTCGCCCAGTCTCAGTTGGGATGCTATGCTTTTTTACACAGGTGTTCAATTAGAGCTGATTAATGATTTAGAAATTTATCAAATGTTTGAAAAAGGCATACGTGGTGGGCTGGCACAATGCACTCATCGATATGCTGAAGCCAATAATATTTATTTACCTAATTTTAAGGATACCGAACCATCAAGTTATTTAATATATCTAGATTGTAACAATCTTTACGGTTATGCTATGACAAAGAAATTACCAATATAAGATTTTAAATTTATGGAACATGATGACATTATGAATTTTAATGTTTTTGATGTGCCTGATGACGCTTTCCACGGTTATATTTTAGAAGTTGATATTATATATCCAAATCATTTACATAATTTACATAGTGACTTACCCTTCGCTCCAGAAAAATTTGTACCTATCGGGGGGAAGACACCAAAATTAATTGCTAACTTCTACGATAAATATAATTACATAATACATTATGTTCACTTAAAGGAATGTCTTAGAAACGGTCTAGTTTTAAAAAAAGTTCATAAAATACTTCAATTTAGACAAGACAATTTTTTAAAAACGTATATCGATTTAAATAACTACACTACGTCAAGCAGCTTTGACACCATTTGAAAAAGATTTCTTTAAGCTTTTGAATAATTCTATATTTGGTAAAACAATCGAGAATAAGCATAAACAGGTAGATGTCAAATTAGTCACTAAATGGAGCGATAATTGTAATAACACAAATAAGTCACTGGGTGCAGAGAAATTGATTACAAAACCAAATCTAAAAAATATTTCTATTTTTAACGAAGATTTAATTGCTGTTCAACTGAGTCATGAAAAGCTTATTTTAGATAGACCGATATATGTTGGATTTGCTGTGCTTGAATACTCAAAACAGCATTTATATAACTTCCATTACAATTTCATTAGAAGTAAATATGGTGATAATGCCAAATTATGTTATACTGATACTGATAGCTTACTGTATTTAATACATACACCTGATTTTTATGAAGACATGCATGATAATATACATGAATTTGATACTAGCAATTTTGAAATTAATAATCCGTTCGGTATACCACGAGTAAACGAAAAAGTACCTGGCTTATTTAAGGACGAATTGGGTGGTGATATAATCACAGAATTTATTGGATTAAGAGCAAAACTTTACTCCATTAAAACGCTAAAAACTCAAATAAAAAAAGCGAAAGGAGTATCAAAGCCAATTACAAAAAGTTTAAATACATCCAACTATAAAGAAGCATTATTTAACAATGTTGAATTAAAGCGTAAAATGAATATGATCAAATCTATAAGACATGTATTATATTCACAAAATGTTAATAAAGTCGTTTTGAAAAGAGTGGATGACAAAATACAAGTTCAGTCGAATCAAATAAATACACTACCTTGGGGTCATTGTGATGCCATCCTGTAAAAGCGTTGTTATCTTTAAGTCATTGTGATTTCATATGTTATAACAAATTTATCATAAAACGTGTAACTATATGTTGCGCTATGGTGCGATTTGAAACTTGTAGTATGATAAGATTTATTAATGTAGATAGTATAATTTGCATACTTATAATTTTTACTTAATAAACTAATAAATACATATCTTGCTCATAAATGTATCTTTCTTTTGTTTTGTTCATAAATCACATAAATATATGCTAATGCGAAATTGGATAAGCATGCAGTGTTGTTGTGAGCAATCAAAACTAATTTCAAATGTTGTATAGATTGTATCAATTTATCCGTAAATTGTAAACAGCAAATTATTGTTATTATTATGATGATTAAATGTCATTTTTAAATATTTGTGAATAAAGATATTCAAATAAAAATAAAAATATAGCAGACCTTACCTCTTTTTATTACTGATAATTTCAACTACCTAAATTAAATCCTACCTAAATTGAGAGGGAATAATCTATAAATATGTATGAAAGACAGTTATTAAGTTAATTGACGAGATGAAGTTGATCAAGCAACCCATATCCCTAAATGTTAATAATATAAGATTTAGTGACTCTGCTCATCACATCAGACACAGCACTTTATTGCCAAATACTGTTCGCTGTATAATATGTGGTCCATCGAATTGTGGTAAAACAAATGTTATGATTAGTTTACTGCTGCATGAAAATGGGCTCAAATTTAGCAATCTATACTTGTATTCTAAAACTAATTTTCAACCTAAATACCGGTTCTTGACCGAAGTATTGAAAAGAGTACCACAGGTTAATTTCTATGAGTTCAATGATGATAAAGATGTGATATCACCGAGTGAAGCTTTAACAAATTCTGTGTTTATATTTGATGATGTTGCATGTGAAAATCAAGTAAATATCCGCAATTATTTCTGTATGGGTCGACATAAACAAATCAATTGTTTCTATTTATCTCAAACCTACTCTAAAATTCCCAAACAATTGCTACGTGATAATGTTAATTTGATTATAATATTTAAACAAGACGATGTAAATTTAAAACATATTTATGAAGAGCATGTTAGTTTTGATCTACAATGGAAACAGTTCAAAAATATTTGTCAAACTGTTTGGAGCCAACCTTATAATTTTTTACTTATTAACAAAGAATCATCATTAAATAATGGACGATATAGACAGAACTTTGATATGTTTTTTAAATTTGACTGATGGTTTATAAATATAAGTGACCTACACACAAAAATATGTCAGTATTATTTTTTCTTCAGTTGAACGCAGTTGTTATAATATAATATGGAAAAAAATATTAAAATCGAATTAATGAAGTCTGTAGACTCCATAAAGAATAAAATAAAACAAATGAAAAATCAGGAACACTCAATGAATTTGTCACTTGATAAAATGTTAAAACCTGTCACAGATCCCCTTAAAACACTAGTTAATTCGAATAAAACAAATGAAAAAATTCAAGATTTAGAAAATACACACCCTAATTCTAATGATATAGATTTGGATGATGATTATACTAGCTCATCAACAAAGTTTGAAGACTGTTATGATCCAAAACTGAATTCTGCACAGTTCATTAAAAATTCTCCTGCAAAAGAATTACCGGAAGATTTAGAAATATCATTAGAGGGTCGTGATATCCATGATATTTATGACGGTGTAAACATACCTTTTGGAATAAGAAGTGATAACAAAAAAATACTAATGGGTAATTCAATAGTTTCATTTTCTAAAATAGATAGTTTGAATGACGATAATGTTATTTTAATTAAAATTGGTAACAAAACCTACAATTTAACCCCTGGTTTAAAAGAACTTTTACTTAGAAGAAAACCTGATTTAAAACTAATATCGAGCAAAGATAAACTTGTCTATAAGGATATGTTGCATTATACAAATGCACATAAGAGAGATTTTAATCCCAATGCACAAATTAGAGGTGATAAAGGTATAAAATATCGGGAAATAATCAAACCAATGTTCTCCGAATCATTAAACAGTAATATTGTCAATAAATTTGGAGGAAGCTTACCTACACTAAAGAAATACAAAAATAACACTGACTTGGTGTATTGGGATGATCCTAACGAAATTGTTGATAGATTGAAACTATTAATTGCATCGAGAGACGCCGGTAATACAAACCACGATAATGAAATTTTATCAATAATCGAAGAATTAAAAGAGGCTGATATAATTAAGCAATAAATAGGTATAATATTGTGCTTTTTATTCAGTATTATAGCTGAATTCAAGACAAATATACTGAATTGTGAACATGAGCAAAGCTGACGTGGTAAACGAAATACATAAAAATGCGAGGGTGAACTATCCGCGAAGACATGTTATCATGAAAGACATAGATGACTTGTGGCAAGCTGACTTAATTGATATGCAATCAATTTCAAAAGAAAATAAAAATTACAAATATATACTTGCCATTATTGATACATTTTCGAAATATGCTTGGACCTTTCCTATGAGAAGTAAAACCAAAGAAGATGTGTGTAACTCTTTCAAAACTTTGTTAGAAAAAGGGCGTGTTCCTAAAAATCTGCAAACGGATAATGGAACAGAATTTTATAATAACAAATTTCAGCAGCTGATAAAATGGTATCATATTAACCATTATTCAACCTTCTCAACAAAAAAGGCTTCAATTGTTGAACGATTTATCAGAACATTGAAATCTAAAATTTATAAGGAATTTAGTTTAAAAGGCAATTACAATTGGATAAATAATACCCTCAATGATGTTATTCACAAATACAATCACACTTACCATCGTACTATTAATGAAATTCCTGCTAATGTAGACAATATTAATAAAAAAGTGATATTAGTAAGGTATTTAAAGTTGCTAAAAAATGATAATTTAAAAAGTAAGTACAAAGTAGGTGATTATGTGCGTATCAGTAAATATAAAGGAACATTTGAAAAAGGTTACACTCCCAATTGGTCAACAGAAATATTTAAAATTCGTAAAATACAAAATACAGCCCCTGTAACTTACTTAATTGAAGATACTATTAGAGGTCAGCCCATTTTAGGTGCATTTTATTCGCAAGAGCTTCAAAAAACAAAACAACCCAATGTATATCTAGTTGAAAAAGTTCTCAGAAGAAAAGGTGACAAGGTTTTAGTAAAATGGTTAGGTTTATCTGCAGCTGAAAATAGTTGGATTGATAAATCGAATATATTACTATAACATTAAGCTAATAACAAAATCGTAGATGAATCGTTTAAGTATTTATTAGTACGTTCAATTTAGATTCATCAGTCTTATAATGTGTTTTGGGGAGAGTAGTCTTCTCAATTGGCTTATAAATAATTTACCATTTGAATTACATTTACCTGGATACAATTACTGTGGTCCAGGTACAAAATTAATTAAAAGACTTATACGTGGAGATAGTGGTATTAACAAATTAGACGAATATTGCAAAAATCACGACATTGCTTATCACAAATCATCAAACTTAAAAGATCGGCACAAGGCTGATTTAATTCTATTAAAAATGGCGAAAAGGCGAGCAGTTGCTTTGGATGCGAGTGTAGGTGAAAAAATCGCGGCACGCTTAGTAAGCAAAGCTATGTCTGCCAAAATCAAAACTGGTTCTGACTTAAAAACAAGTAGCAAAAGGAATTCTCAAAAAGTTACTTCTGGAAAAGGGTTAAAAAGTAAATTGAATAATGTTATTACTAAAACTAAAAAACACATCAAAAAATTAAAACCAAAGACCAAGAAGATGGCTATAGAATTAGCTATTGCCGCCGCCAGAGAATTGGCTGATAATTCATCCCTTAAACTTCCTCGTGTAATTCCTATACCAAAAACTGGTGGTGTATTACCTTTGATTCCTATTTTTGCGGGGTTATCAGCGGTGGGAGCTTTAGCAGGCGGTGCAGCTGGTATTGCGAAAACCATTAATGAATAAAAAGATATCCATTGAATCGAAGAGACATAATGAAAAAATGGAAGCTCTATGTATCGGGAAAGGATTAAACCTTAAACCACATAAAGATGGGCTTGGAATTTTTGTATCTAAAGAAAAAAACTAAGATATCGGCTACCCAAACGAGCTTTAACTAACTTTGATATTTTAAAATTTGGAAACAGTATTCCTTATTTTAGAGGTGTATTTATGAGAGATGAACTCCCTAAATATCCTTTTAAAAAAGAGTGTGGAGTTATTAATTTAGATAGTTCTAAAAATCCAGGTTCTCATTGGGTAGCCTATGCAAAATATAATAATTACATTGAGTATTTCGACAGTTACGGAAATCTTAAGCCTCCAAAGGAATTCATAAAATACGTAGGTTCTAAAGTCCAATATAATTATGACAATATACAACGGGATCACCCATACAATTGTGGTCATCTCTGCTTAAAATTCTTGCAAAAATTCTGGTCTAATCAAGGAATAAAATAAACGTGATCATCAAAATGTGTTTAGTATGCAAGCATGTCTACAACGGTTACCATCTCTGGAAATACATCTGAACTGATTTCGTACTTTCAACCACCGCTACATTTATCTGATCAATACGAGTGTGGTTTGCTACACTTTTCGGTACTAAATTCAAGACCAAATGTGACAATCAACAACAGCGGTCTATCTGTAACCAGAATCGAATGTGATCTTGTAAACAGTTCATACTGTAACGGCTTAACAACTCATTTTATTCATGAATTTGTATCTGATACTGGTCCAGATCACTGTTACATAGAAATACCGCGAAGTGTTATTTACTTTCCAATAAACAAAAATATAATTCCATCTATATCTGTTAGGATTATCGACCAGTTTAACCGCTGCATTGACTTTGGAGAAAAAAAATATATTGAATTACGCCTTCATTTAAGAAAAACAAAATGATAGTTTATTATAAAAACACTCCAATAAAAATAAAACGTCTCATTCCATCTAAGCTCACTAAAGTGCATAGACGCAAGAAAATAGTGAAGAAATTGACTAAAACAAATAAAGACTTTCTTAAAGCTCTAGGTTTTAAAATATGAATATACTACAGCTTACTGAATTACCGCACTTTGATACTTCAATCGAAAGTTATGAAGTCCATTCATACAATCCCTACAATAACAGTTTTAGAGAAAATGATGAAATCAGAATCCCCATACACCAGCAAGACATATACGTGCTACCATCAGCCAGTTCAATTTACATCGAAGGTCAGGCAAGGCTGTTCGGTAAAGATGGGAATCCGATCAAGAAAACTGTGACGTTCACTAATAACCCTGTTATGTTTTTGTTTCAAGACATCAGGTACGAAATGAATGGTATTGAAATAGATCGTATAAAAAATTCAGGAATAACGTCGACAATAAAATCATATATCTCATTAAATGAAGCAGAAAATAAAGTTGCTGCATTATGGGGTTGGAACTTAAAGGGGTTCCAAAGTGATGGGCATTTTAGTGCTGTGATACCTTTAAACAAGTTATTAGGATTTGCAGAGGATTATAACAAAATTGTGATAAATTGTAAACATGAACTTATAATGAATAGAAGTAACTCTAACCTAAACAGTGTTATTCTTACTGATGATATTACTCATTTTGAAATAGATATACAAAGAGTTCAATGGAGGGTTCCCCACATAAAAGTTTCAGATCGAGAACGACTGACACTTTTAAAACATTTAGAAAGAGATAAACCTATTCAAATGGCTTTTAGGAATTGGGATTTATATGAGTATCCATTACTCCCTAAAACCACAAAGCATTCTTGGTCAGTTAAGACTGCTTCACAATTAGAAAAACCTAGATATGTTATATTCTGCTTGCAAACTAATAGGAGAAATAATAAATCTAAAGACAGTTCACTATTTGATCATTGTGAAGTGACCAACGTAACGCTCTTTCTGAATTCGCAATATTATCCCTATGAACCTTTGAGTTTAAAGTTTTCTGAGAACAAGTATAGTATATTATATGAAATGTATGTGAAATTTCGTCAGTCGTATTACAACAGTCCTGTAGACCCCTTGCTAGATCTAAAAGATTTTAAAGAAAAAGCCCCCCTTTTTATCTTAGATTGTTCAAGACAAAACGATTGTCTAAAAACAGGCCCAGTGGACGTACGGCTGGAAATTGAATGTTCCACACCAATACCAGATAAGACAACTGCGTATTGTTTGATTATAAATGATCGACTTGTGGAATACAAACCTCTCAGCAATATTGTGCGCAGGTTATCATGATTGCTATTGTTGATATTCAAGGCTTTACAACAGAAGCAAACGAATTTATAGTAAAAGAAATCGCTATATTGTATAACAAAAAACTACAAGTGTTTTTGATTAAGCCACCATTTTCATTTAAAAATTTATCGGAAGCAGAAAAGAAGCAAGTCAGTTGGATTCAACGTAATAGAAAGATATACTGGAGTGAAGGCTTTGTACCCTTTTCCAATTACCGGATTTTGGTTTCAGATATATTAAGAGATAAATATGTTTACGTTAAAGGTTCAGAAAAAGTTTTATGGCTAAAGCATATTTTAGAAAATAGTAATAGAAATATATTTGATTTAGAAGTTAAAGGTTGTCCTAGTTTGATAAGTCTATACGATCAATATAAATATTCCCAAGATGTTTATCATTGTATTTATCTCTGTATGTGCTTTAAAAAATGTATTATGTATAAATAAATGGTGCCTTGATAATAAAATTATTATGAAGTAATGTTTGCTTTTGCTTTTTTTATAATAAGTTTACCATCCCTCCTCATCCTCCTGATCCTGTCCAATCATGATTATAAAGAGTATATTAGTATCAAGAACTAGTAAATAAATAAATAAATAAAACATGTATCTAATTGAATACAATCTTCTATATGAAATATGTAATACGTGTCATTTGACAAATCTGTAATGAAAACCATATATGGGAAGCACATTGAATGAATGATGCCATCACACACACACGCTTCATTAAAATAAACAAAGTGCATAAAGTGATCCGTTATTTTGTCTCATATTTGACGACACGTTTGGCTTAATGGTTAAGACATGGTTACAATTATATGCACGCACTTGTTCTTTAACCATCTAAACCAAGTGTCGTGGGTTCGATTCCCGCATGACAAGTTGATATTTGGTCCAGTCTGGAATTTTTTGTGGGTTGGGTGCTTCTAGATCTCCTCTCGTGAATAATTGAATGTATGAATGATAAAATAGAATGTACTGATTGCCCAGTTCATATCATAAATATATAAAATTTTACCGATAAATCGATTGACGATTAAGTAACTTGAACGAATGGTTTGAAATTATTCATAGATTTTGGGGTGCTTCATTTGATTCAGATCCTTTGGTAATTTGAGTAGATAAATATAGAGGCCCTTGATCATTCTTCTGAATAAAACGAATGATAGTGTAAATTGGGTGTTTCTGGATCTCCTCTGATCCAGAAACCCCAATTTACAACTACTGGCGCGATTGCACGGACATTTCTCACGCGACGCTTCAACGTTCATATTGTAAATAGTCGACCCAAATTATAATTTATATCATACAGTCCACTTCAAGAAGTTTCATTTACGTCCTCTAAGGCCTATTCAGTGGTCCTTCGAGCGATAAAAGACACCGGAAGCTTAATTTGCCGCATTATAATATCGTAAACGTGATCGGTCGTCGGTGGACTTTGCCCGCGACCACGTCGATTGAAACAAAGAAGTCGTCTCCGCTGCGAGCTGCATCTTCAACGAGAAAGCTGATGTCATTCTTATGGGAGTATACGTACAGGATTTGAGTGAGTTCGTTCCAATTAGTTATTTCCCAGTTTTTTTTTTTGCCGAAAAACCGTTGTGCAAAATTTCAAATTTCAAAATTTTCGTTAGTTGTGATTTAATGAATAACTAGCAACAGTGCTCATATCATCGCAATAATCCTTTCACCGCTTACGCCGCCAGTATAATAATATCAATTCTTTGCAAACTTATTAGCTGCGAAACAGGTTTGTCGGACGGGTCGTTGACCTTGAAACCTATTCACATCTGCTTGCATTGTTTCTTTTGTTCACGCACAGCTGATTTAAATTGTAACTGTAATCATTAACGTTTATTTTGTTTAGTTTAAAGATAGTTTATTTTGTTAAAATGGCAGAAAACCTTAAGACTTTGATTAAAAAGCGTAGTTCAGTTAAATCAAAGCTCACTATTTATAATAACTACATAGCTTTAGTGAAAAGTAGTTCGGAAATATCTGAGTTGCAGCGCTTAGACTTGCAGGAGCGTTTTAATAAGTTCGAAGCCATATATGCCGAATTTGACAATTTGCAGACACATATCGAACTACTCGCCGATGATGCCGAGCCTACGTTTGCTGACCGTGAGGACTTCGACCGCCAGTTCTTCAGACTGGTGGCGCATACGCGTAGCCTGCTCGGCGCTTCATTCGACGGTGCTGGTTCGGAAGCGGGCTTCAAAGATGCTGACTCAGGTGCACATGTATCTAACAGTTTTGTTCGTTTGCCTAAAATAGATTTGCCTCATTTTGATGGAAACTGCCAATGCTGGTTTGAGTTTCGTGACACCTTTACGTCATTGATTCATGATAACGCTAGTATTAGTAGTATAAACAAGTTTCACTATTTGCGAGCTTCATTGCAAGGGACAGCGGCATTGATTATAAAAAATATAGATTTTAAAGGCGATCACTATAGCATCGCATGGGATCTATTGTGTGAACGCTATAACAATACGCGTCTTTTGGTTCATAATCATTTACAAGCATTATTTGACGCCGAGTCAATTTTAAAAGAATCGTGTACATCAATTAGGAATCTTGTAGATCTAATCAATAGGAACGTAAGGGCACTTACAACATTAAAGCAGCCTACTCAGTATTGGGATACACTGCTCATCTATGTCATGATAAAAAAATTGGACATAACAACGAGTCGCAATTGGGAAGAGCACAGGAACAACACTATTAAGGATGATCCCACATTAGCTCAATTTTGTTCTTTTTTAAGCAGAAAGGCGGACTGGTTGGAGTCCGTTGAATCTAACATTGGATGTTCATCTCTTTATAACAGTAATAATTCTATTGTTACCTTAAACAATAATCATTCAAACAAAAATAATTCTAAAATCACTCAAATTAATAATAAAACATATAACAATAATAAAATGTATCCAATAAAATGTCCACTTTGCTCCCAAGCTCACACTTTGTATAAATGTACATCTTTCAGAAACTTACCTATAGAAAGTCGCATACAAAAGGCTAATGATTTTGACGTTTGTCTTAATTGCTTACGTATTGGACATTCTGCTAAGCAATGCAAATTGTCACATTGCAGATATTGTAAAATAAAGCACAATACTCTTTTGCATTTAGAAAGCCAAAGTTCCAAACCATTCTCAGATCCATTGCCTTCTGTTAGTTCTGCTATGCTTTCTTCGCTTTCTACTATGCCAGCCAATTCTTTACAGCTTGCTACTTCTGCGCATGTTTTACTGTCCACAGCCATGGTGAACGTGACCAGTGCAACCGGTAAGAAGTACACTGCGCGCCTGCTGCTGGACAACGGTAGCACGGCGAATTTTGTTACGCAGAGGTTATCAGAGGAACTGGGTTTGTCACGACGCGGTACGAGCATCAAGGTAACGGGTATTAATAATCACATATCCACCAGTACACAGTCTTGTCACCTCACAATAGAGTCTTTATGCTGTGCCTACACTGTAGATATTGAGTGTCATATTTTACCGGAGATTACAAAGGTTCTACCGTCTTCATTCGTGCACGTCAGTCACGTCCCTATTCCTTCAGGTCTTAAATTAGCAGACCCGAACTTTAACGTTCCGTCGGTCGTAGATATTCTGGTAGGGGCTGAAGTGTTCTGGAACGTATTAGGCAATAACACAATACATTTAGGGAAAAATCTTCCTAAATTATGCGAAACCAAGTTTGGTTGGCTTGTGTCCGGTAGCATTTCGCATCAATCAAAGTTATCCCATTCACATATCGTGTGCCACCATTCTAATGTTAATCCCGAACTTAGTCAATTCTGGGAGCTAGATAGTGTTTTACCAAAGCATTCACAGTCTTTGGAGGAAAGGATGTGTGAAGAACAATTTCTTCAAAGCACTGTTCGTAAACGTGACGGCAGGTTTGTCGTCACTATGCCTTTAAAAAAAGATCCTAGCACTTTAGGTAATTCTTACATCACTGCTAAAAATCGTTTTTTATCCTTAGAAAGGCGATTTAAGAAGGATCCTTCATTTAAAGAAAAATATAATGAATTCATGCGTGAATATTTACGCTTGGGTCACATGACTTTGGACTCTTCTTCTGACTGTATATCCTCACCTGAAAACTCCGTGGTTAAACATTATATACCACATCATGGAGTCATTCGTAGTTCTAGCACAACTACTCAACTACGCGTAGTATTCGACGCATCAGCCTCTACCAGTTCGGGAGTGTCTCTTAACGACATTCAGATGGTTGGTCCCGTAGTGCAAGACGATCTGCTTAGCATTCTAACACGTTTTCGTCAACATAGGTATGTGGTCTCAGGTGACGTAGAAAAAATGTACAGGGCCATAGAGCTAAGCCCAGGTCAACGACCTCTTCAAAAAATCATTTTCCGGTTTGACTCCTCGGAACCTCTTAGAACCTACACATTAAATACGGTCACCTACGGCACCGCTTCCGCTCCCTATTTAGCCACCAAGTGTCTAGTAAGTCTGGCTGATGACATAGAAGACACCCGTGTTCAATCCGCCATGAAACGTGACTTTTACGTAGACGACTATCTGAGCGGGGCGAGTATTATAAACGACACCGTTGAAATTTCAAAAAAGGTGCAATCGGTTTTGTCTTCTGCTAAGTTCAATTTACGCAAATGGCGATCCAATCATCCGGAAATCATTAAACAAATCACGAACAGTAAACAATCAAATGACATGATACAGTTTTCTGAGCAAGGAATAAATTCCTCTCAGTCCAAAACTCTAGGGCTTAATTGGGTATGTGACTCTGATTTGCTTACTTACACTATTAATATCATGACTTCAGTGAAGGTTACTAAACGTCATGTCCTTTCTGTCATCAGTCAGATCTTTGACCCGCTAGGCCTTGTAGGTCCGTGCATTGTTGAAGCGAAAATTGTCATGCAGCGTCTATGACTGGACAAATATGACTGGGACGATGAAGTATCGCACGAATTAAAAAACCTTTGGTCTACATTTGAAAGCACAATAACATCTTTAAATAATCTAAAAATACCTCGTTGGGTTTTGTGTGAAGACTCTATTATGCATGAAATACGTCTTTACCGATGCGTCTGAGAAGGCATACGGCGCTTGTGTATACATTCGCTCATGTAATAGCATTGGATTCACAGGTGTACAACTTCTAGTTTCTAGAAATCGTGTAGCGCCAATTAAACCAACAACGATACCGAGGCTTGAACTTTGTGGAGCTTTGTTGGGTGCAAGGCTGTGTACTAAGGTTCAGGAATCGCTTACTGTGCCCATTAGTAGATGTAGATTCTGGTGTGACTCTACTATAGTGTTGGGTTGGCTCTCTACTCCTTCCAACCAACTAAAACCAGTCGTTAAAAATAGAGTACATGAGATTCAAGAAAGCACATGTGGTCATACCTGGAGCTACGTACCGTCGAAAGACAACCCGGCGGATCTTGTTTCCCGCGGTCTCAGAGCCGACATGATTGAGGACACACCATTGTGGTGGTCTGGTCCCTCCTTTCTGATACTCGACGAAAAAGAATGGCCTAACATGCCAAACACTGAGAAGCATGATTTGCCGGAAGTAGTGACTCATTTTATTAGTGATAGTAATAATCATTCCTTAAACATTCACCATGTAGAAATAACCAGTAGTTCATCAATTATTCATAATCTATTAGATAAATATAGCAGTATTACTAAAATCCAATATATATTTACATATGTACAAAGATTTATTTACAATATAAAAAATAAAGATAAATTGTGCGGCAATCTTTCACTCACAGAACTACAAAATTCATTTAACCTGATTGTTCATCATTCCCAACTTGAGATGTTTCCTGATGAATGGAAACTTTTAAAGTCTGGACAAAAATTGCCACGCAAAAGTAGATTGCTTCCTTTGACTCCGTTCATCGACAATCATAATATCATTCGCGTGGGCGGGAGGCTTGACAATTCCCCCTACGATTTTAGTGTGAAACATCCCATTCTGATATGTTGTAAACATATATTTACGAAACATATATTTCGAATGCAACATTTAAAGCTTTTACATGCTGGTCCGCAATTGCTTTTGTCTCATATTAGACAGACTTATTGGCCTCTAGGTGGTAGAAACTTGTCTAGATCTATCGTGAATCATTGTCTTAAATGTTTCAGACACAAGGCTCAAAACATACAGCCTGTGATGGGTCAACTACCTCATTCAAGAACTCACTTTGAGTTTCCATTTTTAAACTGTTACGTTGACTACGCAGGGCCAGTATTGGTAGCCAATCGCAAAGGTCGTGGTTGCAAACTTACAAAATGTTATATGGGCATCTTTGTTTGCTCGGCAGTAAAGGCCGTACATCTGGAGCTCGTCACAGACCTCACCACTGAGGCTTATATAGCCGCTCTAAATCGATTCGTGGCGCGTCGAGGCAAGCCCCGAAGCATCACGTCCGATAACGGGACAAACTTCGTAGGCGCATCAAATGAAATGCGTAGGTTCCTGCGGTTATCAAATGTTGCATCCGAAATTGCACAGGAGGGCATCGAATTTATTTTTACGCCTGCTTACAGCCCGCATTTCAATTCACTGGCTGAAGCTGCTGTGAAATCATGCAAGCATCATTTAAAAAGGTTATTGCATCTCACCCATTTTACCTTTGAGGAAATGGCTACTTGCCTCTCTCAAATAGAGGCGGTCTTAAATTCACGCCCTCTCACTCCTCTCTCGTCAGACCCTAACGATTTTTCGGCATTAACTCCCTCTCACTTCCTAATTGGACGACCGCTCTTATCTGTACCATGCCCACAGGTGGCTGCCGCTAACATCACGCATCTGGATCGCTGGAGAAGAATAAGAAGAAAGAAAGAAAGAAAGAAATAAAAAATGTTTATTTTAGACTCGCACATGACATAACAATTACATTAAAATACAAACATAAAACAAAATAAAACTGATAAAGCCCTGCGCGAGGCCAAAAAAGGCCCCTATCTCAGCATTATGCTGCGTTAGCAGAAGTGCCCACGCAGCGCTGGTATTATGATAGGGCCGGTGACATCACGAGCAACGGCTCGTATACGGCCAACATAAATTATAGAAAAAAGAAAAAGAAAGAAAATAAATAAATAGATATATACACAAGTAATAACAATAAATAAAATTATAATAAAATACTAAGTTTAAATAAAATAAAATGTTATTTAACAAAATAAAAATAAAAAGTAAGATGAAGACATAATCAATTGCCAGAATAGTCTGTGGTCCGGCGAACCACTCTTCCACATCATTTGTCTATGAAAAATGAAGGGACGCTTGCAGTGATCGAAAACCACAGACCACTGACATTGCTGTTATCATTTTATAGATAAATATTACCTATTTCAGAGAGTGAAAAATAAAATGCAAATAGACTAAGTAGAAGATGTGTTGTGTAGATAATGTGTTGTGCGTTATAGAAGAATTATTTTAAGTTAAATGTAGTTGATTTTGTGTATAATAGTGTGTGGTAAATAAACAATACCCAAACTAAATCAAAATTTTAACCAATTCCGCTTCACTCTGTAAACATTTCGCTATGGGCGGCCTTTGCCTAGATCGTGCAGACAACGGGTAAGTCAGGGATTATCTTTCTGTCGACGTATGAGGTACTCCTTATATCTATACCTAAACGTGTTTAATATCTGTATAGCACGGAAAGGCGGTGGCAGGTTGTTCCAGCAGCGAGTAGCAGCGTATTTGAAGCTTCCACGGAATGCAGCAGTCTTATGTATTGGAACCGACAAGCGGTAAGCTGATGCCCTGGTGTTCTTCTGATTCTGGTCACGCAACCACGACAACTTACTATAAAGATAGTCTGGTTTTTTCGTAAGAATAACGTCAAAAAGCAAAGTGGCTAGGTGAAGTTTCCTACGTGCTGACATTTTCATCAAATTACCTTTAATGAGAAATGGAGTGATATGAGGGCGTGGAGGAACATGATAGCAAAATCTAGCACATGCATTTTGTACCCTCTGAATTATTTTATCGGTTCTGCTAAGAATGCAATTACCATGCACCGTGTCAGCGTAATTTAGTTTGGATAAGATTAGTGTTTCACAGAGCATGATACGCATATCCACACTTAGGTATGGTCGAATATGGTACAACAGTTTGAGTCTGTAGAAGCAATTTCGCACAGCCTCCAAAATATGAGACTCAAAGTGTAGCAAGCCATCAAATAAAACTCCTAGGTTCCGTGCTTCCTGAACATGTTCGATAGAACAGCCATTTATTTTGAGTTCGGGGTTATGACATAATGTTTTTGAAATAGACTCTCTAGACCCAAGTATTAGAAATTTAGACTTGACCGGGTTCAGAACTAGAGAATTTTTCTTAGACCACCCTGTGATCCTATCCAAATCTTCATTTAATTTTGTAACAGCCTCGTTTGTATTCTGAGGATGAAAAGAGAGAAAAATCTGAAGGTCATCTGCATACAGGTGAAATTTTGAATTAACAACACAGTTAATTATGTCGGCACTGTACAAAATAAAAAGAAGTGGGCCCAAAATTGATCCCTGAGGTACACCTCTTTCCACCCTGATAGAAGTAGAGGTTAAAATCTCTCCACCCTTGTCAGTTCTCAATTGAACAGACTGTGACCGTTGATTCAGGTAGCTATGAAACCATTTAACAGTGTCTATATTACACCCATAGTACGACAACTTGGAGAGAAGCAGAGATGTATTTATTGAGTCAAAGGCACGAGAAAAATCAAGAAGGACAAGCAAGGTTTCCATGC
Source organism: Craniophora ligustri (assembly GCA_905163465.1). Lineage (NCBI taxonomy): Eukaryota > Metazoa > Arthropoda > Insecta > Lepidoptera > Noctuidae > Craniophora > Craniophora ligustri. The sequence goes on along the minus strand of LR990976.1, from coordinate 5,622,358 downwards.
CCTGGTCTCGAGCCTCCAGCACATTTCCAACTACATCCAGGAGAGCAGTTGCAGTGCTGTGTTTTTTGCGAAACCCGGATTGAGCTGAAGGTAAAATTCTGTGGCTCTCCAAGTAATCCCTAAATTGGTTGCAAACAATCTTCTCCAGAGCCTTAGAGAGACATGGCAAAATGCTAATAGGACGAAGATCCTTTGCACCAGAAGGGTTAGGTGTTTTGGGTATAGGTCTAACTATTGCTTTTTTCCACAGATCTGGGAAACATGAAGTGGCTATGGATTTATTTATAATGGCGGTTATAGCTGAGAGTGATTGAGGAAGTGTCAACAGCAACATGTCCAGTGAGATGTCATCGGAACCAAGGGCATTTGATTTAAAACTGTGCAGAAGCCTCAACACAACATCCTGCTGGACTAGTTCAAGCTGAAAGTTGCTAGTACCGAACCTATTATATTCAAAATAAGTTAGATCTGAAATTGTAACATCACCATTGCCAGGTACCTCCAAAAAGTGCTTGTTAATACTGTCAGGGTCATTCAAAAAGTATGGAAGACTGTGTTCTTGATTTTTGGAGATTGTCACAGTAGATTTTATATGCTTCCATAATTTTTTAGGCTGTTTGATATTTTTATTTATATATGATTTAAAAAATGCAGACTTCTCACTTTCTATCGCAGCTCGAACAAGATATTTAAGTTCTTTGTAAGACTTAATGTGATGGTCAGATTTAGAGGCTTTAGATTTCTTGTGGGATCTGTCACGCAACTTCATCATTTCAGTGACTGTATGTGTGATCCAAGGATAAGATTTTTCTTTAATTAAAACTTTTTTATATGGTGCGTGGAGATCAAACAGAGTAATAATGCAGTGATTAAATGTTGCCACCATGGAGTTTATATCATCCAGTCCCTCAATATATTTCCAATCTATTTTGTTTAAATCCTCGTTAAAAAAGTCAAGCAATATGTCTTTGTAAGGACGGAAAGTGATGCACTGTGGAGTAGGTTTTTCGATTTTAAGCTTAAAATCAGCAGATATAATGGCATGGTGACCTAGCTCGGGGATATGTGATACTGTGACCCCTCAGACTCGCGCATCACTACACACAATATCAATAAGCGTTTCGCTATGATTTGTAAAGTGTGTGGGCTCAGTGATAACTTGCGCGAGTCTAGTAGACAGCAAAAAGTTATTTAATAGTTTTGTTTTGTTATCCATAAGGTTTAATACATTAATATTAAAATCACCTAGTAAGATAACCTTATCTACTGTCGGAAGCGAGGTAAGCGAATCGGTCACCGCGTCGAGAAAGACATTAACATCAAGCCATGGCGGTCGGTAGGCTGTGCCAATAACAACCGAGAGGGAGTTGACATTAAGTCTGAGCCACATTTGTTCGACTCGCGGCGCATGCGGATGCGCCACAGTGCGCGCGCTTACCCCGCGGCGCAAGTAGAAACCCACGCCACCGCTACGGCCGCCACGCACAGCGTCCGGCCGGGGTACGTGCCGTAACCGGTAGCCCGGCACTGATGGCGCACGGCCCTCCTCGCCCTCCCTTAGCCAGGTTTCATTTATTGCCATAATATCCACTTTAATATGTGCCATGGCTGCTAGGAACTCCTCTTTGTGAGACCCAAGTGACCCTGCGTTAAATAATCCAACTTTAAGGTTTTTAGTTCTAATCATTATCATTTATAAGTTCAAGTTGCAGTGGTTGTAGTGGTAAGTAGTGTAGCATATAGTGTGTATAATGTAATGTGTATATTAAAGTAATTTTTAAGTAAATGGTGTTGTGGATAATATTTAATCTAGTATCTAGTGTGGATTGCAGTATAAATAGTATGTAGTGTAAACGTAAGTAATTTAGAATATAGTGTAAATAAACGTATTGTGTGTACTCTTGTGATGTACTAAGGATGAGAAATAATACATTATGTAGCATATAGTTTAATATATATAGTAAAGTATTTTTTAAGTAAAAATTATTGTAGATAATATTTGATCTAGTATCTAGTGTAGATTGCTGTATAAATTGTGCGTAGTGTAAAAGTAAGTAGTTTAGGATATAGTATAAATCAAGGTATTGTGTGTAATCTTGTGATGCAATCTGGATGAGAAATAATACATTTATAATTATATGGCCTTTTGTTATTTTAGTAAGTAAGATATATAGATAAACATAATACGCGAAGATGAAATACTGAGACAGAGGAGATGTTGGCCTTACACAGGAGTTACTTATAAAACCAGACAGACAGCCAGCACAGAATAAGACACAAAAATAAAAATTAAAAATAATGACAACTCTTTTAGAATGTCCGTCGTAGTCCGTGACGTTACACCACCTTATCGGAAAGCAATTCGCGACCAAAAACACCTACGAGGTCCTCCTCCGAGCGGATGCGGTGTGTCGGTTTACCGTCGCCCTGCTTAGCCAGAATACGCCCGGATTTTGACCAGACGTACCTCCAGCCAAGACGACTGCCGGCCTCGCGAGCACGGAAAAACAAATATTTATTTGTTTTTGTCAGCCTCTCGTTCAAGTAAATACGACGCAGAGGCGCCGAGAAACCGAGGTCCGCTGTGGTACCACCGCGCCGCACGCGCGCACTGTGCAGCAGGTCGTCGCGCAGCGCGCGTCGCGTCAGCCGCGCCACGATACGTCGCGCGCGCCCCGACGCGCCGCCCGCCGCCGCCGCGCTCGCTCCACAGCTTCCACCTGACGAGCTTGAAAAAACTGCCACTCCCGTGCCCTCCTCACGATCCGCCCGTACGCCGACCCGCTGAGCAAACACTATATCTCGCTCGTCCAGGGTCATCCCGAGCTTGGTCGCCACAAGGCTGACCGTGTGCAAAATATTTTCACCTGGGACCTCAGGGATATTTGCTATTTCCAAGTCCGAACTTAGTAGTTCCTGGTCACGGTCGTTTAGCTCGAGCTGAAGACGCTTCACTGTAAGCTCAAGCTGATTGACCTGGTCATCGGGTGCGTGTACAATTTGCCTCTGCTCCAACGCCCCGATCCTAGCTTCCAGGCCATCAACCCGTTCAGCACAGACCCCCACAGAAGAACGCAGCTCAGCCATCTCCTTGCGGAACTCCCTGATTTCGACCCTGACTTCACGTAGCTCGGACCTAAAGAGCCTTATCTCCTCCCGCAAGGTCAGCTGTGAGTCGGGCGAAGGGTCCCCTTGAGCACACTGCTCAGTTCTATTTCGGGCCTGAACCTGAGTTATTTCAGGTGGTGCAGCTAGTTCAGGGGAGCCACTAGAAATCTCCTTCACCGGGGTAGCGCTATTGTCACCTTTGGGCACTTTTTTCTTGCACTCAGGGCACAACCAATCGCTGCTAATTTGAGTTGTCTCGGGTAACAGCAAACAGGCAAGATGGTACCTGTTCGTGCAAGAATATTTGCTACAAGTAGCGCCCCCTTTCGCTGATAAGAATTTACCGCACGCTGCACATTTCACCATGATTGACAGTGGTGATAATCAAAAACACTAGATGGCGTAACCCTTAACTTTACTTTGGACACTAGATGGCGCCTATTAACAAGATATATTGATCAGCTTGCACAGATCTATTAATGTTATGAGCACTTGCAAGCACTTTGTTGAGGGTACCGGTGTCACTGATATTGTAAAAGTAACCACTATGTATAAAAAAAAATTGTATGGTCAATTATAAATAAAGGTATTTGCTGCAACTTAAATACAGTTAATTTATCACAAGAACACTCACGCCCGTTCGTTAAACTTTGATAAAACTATGTGAACAGTTTTAAACAGTGTAGTGTGACTATATGAAATTAATAAAAGCGAAAACACGAACAGCTGATTTGTGCCGCGAACCGTCCGTGACGAGAATAGAGTTCATCAGGCAGCACCGATTTCATAATGAATATACTTCTCTGCTGCAGGCAAAAACTAAATGGTTTCAGTCCAAAGGTGAAGTGAAGCCAGGGTCCTTAGTCCTAATCAAGGACAAATCAACACCGCCCCTTCTGTGGTCTTTGGGTCGGGTCACGAGGACCTACCCCGGCGTGGACGGGGTGACAAGAGTTGCAGAGCTGAAGACGAAGAGGGGCACCATCCGCCGTGCCTTCAACAGCATCTGCTCACTCCCTGTGGACCTTTGAAGATGTCTCTTCAACCCGGGGAATATGTCCACGCATCAACTGCGTGACAGAGCAGACGGAGCAGCGGCGCGGGACGCGGGGCAGAGGGGAGCAGCCGGGCGCGCCAACGGTCGTTCACCCTGCGTCTGCGACACTCAGCTGACCGATCGCGGCGCGATCGCACGGACATTTCTCACGCGACGCTTCAACGTTCATATTGTAAATAGTCGAACCAAATTATAATTTATATCATACAGTCCACTTCAAGAAGTTTCATTTACGTCCTCTAAGGCCTATTCAACATCTATGCAATGACCTCGAACGTCTAACGAAGGTAACTTCGATGTAATACGAGGAAGAACCCAACATTGAATATTTGTATTAAAATCATTAACTTTAGAACGAATGTTTACATTGCAGGTGTGTGAACATTTTGAAATGCTTTGTCCTACACCAGATATATGAATTGTGGACTGTATAATAGGTAATTGTAAGCGATAACATAACGATTCTGTGATAAAACAATTCTGACTCCCGTTGTCAAGAAGAGCTTTAACTGTGTGATAATTATTACTTGAATCAGGAACATCTAGGAGTGCCGTTGACAACAAAACGGATTGTACTGCGGCACTACACGTGTGTACGAGCTGAGCTGTACATTGATCTTTACATACGTTACATTATTACGTGCGAGCATTGAACTTAGGTAATTAGGTCAACATTCACTGAACATTGTCATATTGCAATTATGTATTTACATTAGTTTTAGTAACAATAAAACCTTTACTGATATCGGTTGTTTACTCCTTTTAACATTAACACTATAACATTAACTAACATACCAACAAACATTTCACTGTTGGGCAACATACCCCAACATATGGTCCTTCGAGCCGGATTTAACAAAGTGTTCAATAACCTACACTTATAACAATTAAATTCAACAACAAAACAACAAAAACTGCAAAAATATGTCTTCAGCTGATATTTATCAGAACCAGAGTGAACTCTACGAGAATATCAAGAAGATCGGCATCAACATCAAAAAAGATGGCTGGGATAGGAAGAACTCCGACTATTTCAAGCGGCGTATGCAGATGCTAGAAAATTTATGGGCTGATTTCCAATTTAACCACGATCGTCTGTCTACGGAAGAAAGTGTAAGTCATCCTTATTTTACGAGTAATTTATTTAACAAAACAAGGCACTGCTATCAAGAAGTAAAGGAGCTTATTCTCCAACAACATCAACAATTGTCGTCGCTAGCTCGTTCCGTACGTGGACAGTTAGGAGAACCAACAACTTCAGGAGCTGCCAACCAACAAGCTGAGGGAGCTACTTCAAACAAAACAGAAGAAAAACAAGAGTCACAGAAGGGTGAGGAGGAAAGCGAAACAAGCAACATCAGCCAAGGTTACGGAGAACAATCACCTTCTCGTGAAGATCTACAGATCCCCACGAAGATAGACACGGGATCTAATAGCAAACTGGACGACATGTTGCGCAAGCAATCGGCGAACTTCAAGGCATTTATGAGAACAGTAGCAAACATTCAGGTAGAGTTTTTAGCTGAGAAGTGGGAATTTCAAGATGCCCTGCAAACACTACAAACACGTTGGTCAGCTATTGACAACCTTCATTGGGAGTTAGAGTGTGAAGTCGACGGAGAAAAGAACATCATGTATGAGGAGCGTTATACAAGGTTTGAAAACCAGTTTAACGAACTTAAAAAGGCATTAAATACCAAGATGTGGTCCGGCGCTCACCGAGAGAAAACAACCCCAAAATTGGATATTCCAGTTTTCCGCGGTAATTACAATCAGTGGATCCCATTTAAAGATCTTTTTACGGAAGCTATACATAATAATTCCTCACTGTCACCTGCTCAAAAGATGCAATTTTTGAAGAGTAAAGTGCAAGGAGAAGCAGAAAAGCTGATACAGCACTTACAGATAAGCTCGGATAACTATCTGGTGTGTTGGGAAATCCTTAACCACCGCTACAACAACAAAAAGCTTATCTTTACAACACACATCAACATGCTCTTCAATCTACCAAACATGCAACAACAGTCTGGCATACAAATCAAAAGAATCCATGACGTCAGCATGGAGAGCTTACATGCTATAAAAAGTTTGGGAGTGGATATCAACACCTGGGATCCGATTCTAGTGCATATCCTGTCACAGAAATTAGATACTGACACTTATTCGGATTACATAGATTCACTCAAGAATTCTCGTGAGCTGCCTATATTGCAAGATTTTCTCGGTTACCTAGAAGCGAAGTTTACGTCGTTGGAATCAGCACGTCGCAAACAAGATAATAGCCAAAAATCAGGCTCATTGCCTAACCAGAAACAAGAGACTTCGCATCCCAGAAAACAATTCTACAAAAACTACAGCAGTAACCAAGCAGCTAGCAACAGTAAGGTTACGAAATCATTGCACGCGTCAAGATTTCGTTGCCCTCTTTGCGATGATGAGCACGGCATATACAATTGTGCGAAGTTTCTAGAAATGCCGAATAATACAAAACTTAGCACGGTCAATAAACTGCACCTTTGCGTTAATTGCCTGTTTAGCCACAACGGAAAAAAATGCATGTCACCTCACCGATGTCGCAAATGCTTAGCTCAACATAATACATTTCTACACGACGCGTGTATTAAAGATAATACAGAAAAACAAACCAGCTCCTCTCATGTGTCGAAAGATGAGGACGCAATGGAAATCCTACTAGCGACCGCCGTAATAAAAATAGAAGCAGCGGATGGGACCCAACATAGTTTGCGAGCCCTTATTGACCAGGGGTCTCAAATATCTCTAATAACAGAATACGCAGCTCAACTTCTCGGCATTAAACGCCAAAGATGCCAAGGCGTCATTTATGGAGTTGGTCAGAAGGAAAACAACTGCAAGGGGATGATAACAATATCATGCAGTTCGGTTTACAACGACTTTAAATTCGAAACACCTGTCCTTATTATGAAAAATTTAATTAAGAACCTCCCGAACAAAACCTTCACGAAACCATCTTGGCCCCACATACAGAATATCAATCTAGCAGACCCAGAATTTTATAATAGTCGTCGTGTGGACCTTCGATTTGGAGCAGACATTTACTCGCAAATTATGCTAGGAGGAATGATAAAAGGCGACGACGTCACTCAACCTATCGCGCAACAAACCCAATTAGGTTGGCTTCTATGCGGTAACGTCAGAACCTTACAATGCAATGTGGTGGTAAATGATCTAGAAGACATTAAACAGTTGTGGGAAACCGAAGATATCAGCGATCAGGCGAACATGTCTTTAGAAGATCAAACATGCATTGAATACTACGCCAACACTACACAACGATTAGAAAATGGGAAATATGAAGTCAGGCTACCAATGAGAGATGACATAGAGAATAAACTAGGAGAGTCTAAACCAATGGCTATCGCCCAATTTAAGAACTTGGAGAGGAAGTTACAAAAACAAGAATATTTAGCAAAATCATATAAGGATTTCATGGCGGAGTATATTGAGCTAGGTCATATGAAACAAACAACTTGCAACAAGACACCCGATTGTTATTTACCTCACCACGGCGTGCAACGCGCTGAATCAACAACTACCAAATATAGAGTGGTGTTTAATGCGTCCGCAAAAACATCAACAGGATGTAGTTTAAATGACCTGATGTATAAAGGCCCCAATCTCCAACAGGACTTACAAACACTATTGATTAAATGGAGGCAATACAAATATGCTTACACAGCGGACATTGAAAAGATGTTTCGGGCTATTTTCGTGGCCCCCTGTGATCAACATTTACAAAAAATTGTATGGCGGGAATCGTCAGAACAACCTTTACGCTCATATCAACTGACAACTGTAACATATGGCACAAAAGCAGCGCCCTTCCTAGCCATGATGACGTTGCGAAGACTGGCGGCGGATGCGCGCAAACAATTCCCGGAAGCTTCAAAAATATTGGAACAATCATTCTACATGGATGATTTAGTTCACGGATCACATACATTAGAACAAGGAAAGAAGTTGATTGCGAATTTAAAACAACTACTAAAAAGTGGGGGGTTCAACCTACGAAAATGGTCTTCCAGCAGCCAGGATCTTTTAGATAATAGTTCGGAGAAAAACGTCAACGATAAATTTGTCATTAACTTTAAAACGGAGAATACATCAAAAACACTTGGTCTGTGCTGGAATTCAAGAGAAGACAAGTTCACATTTCAATGCTCAATATCAGAAGTTAATAAAAAGCAAACAAAACGCAGCTTACTAGCCGAAATATCCAAACTTTTTGACCCACTTGGATGGCTGGCCCCTTTAACAACAAAATTAAAATTATTATTTCAGAAACTGTGGGAAGAAAACTTGCAATGGGACGATGAAGTTTCCGAAAACATATACAGGCAGTGGTGCAAAATACAAGTAGACATCAAGGAAATAAACTCATGTCAAATACCTAGATGGCTCAAATGTGGCGAGAAACAAACCGTAGAGTTGCATGGGTTTAGCGACGCCTCCCTAGACGCCTATGCATGTGTTGTCTACGCACGGGTTCAACATACTACAGAGGTCATACTTGTAGCAGCAAAGTCAAAAATTGTACCACACCGGAAAGTTACAACATTACCCAGATTAGAATTGAATGGAGCCCACCTATTATCCAAGTTGATGCGCAAAGTAAAAGAATCTTTGGATCAATTTGAAGTACGAGTCTATGGCTGGACTGATTCGATGGTGGTGCTGGGGTGGCTACAAGGTGACCCTTCACGCTGGAAATTATACGTAGAAAACAGAGTAAAAAAAACCATAGCCGTCATACCACCTACGTGTTGGAATTACGTTAAGTCAATTGATAATCCCGCTGACGCTGCAAGCAGAGGGCAATACGCCAGTCAACTTAAACAAAACCAGCTGTGGTGGCAAGGCCCTGAATGGCTACCATCCTTTGAAACAAACCACATTAAGCGACAAAACTATAAGACAGATCAAGAAGAAAAGGCTACGGTTAAAAAACAAGCTAACTCCTCCCAACACAACAAAGAAACAACGAACATTTTAGAAACATTATTGCAAAATCACAGCTGCGTAAATCGTGTCATTCGAATTGTCGCATGGGTACTAAGAGCGTTGAACCCGAAACAGCGAGAACGACCTACGTACCTTACGTTGCAAGAATTGAACAATGCAATAAAAGTGCTTGTAAAGCAAACACAACTAAAGGTATTTGACTCAGATATTCGTCATTTACGTAAACATGGCAGTGTACCATCTAACAGCAAAATATTACCGCTCAGTCCCTTCATCGATCAACAAGGCATACTGCGGGTAGGAGGACGCTTAAAAAACGCCATTTTAAGCGAGGAAGCCAAACATCCTATGATCATCCCATACGACAGTCGACTGACTCACCTGCTTATCGATCAAGCTCATCGACAAACCTTCCACGGAGGGCCAAAGCTCACTCACACCTTCGTCAAAAATATTGGATTATTAGCGGGAATCGAGCAACGAAGATGCAAATCAGGAAATGTGTAATATGTCGTAAGAACAATCCGATAAAACAGCATCAATTGATGGGAGAACTTCCAAGCGCAAGATCAAATCCAGCTCCACCCTTTTACCATACAGGAGTGGACTATACAGGATTTGTGGACATTAAAATTAACAAAGGAAGGGGAGCTAGAACAACCAAAGGCTACATAGCAGTCTTCATATGCATGGTGACAAAAGCTGTGCATATTGAACTGGTATCAGATCTTACCAGCTCTGCATTTTTGGCTGCCCTAAACAGGATGGCTGCAAGGAGAGGCGCCCCTCGCCATTTATATAGTGACAACGGGACAAACTTCGTCGGCGCAAATCGACAACTCATGGAACAGTACTGGGAGATTGAACAAGGTTACAAAAATGAACAGCTACAACAGGAAATAGCTGAAATGAACATTGAATGGCACTTTAATGCCCCCGCTTGGCCATCGGCGGGAGGATTGTGGGAACGTGCAGTCCGAAGTCTAAAACATCATATGAAAAGAGTTGTGGGAGAACAAAAGCTGACTTTTGAGGAGTTCTCCACGATCCTAACAAAACTAGAAGCCTGTTTAAATTCCAGACCACTGTGCCCCCTTAGCGAAGATGTGGAAGACCTGGATTGTCTAACGCCTGCGCATTTTCTATCAGGTAGGTCGGGGTTGACAGTTATAGAAACAAAAGAAGACGCCCGAACGAGGTGGGAACTAACAAGAAAGATTTTCGCCGAAATTTGGAAGAGATGGAAAAATGAATATCTTTGTCAGCTGTTAGCCAGAACGAAGTGGCCGAAACCTCAACAAAACCTGAAGATTGGTGACTTAGTGGTTATTCATGACGACCATCTACCAGCGGGAAAATGGCTAATGGGTAGAATTACAGACCTTCACCCTGGGGAAGACGGCTATGTACGTGTCGTTAGCCTTAAAACAAGAAACGGTTATATGAAGAGACCTGTGATTAAACTATCCATTTTGCCTATTAATAGCGACAATACTGCCAAACAACTAAATTCCAGCAAAACAAGCGAAAATCAGTCGACTGACATTACAAATGAAAATCCAAACAAAGAACCGATGACTCCGCGGCGATCCACATCGACATACCGAAAAATCAATTTTATTGGACTGGTTATTATATTTACAAAATTCTATAGCGGCCGCAAACACAACAAACATCGTCGAACTTAACCAAGGCCTTTATTTTGATAAACTAACCAACATGCAGTTAATTCGTGGCGAGTGGAAGATAATTGTGTATTATGACGTCAAGCCTTACTGGCAGGGCATAACAGTATTTAACAAATTCACCGAACACTTGAAAAGTACCTGCGAGAAAATAGAACAAAAAACACAATGTACTGCAATCGTAATACAATTACAGCACGCGCTCGCCGAACTGGGTCACTATAACAATATGTTGCTGAATCCGCAGGGTCGAATAAATATGAGAAGCAAACGTGGGCTTATCAACGGTGTCGGTTCCATCGCTCGGTCATTGTTCGGCGTATTAGACGATGACTTCGCAAAACAATATCAACAAGACATTGACCTGGTCAAGAAAAATGAGAAACATCTGGCATTGCTATTGAAAAATCAGACGTCCGTAATAGAAGCAGAATACAATTTATTACGGAGATCGGAAGAAGCAGTCGAAAAACAGTATAAACTATTTAATCAACATCTGTTGAACCTAGACAAATTTACGAACTCTTTAAAAAAGGAAATTAGTTCTCAGGATATGTCAATTGAGTTCGCGATGTCTGCCATTACAGCCAATAGCTTGATAGAGCATCTAAGGAATGTCCAAGAAACCCTCATAGACACGGTAACTAATATCTATAATGGCAAGATGAATTTACACCTGATAGCCCCAGAACAGCTGCGGGATGAACTGAATATAATCTCGGGTCAGCTTTCAAAAGATTTGATTCTTCCCATCGCCAATGTGCAAACAGAGTTGTTCCATCTATATCACCTTTTACAAGTACAGGCTAGAATGACAGAACGATACCTTATAATCGAGATAAAGGTACCCTTAATCAACAGAGAAAATTATGAGGTTTTTCGAATAATACCTGTACCAAAAAAGGACGAAGTAAATATGGTCACCCTGCTACCGGTAGCTGACATCTTGGCAATAAACATACAGAAGGATTCGTACCTACCTATTACTGTTCCTGAAATACATCAATGCATACAGCATGAAGCTACGACTCAATTATGTTCTCTACAGTCTCCAATCCATCACATGAAGTCTGATGAGAGCCTCTGCAAGAAGAACAAGAACGCTCTTCACTGCGAAACAAAATATGAAACCTGTCAAGATATGTGGAGGGAATTACACAACATAAACAGTTACCTCTATTTTTGTTGTCAACAATGCGAAGTACGTATTATTTGTGGGCTTCAAGTTTCAACGCAAATACTTTACAATGCCGGAGTCATATCACTTGACAGTGAATGCATAATCAAAGGGGAAACTTTTACTGTATATCCCCGTAAGCAACTGAGGAATGAAATTCGAGCCCAGGTTGACGAGGTTCCCGTAGAAATCCCTACAATAAACAATATCATCAATCTACATGTACCGGTTTTGAAACTTGATCCCAAGAATGAGACGATAATGGAGCCGAGAACATTACTGCTAGATCTCGAAAAACAAGTGAAACAAATGAAAGCGGCAACCGCAGGAGACATTTTATTAGATCGAGCCTCATACCACGATGTCCACCAATATGTAGTCCTATACATATTGCTATCGGTAGTAGCACTAGCTGCCGCAATTTATGTTTACCGCAAACTTCGTAAACATCGCGCAGACCTGACGACCCCTCGTCCTCTACGTGTGCCCGATCCAGCGCCCCGTAGGAGATCGACAGCAAGTATCGCAGACCACGCCGTGTTTGACGTCACGGACGAAAGCTGTACGGTACACTTATCAAGTGCCCGTACACTTAACAAAGCAACGTCACCTATCACGCGTAGTGATTTTATATTATAAGAATTAGTTGTATTTGTAAAATGTTTTTATTGTATTTTTATTAACACTTTTACATTTTTAATTTGTTATAACCTTTTTCGATGTACAATTGTTATTTTTGTGAGTGGGCAATATGTACGAGCTGAGCTGTACATTGATCTTTACATACGTTACATTATTACGTGCGAGCATTGAACTTAGGTAATTAGGTCAACATTCACTGAACATTGTCATATTGCAATTATGTATTTACATTAGTTTTAGTAACAATAAAACCTTTACTGATATCGGTTGTTTACTCCTTTTAACATTAACACTATAACATTAACTAACATACCAACAAACATTTCACTGTTGGGCAACATACCCCAACAACGTGAGTACATTGCGCTCGGAATGTACTTGCGTATCAGCCGATTTGCTTTCGCTCGGCGGATGCGAAAAAGAGGTGGATGCGCCCCTACCTATTCTTTCGCTAGAAGTATTATTATTATGAAGTAACGTATTATGGTTATTTTTGCATAATTTACATGGACCGAATGAACATTCACTAGGCGAGTGACTATCAGTACGAATACAATTTTGACAAAGCCTTTTATTTTTCACAATTACGTACCTATCTTGCACGGACAAATTTAAAAACTTCGGACATGAATACAAATAATGATCAACGCCGCAGTCAACACAAACACGTCACTGTTTATTATTATCTGGGTTATATTTATTATAATTTGAACTAGTTACGTATGAATGTGAGACAGGTTGCGAGTTTATGTTATTTGATTTAACGTATCTTTTGTTTTGATTGGAACTTAACTTAATGGAATCATTATTATTATGTTTAGACAAAGAAATACTTATACTATTATTTGACTTTATCATTTCCAACATATACGCACGGTTTCTAAGAAATTCTAGTAGATTATCTAATTTAACGTTATTTGAATCATTTTTAGACACAAGGGATCCTTTATGTGTTTCCCACTCGCGTTCAGTAGACTGATCGAGTTTTGAAACAATAAGATAAACGATTAAAGTGTCCCAAGAATCGGTTGGCTCGTTTAATGATTTCAGTGCTATTAAATTACGTAATGTTGAATCTATCAATTTTCTAATTTGAACGTACGATTCGATTTGAAGTGACTGAACAGTAAATAACGCTTTTACATGATTTTGTACTAGTAAAGGATTGTTGTGGAATCTATTATCTAATAAATCCCATGCGTGTGAGTAGTTTTGAGCAGTAAATTCCAATGCACTAATCACATGAGCGGCAGAACCAGTAAGGGACGATTTTAAATAATGGAACTTTTGTATGTCGTTGAGATCTTCACGACTGTGTATCATTGTTAGATATGAGTTCCTATACTCTAACCACTGGTCATGCGAACCATTAAAGGCAGGTAGCTTTATTACTGGCAACTTAATAGACACGGGATTAGAAACTTGATGCGACATAGATTGCTTTTGTTCACTATTGTTAGGTTTCACTAAGCACTTCGCGTCCGCCATGATGGAAAAGTACTGCTGTTCAAATGATTCGCGGTATTCTAAATGAATAGATAAATCGGAATCTTCAACTAATTGTTCAATTTCGCATTGAATATCATTAAAACTTTGGAAAATATTGAGAGTTGACTGTATTCTTAACTCTAATTCAGTTTTATTATTGGAATTTAATGTTAACTTGTCTAATTTTGAAATATACTTCTCAAATAACGTAAGTCTGCCTTTCAGCGTGCCTCGCTGCTTTTTCAAATCAGCGAGACGTTTATTTGTCATTGTGCTAACACCTAAGCGGGGAGATTTAGACTTTTCACTTTCACTAATTTTATCGGGACCCTGAACCGTAGCAAACTGAAAAGACTCATCGTCACTCATTTCGGAAGGCACGAGTAGGTACTTACAGTTTCCCGCTCAGCGTCACGCCGGCGCAGCCCCGCACAACACAACGAATGACTAACACGTAAAAATAACGATATCAACACAAACTTGTAGGACACGGAGATGAGGGATAGGTTTTGTGACCTGACCGGATGCGACTTGCCGACAATCCTGGATAATCCGCTTCTCCAATGCAATGTGACGCTCCACGTGCCGCGTGGTTCGACGTAGGTGTATCCGAGATCCGGCTCGTAGGATCAAAATGTTAGACTTTTCCCTATACGATGAGGGCAACGATGTCTTTAAACGTAGTAATTTAAATATGAACGTATATTTTAGTTAATTACTATAAAAAATGTGGGAGACTCACGCGATCGTAAACGATTTTCTTCGGAGAGTGAAGTTGTTCCAACGGTGGCGCCACCACGGAAGATTGCACGATGTTCACGTCACGAAATGTCTTACACTAGTATCCGCTTGATGGCGTTGTATATTGATTAAGTATAAATATGTACACATATTGAACACACGCCAAACATCAAATCAGTAGCAGCCAGCACGGCTTTACTAAATCCAAGTCTACCTCGACTAATCTCATGTGTTATGTATCGTCCATCTCGGAATCTTTAGATAGACGTAACCTTGCGGATGCTATATACACAGATTTTAGTAAGGCGTTCGATAGGGTCGACCATTGTCTTTTGGTGAGAAAACTTCACTATCTTGGTATAGGAGGATCTTTACTAAAGTGGTTTGAAACATACCTCAGCGACAGGTTCTCAAAAATTGTAATAAACGGTCATCAGTCTGATCCTTTTAAAGCGACATCTGGTGTTCCACAAGGTTCACATCTAGGCTCCATACTTTTCAACATTTTCATAAATGATATCACTCAATGCTTTAAGTACTCCAAATTCTACCTGTTCGCAGACGATATAAAGACAATGAAACCAATACTGACTGAAACTGACTCTGCTTTACTGCAAGACGATCTAGATAGAATGACCGACTGGTGCCATGTTAATAAAATGTCCTTAAATGTTTTTTTTTTTTTTTATGGTGATACGGGGGCAAACGAGCAGGCGGCTCACCTGATGGTAAGTGATGACCGCCGCCCATAGACATTTGCAACATCAGAAGCTTGCTAATGCGTTGCCAAACCCCTTAGAAACCGTTCAGGTTTCTTAAAATAGGGAGTTACTGAACTGACAGCAAACGGAATTCCCATGCTGTCAGAATAGTCACTCCCCAATGAGCTCTGGTAACCTTACTCACTCGCAGAAAGACAACTATTGTTGATTCACTGCGGTCTTCTGTAAGGCGGAGGTACTTCCCCAGTCGGGCAGCTCAATTTGAGCGAAAAATCTCGCTATGCCCTACCTCCTACAGCATGTCTCAAAATGTCATTACATACAGTTCAGTCGTAACAAAACATAACAACCCAACACCTATAAAATAAACCAACAAGATCTAGCAATGGTTGAAGAAATACGAGATCTAGGGGTCACATTAGACAAACAGTTAAGACTTGACAAGCATATCCTAAACATAACGTCGAAGGGATTTAAAATTCTCGGCTTTGTATTGTGTACCAGTATGGAATTCTCGAAAGCTTCCACTAAGATCAAATTATTTAATACACTAGTTCGTCCAATATTAGAATATAGCAGTACAGTTTGGAACCCGCACTATGATATTTTTATCAAACACATAGAAAGTGTCCAGAGGCGGTTCCTATATCATCTCTGCTACAAGGACTTGTTGGCCAAGAAGATTGTCAGCTATAAAGATAGACTGAAGCACTACAATATCGGCTCATTAAGAAGTAGGCGAAAATCGGGTGACCTGATATTCTTGCACAAATTACACGGGTCAACATGAAATTTGACTTTGATTGCAAAGCATTAAATTTCGGTAGTTTAGGTCGTAATAAGACGGAAAAAAAATATATGGCATGAAAAACTTGCTTTTGTACTTAGAAGACTGATTGAACGAAATTTTTAAAAATCTCGGATTTTAATTTTTGATTGAAAATAAAACTATTGAAATAAAAATATTTATTATTTTTATTAAGTTTTACTATCAAATTAGCTTACAGAAAAGTGGAAAATAACTTAAAAGTGCACACTTTTACTTTTTCTTTTATGTTTTTTTTTTTTTTTTTTTTTTTTTTTTAATCTGGTTTTATTTATAGAGGGTTTAATCACACACTGATTATGTCACCCTCATTGGTTCAAACAAAAACTTATGATCTACCTACTCCCTTTCCTTGCCATTTTGTACAAAAGTCTTGCATCCTTTGACAATGGGAATGCAAGTATGCTGTTACATTTTCCAACATCAAATACCTTGGAAAAAAATGCGCTCCTCTCGGCCTCATTCCGCACGCACTCCATCAGTATATGATACACATCTTCTACTGTGTTACATTCTGGACAATTAGGTGAAGCGACTTTACCCATAAGGAAAGCAAAACTGTTTAATGGGGTGTGTCCCGAACGAAGCCTAAGAGCCATGACAATTTCCGCACGGCTCATATTAGCCTGGTCGATCCAAGAATATCTGGAGAGGGTTGGTTGAATTGTTCGATACCATATTCCTTTATTGAGTGACCTCTCATCGAAGTATTCATGCCACATTTTAGTACATTGATCTTTAATGATATGCAGATAATCACTGTGTATTGGCAGGTATGAACATCTCAACTCAACATTACAAGCCTCTTTTGCTAGTTGATCCACTACCTCATTGTCTTCCAAGCCAACATGAGCCGGTATCCATTGCAATACTACATTCTTGTTCTTAGAAGCCAGTTTACAGATGGAATCAATCACACTGTAGGCAATCGGAGAACCGCGAAAACTCGTGGTACACCGACTTATATGCTGAAGGGCGCTCTTCGAATCGGTCAATACGACATAATTACCACTCTTAAATGAATTCACGTAGGATAAAGCTTCTTCTATTGCTACAAGTTCAGTATACATTATATTAAATTTTGAATTAACCTTCAATTGTACCGCGCCTTTAGTTTGTGGGTCGAAAAACGCCGCTCCAGAACCTGACTTGTGCTTTGATCCGTCCGTAAATATTCTATAATATCCCGAGTAGGTATTATTTAAGGAGGAAATACATAACTTATTGAGATCAGCAATTTTAAAATTATTTTTGGACTTAGTTACACCATCCAACGATGGGATTACATTTTTGGACAAATCAATTCTGTGTACCCAGGTGTTTAATGAAAACATTTCCAGCCGCGGACTCGTGTGAACTGGTAATATGTTAAGAGACTCGTGAATTTTTATCAGTAATGGACATTTTTTCCTTCTCCAATATGGCTGTTGAATAAATGTTTGTAATTCCTCTAACACAGCAATAATATTGTTATCAGCATATGATTTTAATTTAAGCCAATATTTACCAGCTAGGTAATGCCTACGGGCCTGTAACGGTTGTAAGTGAAGTTCATTTTCCATAACATGAATGGCTGTGCTTCTAATAAAGCCCCCAATAATTCTTAGACAAACGTTTTGAATCCTATCTAGTTTGATTAAGTGACTTTTACAGCTATTATCAAATAAAAAGGAGACATAATCAATCCTACTCCGAATGATTGAGATATATAATCGTCTTAGATGTTTGGGGTGTATTCCCCATCCAGGGCCAGAAAGAACTTTAAAGATATTGACCACTCTTAGGGCTTTTTCCCGAGTCTCGTTAATATGTTTAGCCCACCTAAGCGATCGGTCGAGCCAAACCCCCAAATACTTTACACTATATGCCAATGGCAGCGAAATTCCATCTATTTTTAGAGCTACAGACTCCCTAAGAGCACCAGGTTTAAAAATACAGACACTACATTTTTGAGGGGATATCTCAAGACCCAAATTCATAAGTAAGTTACCCATTTTATTCAAAGCTAATTGTAATTGCTGCTGAGCTGATGGTAAGTGGCTGCTGGAGGCATACAACACAAAATCGTCCGCGTACTGCGAAATATTTACACTGCTACCGCTAATGCTCTGACAGATGTCCATAGTTGCAATATTAAAAAGTAAGGGTGACATTGGATCTCCTTGTGCCAATCCCCGACCAGAAGTCCGACTTATGACGTAATCATCTCCTATAATATTTAAATTTCTCAATTTGAGAAAGTTCCAGATATAGTTACAGATTCGGGACCCAACACCAATCCGCTCCATGATTTTCAATAAAACTGTGACATCGACGTTATTATATGCGTTGTTTATATCTATAAAAACAGCTGCAGTGGTAAGTTTTTTAGAAAAGCCTATTTGTATACGAGACACTAAAATGGATAAATTATCTGCTGTTGAACGAACTTTTCTAAAACCTGTAGTGTTATTTGATAGAAGATTTTGTCTTTCTATAAACCACTCTAATCTATTCATTAAAATGTTATGAAAAACTTTGCAAACGCATGAAATCATGGAGATAGGGCGAATAGATGTTAAGCATTGGGAGTCACGTCCTGGTTTGGGGATTGGCACAATAACAATTTCTCGCCATTGCCTAGGAACAAAACCCGACACAAGAAATCGGTTATATAGTGAGATAAGGATATTTTTCCCATTTTCTGGCAGTCTTTTAAGCATAGAATAAGAAATATTATCGCAGCCAGGTGCAGTATCTTTAGATCTGACACATTTATAAAACTCTGAGGGAGTAATTGACTCATGAAGCTCCGAGTTTTCATTTTGAAAAGTTAGATCGTTTGGAGATACAAAATCCGGGGTTAAACTTAAGAGTAAGTCAGACGCTTTACACCTGTCTACATAATTAGGTGATGATTTGTATCCCTTCAGCCACTTCATTTTCTGCCACATCGTAGACTGAGACATAGAATGATCCAATGATGAACAGAAATCGCCCCACGCTTTTAATTTAGCCATACGGATCATTTTCTGAGATATACATATTTTACTCTGTAATATTTCGTAATTTTGAGGGTTTGGGTTTCGTCTAAACTTTGCTAACGCTAATCGTCGTTCAGCTACACATTTAGATAATTGTGGCTTCCAATATGATTTAGGCAAAAATTTACTATCGGGATTAGTATTTAATTTAACTGAAGGGATACAAATATCAGAGGCCAGATTTATATAGTCAATGAAGGAATCATAATCTTGTTGTAAATTACCAGAGAATTTGAATTCTGCTAAGACGGTATTAAGAAGTTTACTGTATGACGGCCAATCAGCATTTTTAAAGTTCTTACGTACTCTAATTGTATTGCTAGGGCGAATATTTAAGGTAATTTTAATAATCCTATGATCACTGCCTAATGTTTCATTCATAACGGACCAGTCTAACATTAGAGCTATATCACATGATGCCAAAGATACGTCAGGCGAGGATTTTTGACATTGAGAATTCACCATTTTTAATCGTGTAGGGTTACCATCATTTAAACTTATAAATTGATTATCCGTTAGTGCTTCAAATATTTGGGTGCCCCTTCTATCGATTTTATGTGACCAATTTGAATGATGTCCATTAAGATCTCCAAGTATCAATGTGTTTTTAGTCTCAACAGAAAATAAAGCATCCCAGTCATTTTGGATCGTTGTTACTGAGGGAGCACAGTAAACAGAAATAATATTTTTAATGTTACCACAGTTATATAATTTTGCAGAAACTATTTCTATGCCTCGATTGCTGAGTTGGACCTCATATGGTTGTGATTTTATAGATTTGTGTATAAGAAGTGCAACCCCCCCATAGCCGTCAGACCTGTCATTGCGATAAATTTTATACGAACTCAGCTTCATGTTGTTTTCAGGGTCCAACCATGTCTCACTTAGCGTTGCAATGTGTATATGTTCTTGAATCAGTAATTGTTCCAAAGAGTTCAACTTAGGCTTGATGCTTTGAGCATTCCATTGTAGAATGTTTACTTTAATCCCAGTTTTCGTATTATCCATTAACGGATTTAAATAATTCAACAACTTTTTTAAGTATAGGCCACTCTGACACATTATCAACCACAACCAATATCAACCATTCTACGCAACATTGAACCACATTTTTAAATTTATCCGCTATTGATCCTCTTTTTATAAATATGATCTCTTTTAATCTAGACATAAGTTCATCAAAATGTACCTCTCTGTTCTGGGACATAACTGGGTCATTCCGAATACCTGTCTCCTTTGCTTCATACTCCTGCGTTGACAAAGAGTCATTCCAATCATCTTCTTTTTCTACTCCTCTTTTGTCTTCTGAATAAGCTCGCGGATCTGTCTTGGTAGGCGTGTTGTAAACAATTTTTTTGGTGGTTTTGACGACATCATTAAATAACGGGTACTTGGGATAGAGGGTACAGCATTTGACTGAAGAGAGAACAGTTCAGGTGACTTTGTGACATCAACATTTTTAGTGTTAGTATTTTCTTTGGTTGGAGAAGGTGCAACATATAGTAGTAAAGCCTTTCTATAAGTGCAATTAAACTCAGCCATAAGATCTTTGAGCTTCTTTTCTTTTACAAAGGCTGGACATACTTTTGACAGTGCCATGTGTTGTCCACCACAGTTTAAACATTTAAATTTTTGAGTGTCACAATTTGGGTGGTTACTACCACATTTTGGGCAGAGGATCTTTTTAGACGGGCACACTCTTAAGCTATGAACTTCCAGCAACGAGAGCATTGCGTAACAGGAAATATAAATGGGCTAACTTTAATCCTCAAACCATCTGCAAAAATATATGCTGGTAAAAGATCACCTTTGAAGCATAGCCGTACCGCTTCACTTGTAATCCATAGATCTTCCTGTGAATTATTAATATTACGCCTCTTGAGACGCTGTAGTGACATTAACTCAAAAGATTCGGGGCACGTTATACAATTTTTAAGTTCCTCGTCTGATAGGTCCAGGTCCACCTCTTTGATGACACCGTATGAATAGCTTTTGTAATCTGGTCTATGGAATCTCCATTCTTTGTTAATTAAATCTTTGCAAGTTTCTAACTGAATTGCGCTCTGTTCACTTTCACAGTCAATACGTACCCTATAGTCATTTATATATTTTACTTTCACTATATCTTTAATATTTTTTTCTTTAAATAACCTAGCAAGGGCAAATTGTCTCGGTAGTTTCTCCTTACAGGAAATATAAATCTCCACATGACTGTCTTTTACTTTCTTCTTACTTTTTACTTCCGTCCATCCAACTTCATCTTCCTCTCTGGTTCGTTTTATTGGTCTCGTCACATACTCCAAACACTTCTCATTTAATGCATCAATTACGTTACATTGTTCCACGTTACCTTCCGACATGTCAGCAATAGAATCGTTACTACTAGTCATGATACGCATAGAATCAATATTTTCATTATCACCCTCCATTGTAATTAGTTAAATAAAACATATTCTCAAAGTGAAAGGTGCACGCGTCGTGCGCCCGGCAACTTCAAGGTCACGCGAATGTTATTACACTTAACTAATGGATAGCGAAATGACGTTTCTACTACACGCGTCCGTTCGAAACGAATGCCGCTGCGAGACTCTCTTTTATGTTCATAGCTACTTTCTCTCAATAAACCCCAAATATAGTCGCCCATCATGTTTTCATTGTATTGGCCTTGATAGCGTTGTTCAAAACTCATGATGTCCTGATGGAAACGTTCTCCTTGCTCTTCGGAATAGGCTCCCATATTGTTTTTACATTTATCCAAATGAGCATGCAGCATATGTACTTTTAATGACATCCTGCAGCCCATGGCCTTAAAATTTGTAAGCATATCCTCAACCAACTTTTCGTAGTTTTCAGCTTTATTATTTCCTAAAAATCCAGAAACTACTGCTTTAAAACTGTTCCAACTTGCTTTTTGAGTACGATTCAGCAACGTTGGAAATTTTTCATCGGCGAAAATCTGTCTTATTTGCGGACCAACAAAAACCCCAGCTTTAACCTTTGCTTCCGATAACTTCGGAAATTTTTTTTTTTTTTTTTTTTAAGTATCCAAAAGCTTCTGATGTTTCATCCAGTTTTTTAACAAATTGTTTCATCAACCCTAACTTAATGTGCAAAGGCGGCATTAACACTTTTTCCGCTTCAACAATCGGCTCAAATTTGACGTTCTGTTTTCCGACACACAATTCTGTTCTTACAGGCCATGACCGTTGAATATAGTGTTTAGAATCCGCTCTGCTATCCCACAAGCACAAATAACACGGATACTTTGTATATCCACCCTGTAGCCCCATTAAAAATCCCACCATTTTAAAATCTCCAATCAGCTCCCAGTTATACTCACGATACTTTACAGATTCAAGCAAAATTTTGACACTTTCATAATTTTCTTTAAGATGTACTGAGTGAGCAATTGGAAGAGACGGAAATTTATTTCCGTTGTGCAATAGAACTGCTTTTAAACTTTTTGTAGAGCTGTCAATGAATAAACGCCATTCGCTAGGGACACAGGGTATGCCAATTGCTTCAAACATACCTTTAATGTCATTACAAAATCAAAGTCCATCTTCCTTCGTGAAAAACGTTGCAAACATTTCATGCCTAGTCCGCTGATCCGTGATCTTAACATCATCAAGCAAATTCCACTGTTTTAACCGAGAGCCTAGAAGCTCTGCTTTATTTTTTGGCAAATTTAAATCTCTAATTAGATCGTTAAAATCTTCTGAAGTAATGAGATAGTGTTTTGGTTGTTCAGGTGTAGGCAAAAACTCCTTATCGGAATTACTTTTATAAGAACTAAAAGATGAGCTACTTTTCTGCGATAATTTTTTTGGTGGCTCAGGTACTGGTCGTGTCAGGTCGTGAGCAATTGGAGCAGAAGAAGATTCGAGGTCAGGATATTCAATAGGTTTTGCATTTTTACCTCTACGTCTTTTACTCGGATTCACCATACAAAAGTAGCAGTCAGTAATATGGTCTTTTGGTTCTCGCCAAATCCTTGGTATTGTAAATTTCATAGACCTTTTCTCACCTCGATACCAACCTAAAAATATAAAAATAAAAGTTAATATGTCTAATTTTGGATTCATCGCTTAATTAAATAAAAATTGCTTACCTTCCAAACACCTTTTACAATAACTACAAGCAACATGTGGAGCCCATGGCTTATCTTGATTCCGTACAGGACAGTCAAAATATGCTTCATAGGCTTCACAGAGAACGTGAGATGTCTTTAGTTCATATTTCACGTCTCGAACTTTAATAAATTGACCACATATAAAACAAAATGCATCAGCATCGTATTTGCACTTTCGTGACGACATTTTAAGTTATTCTGGGCTTGTAAATAACACCTCATGGTTGTTTATCACTCTGGTGCCATCTAGCGGCACAGTGTAAACGTTAATACCCCACTCTCACCGCGCGGTCTTTTTAAAAATATTGAAATCAATTAAATTTTATGAAAAAATTGAAAAATGAGTATTATTATTATAACTATCACAAAAGCAAACTTTATACCGAAAAAAGGTATTTTCTTTTCGTTTTTGTGCATAACTAACTGGAAAATAATAGTATAAACTTTAGGACAAAGAACGAAATTTTTTTTGTAGAGTCGTGTTATTGAATGGGATCTTAGACTGCGACGAACTGCTAAGCAAGCTCCAAATAAATGCGCCATCTCGTTTGCCACGGATTACTATTTACAGCCTGTTTAACGTACCGCGATCTAGAACAAACCTGGGGCATTTTGCCGCCCTGCCAAGGCTCTGTAGGGACTTCAATGACCTGTCCAAGCGCTATGGTTTAGATATAGCTTACCCACTTTTAAAGTACAAGAAGGAGTTAAAAACCATAGTCTCTGATGTAAATTTAAATTCTAACGCTTAATTGTTTCATATATTTCATTTTAATTTTATAGTTAAGTTCAATTCTTATAATATTATTTTTGTTACTTTTGTTTAATTTTATTTTCTTTGTTCACCTACATTCTAAGTGCATGCTGTGACCTTTAATTGAAGGAGCACACCTTTTTCATAAACAATGTACTTGTATAACATATCATGCATAGTGTGTATCCTGTGTTGAAGGTCCATAATAATAAATAAATAAATAAATAAACAGTGGGTAGGTCACAGGACTCAATACTACTTAGCTTATTTTAATTAATTAGAGGCTACAATAATGCAAATATCAGCTATATTTGATGAGTCTATAGTGTAAAGTGTGATAAAAGTAATGTTTGAAGTGTTATTGGGTCTGAGGCAAACGTTTCCGTCGTCGATTTTGCCAACATAATACAACGAACAGCCGGCGACCTACGTTCCCTCTCAATGTCACAATTGTCTTTAAGGTCATTTGTAATCCAATGGCAGTATTTAAATTTACTTAGTAGGGACTAAGTGGTTGACCGCATATTGCCTGCCTTAAACACTATCATCTCACTTTTTGTGACGTGTTTATTGCCGTGGTGTGGAGGCATTGAAAAATTGCGAGATAAAATTGCATTAAATAGCGCGTTCTGAATGAAAGTTGTGAGAGGCTTCATTCAACGGCTTCTTTCAACGGTCCGTTTCGTTTCACCGCAGCGCAGCGCCGATGGAGATGTTGTGCATAGACATGCCCCCCTGCCCCATGCCCATGGAAGTAGCTAGGCTTCCAATTACTGTTCAGCTGGTGCTGCTTTTGTGATTGGTAAGGGGCAGATCCGTGAGAATGCGCTTCGCACGATGGTCCCCGATGAAACACGGATGTCCGCCACTCAGGATACGCCGTTTTTTCCGGGATAAGTTCTTACAGCACGACCCAAAGGACTTCATAGGTGGAGTGTTGCAGTCTTTAATTAAAACCAGAGTGTTCTCTTGTAGTGTATCTCCTAATTATTTTTTTTTAATTATTTTTTAAACCAACTCCGCCATGTTTATGGCGCCTATAATTACTAGTCTCTTACATACCAGTTCTCGCTTTTATGCCTCTCGTAATTTTATTCCTCATACTTTATCTTTCTCTTATCCATCGCCTTACATTCTTGTGGGTGGTACTCCCACTTTAATACTAACTATTCTATTATGTATTCATACTTTATTTATTTCGGGGAAAATAATGCTACTAACGCTTCTTTTATATTTACAATATTTGTTGCTTAACTTATTGTTGCTTATTCTATGTCTTATTTTAATTACATAATGCTTACCGTCTAACATACATTTATATACTTATTTTTATTTTATTTTTATTCTACTGCTTACTATATAATATACAATACTAAATACTTAATTCTATGCTTCTTGTTTTATACACACAATATAAACAGAAACATAGTTTCTATACTGTTTTATTACGATTAATTACGCTTGTGGCCACATTTACGCAGTATGCCAAAAATACTTTTCTATCTTTGCCACTCATCACAGTCCCCACACTATCCCTCGTCAGAACGGAGTTTAGTTTCAATTCCAGCTCGTGTCTTTCCCTAAGATATATCGGGCAATCTAGTAAAATATGCTGAACACTTTCCGTCGCGTCAGGATCACAGGCACACGATGAGCTCTCCTTGCACCTGAAGCGGTTCAAGTATTCGGAGAACCCACCATGCCCCGTTAGTACCTGTGTGAGGACGCCTGTTGGCTGCACCTGTTCCACGATACGGAAGGCCGCTATGGCGTCCGGAAGAAACATCTTCGTCACAGATGCCGTGTCGCCAGACATATATCTCCGATTCCATTCGTCGAGCGATCCCATTCGGATCTGACTTCTGATGAATGAAATCGGACACTTGTCATAGTCCGGCTTCCTCCGTGACTTCAATGCTGCCTCCTTTGCCAGCTCGTCCGCACGCTCATTCCCCGGCAGGCCCGCGTGGGCTTTAATCCAGAACAGAGACACAGCTTTGTTCTGGTTCGAAGCTAAGGCCAAATTGGCTCGCGCGCGGACCGCCAGGGGATGGAGCGGGCCGAGGTTTGCCAGCGTCTGCAATGCTGACATTGAGTCGCTGTACAAACCATAGCTCGCCTCTTTGCGTTTGAGGATCGCGTCCGTTGCCTTGCAAATGGCCAGTAGTTCCGCCTGGTAGACAGTGCAGTACGCGGCGAGGCTAAGTTTGGTCGGTGAAGATACGCACCGCCTGCACGTTGTTTCTGTTTACCTGCTGTTGATCAGCGAGGCAAACGAACTCCAGGCTCATTTGTTAAGCTGGATGAGGGGCTTCTGCAAACCGTACCATACCCTCGATCTCTCTATCCCCAGGCACATACTGGGATGACCCTCTCCTCGCCTCATACATGGCAGCTGCCTCTTGTATGCGGAGATCTAGAGGAAGTATCCCAGAGAGCACCAGCGCAGAATTGAGAGAGACAGTCCGATAGGATTTGCAGAGCTTCTGGACGAAACTTCGCTGGACAGAGCCTAGCTTCCTCCGTATGCCCAGCTTAACGGTAGCGGGAGCCCAGGCGCCAGCCGCGTACGTGATGATCGGCTCCACTGTTGCTGTGTAAATGGTTTTAATTACTTCGCGGTTTAATCCCCAACTTACTTTAGCGGCGCGGGAAAGCTGTTTGTAAATGTTAGTGGCCTTTTTACAGTCATTTGCGGTATGTTCATTGAACGTAAGCTTCTCATCGATGGTGAGCCCCAGCAACTTCATGCTCTTCACCATACCGATGTCCACTCCGGCCATGTTCAGGATTGGGGTGTCGTACTTACGCTTGTTCGTTACGAGCATCGCACAAGTTTTGTGCGGTGCGAACTTAAGCTTGTTCCTGACTCCTCAATCCCGGACATGGGCGAGCGCGGCATTGGTGATCCTGGAGACTTCGGTCGCTGTATCTCCATCCACGACGAGAACCCGCGCTGTTCCAACTCCTGTAGCAGTGGGTCGAGAAGGAGATTCCACAGGATGGGACCACCGATTGACCCTTGGACACAGCCTTTGTTCGTCTCCCTTGTGCATTCCTCCCCGGCGTAACGAACCCTGACTTTCCTACTGTCGAGGTAGCTGTCTAGTAGCCTCCTGGTGTTAACCGGGCATTGTTCCTCAGCCAGCCTGACCTTGATAGACGGCCACCAGGCACTATCAAAGGCCCCCTCTATATCCAATGACACCAGAACAATTAGCTTCTTCAGCCTCAACTTATCCTGTACGTGTTTCATTAGCGTATAGAGGGCGTCCTCGGTGCTCCTCTGGGGCATAAAACCAAACTGACGAGTACTGAGCCGCGGCACTAGCTGCCATTTAATCCGTGCTACTATCATCCTCTCCAGGACCTTCCCCAAGACCGGCAGTAGACCTATCGGTCTGTATGACTTGGGGCTCTGGTAATTATCCTTGCCCGGTTTCCGGAGGA
The DNA here is from genome assembly GCA_905163465.1 of Craniophora ligustri. Classification (NCBI taxonomy): domain Eukaryota; kingdom Metazoa; phylum Arthropoda; class Insecta; order Lepidoptera; family Noctuidae; genus Craniophora; species Craniophora ligustri. Next base: position 5,594,552 of record LR990976.1, on the reverse strand, counting down.
CCACCACCGTAGCCTCTTTCCAGATGTCCGGGACATGTGCCAGTTCTAGGCATTTGTTGTATAGGGCCAGGAATGCGTCCAGGTCCTGGTAGATAGCTCGACTGCAGATATCAGATGTTAATCCATCCCCTCCTGGTGCCTTTTTAGGATTGAAACCTGCCACTGCGGTCTTCAGCACCAGCGACGTAAAGGGTGGGTCATGATATTCATCATGAACCCAGTCGTTTACTCGTTTGGCTGCTTCTCTAATCCGTCTGTGGTCTGCGTTGTCCTCTTCCTCTGTGTCCTTCGGGTAGAACGTATCTGCGAGTAGGGCGGCCGATTCTCTTGGGTTTAGGAATGCACCATCGATAGATAGGGTCAAGTCTTCCTGTCTCCTGGTAGTCCTGCTAATGATCCTGTAGATTCCCTCCCAGACTCCTTCCCGGTCCTGTTTTTGACAAAACTCCTTCCAACTGGCGACTTGGGCTTTCTTTGATTGGATCTTATACTCTTGTTTTGCTTTCAGGTACTCGTCGACGACCATCGCCCTCCGGACCGGTGCGGCGTTGCGGATGCGGTTTTTCTTCCTCGTCACATCTTTTTTCATCGCAGCGAGCTCCTCGGACCACCACGGGAAGGTAAGTTTCATTTTATTTTTTACCTTTGGTATTGTTTCATTACATGTTTCTTCTATGATATCTCTGTATAGTATTACTGCTTTTTCTAATTTTTGTTTATTGTTTATTTCCATTATGCTTTCTAAATTTAGATATTTAACTTCTTTTAATTCATTTAACTTTGTCCTAAAACTTTCCCAGTTAGCTTTCCTTGTGTTAAATTTTCTTGTAGTCCTAATTATGTTCCTTCCTTTTTCCCTTTTTACGTTGATATCGAAAAATATCACGTTGTGATCCGAGGATATTGCTCCTGTGTCCACCCGCCAGCCGTCTACCAGGTCAAATAACTCGAGCGAACATGCCGTAACGTCCACATGGCTTTGATACGTTCTACCACCTCTAATGGTATCAAAGGTAGGCGTATCGCCAGTATTCAGTACCTGAAGCTCTAACTCTTCCAGGGTCCCGGACATTTCTTCTCCCCTGGGGTCTTCAATTGTGCTGCCCCACCAAGAGCTCTTGGCGTTTGCGTCGCCTCCGATCAGCAATCTACCGTTGGCTACTTCTATTCTGATCTGGGCGATCTGGTTCAGGTATGGCCCTATCGGTTGGTCCGGCTCGAAGTAATAAGAGACTACTGCGATTTCCCAGGCCTTTGTCCGTATCCCCACCACAACGATATTGTTTGTGGTGAGTTTCGGGTAGGGGATGACATCCAGGTCATCGTCAAAGACGGCTATTGCCGCCTTCACCCTCCCACTTGCGACATCCTCACACTGGTAGATTTTCGCGCCACGGTAGCCTCTCATACTCCGCCTCGCCCCCACGTATGGCTCCTGGATCAGCGCTCATGCGATCTTACGTTCACTAGCCTCTAAGAAGAGTTCGGTGGTTGCCAGTTCCTTTCGTTGTAAGTTTGCTTGAGCCACCCGGTATGGTCTTGCTGAGTGTTGGGCAGGAGTGAGGGGTAAATAGTCGCTGGGATCAGTATATAAAGGAGATATAAGACGGGAGTTTAGGATCGACTCTGTTTGCGCCATTACAGTACTCAACTCTTCAAAGGTGAGATGCGTATTACCAATCACGCGATTTAAATGGTATTTACTCGACTTTACGCCTGCTTCCCATAAACCACCAAAATGGGGGGCGTAAGGAGGTATAAAACTGAACTGAATATTTTTAGCGGAAGCAAATTCTTTAATATCGTCACCACATTTCTTAATAAAATTAGAAAATTCAGTCATCAAACCGACAAAGTTCCTACCATTGTCAGAGTAAATTTTTGTTGGTTTGCCACGACGTGAAATAAATCTTTTCAGGGCCAATAGATATGCATCAGTCGATAAATCACCCACCAGCTCGAGATGAATAGCTCGAGCTGAAAAGCAAATGAATAAACAACTGTATGCCTTGATAATTCTAGAACCTCGGCCTTTACGGTCTAGTATGAACAGTGGTCCGAAATAATCAACACCAGTAATTGCAAATGCAAAGCCTTGTTCAAACCTATTGACGTGTATGTTGCCCATTATTGGATTTCAAGTTTTACCACAATAACGTACACATGTCACACATTTATGGACAACTTTTTTTGCTAGATTCCTACCTCCTATAGGCCACCATGACTGCCTAATAGAATTCAATAGGAGCATCAACTTAATGTGTTCATATGAAAATAACAAGAATGTAAAATGGTGCTTGGCTCATAACAAAATTGGATGTTTCTTATCATACGCAAATTCAGTTGCGTTAGCTATCCTACCACCAACTCTAATTATTTTATAATTATCGATAAATACACTCAGTTTGTTTAAGCTGCTAGACCTAGGTAACGATTTGTCTTCTATTAGTATATTGTATTCTGCGAATGATTCTCGTTGGGATATTTGTGCAAGTTTACTTACAGATTCTCGCAATTCACACATGCTCAACGCACCTGTGCGCTTGTTCAGATTACACTTATGCGCGTTGTGTATGAACCGTCTAATATATGCCATGGTGCGCTGTAAGCGAGGAAACTGTGAGAATCTGAAAAATGGAAAGTATGAATGATTAGAACTCTCATGAGACACAAAACTATGGACATCTAACGAGTTCACTTCTGGCAAAACTTGAGAGAGTTGGTATGTCTCATCGGAACTGGCTTAAAATTCGCTATTTTGCAAATATTGAGGACCTTCCCACCATAATTCTGAAGATGTGAGTGAACTCAGATCAAGACCTCTAGACACTAAATCGGCAGGGTTGGCTACACCATCTACATGACGCCAATCAAACTCTTTAGTGAGCTCCTGTATTTCCGCTACCCTGTTCCGTGCAAAGGTCTTAAGCTGATTGGGAGCCATGTGTAGCCACCCTAGCACTATAATTGAGTCCGTCCACAGTACGACCCTATCAAACCTACATACATACATTATTGTATACTCAATCATTTTAGCACATAGTCTAGCTCCTGGCAATGCACCGCATAATTCAAGCTTGGGTATAGTTAGAGGTTTTAAGGGTGCCTTACCCTTTGCGCATAATAACCTAACTGTACACTGATTGCCTTTTGTGAGGCATCTGTATACACATGTAATTCCAACCGAGAGGGGCACCTGCATATAGCGTGGCGAGGAATACGTAATTTATCTAAATCTCTTAGTTAAAACAACAGTTTATTAAAATTCTTTATAATTTGATCTGGTAATTGTGTGTCCCAGTCTATCTTTAACAACCATAAATCCTGCAGTAACATTTTGAAATTAATAATTATAGGGCCTAGTAACCCGAAAGGGTCAAAGATTTGCGAGACAGTAGATAAAATAACGCGTTTTTTAAACTTACTTACATGAATTTCAACCTTTGACTGAAAATTTTGTTCATCTGTTTGGTTAAGCCAACTCAAACCTAATGTTTTTGACTGTGTTTTTGTTCACCTAGTGACACATTTTTGGAAGTGTGTGATGATAATGGAAAGTCACTGCAGTCAAAATTAAATACCCATTTGCGCAATGGAAAACAACCAGTAGCTAAAACATGTGCAGTTTTTTCACACAATTGCAACAATCTATCCTTGTCATTTGATCCCGAGATCATATCATCGACATAAAAATCATTATTTATAACCCTAGTGACGTCAGGATCATCACATTCTATAGCTAATTGTTTGAGACACCTAACACTCAGGAATGGCGCCGATGAGATCCCGTATGTGACCGTTTTTAAACGACAAACATCTAATGCCGCGGCGGGATCGTTACGCCATAATATTAACTGTAAGTCACGTTGATCTTCACTAATCAACACCTGCCGGTACATTTTCTCTATGTCCGCGCATGCTATGTAATTATTTTCTCGAAACCTTAGTAAAATTGACATCAAATCACGCTGAATGGGAGGGCCTACCATCTGCAAATCATTCAAAGATTTCTCAGTGGATGACTGAGCACTAGCGTCAAACACGACCCGTAACTTAGTCGTGGTACTATTCTCATTAAACTTATTAAATTCATCTGTGAGCTTCCTTGTGAGTGGACGTGCTGTATATTTATTTGCTATTTTATCCTTGTTTGTTTTCTGTCTTGTGAACTGTTTGGTTTCGAGACTCGGTGCCTCTCGTACTATCTTGCTGAGGTGCCCGTATGCTGCCGACGCCATCTTTGGTTTTGTATTGCGCCATCCCGCTCATGGAACGGTGATTGAAGATATTGTATTTCTACAAATTGAAAACATTGAAAAAGCTGTGCGGTTCCTGGGGCCCGAACCTGCGCCGCGTCGTGTACCGCTGACGTTGTACCGGGGCGTCTTGCCGCTCGACCAACGTGAGTGAAGGGCCTGGCCTGAAATTGGTGACCGCTATCTGCGAGTGCAGCGCAACGTAATAAGCTAGCCCGTTAGCTATTTGAACTAATCTATTATTATATTTTATTGGTTTTTAAATTGTTCAAGCACTAAATTACTATGTTCCGATCACCCAGTAAGAGTCACTCTAATCCAGATATTACTGGCTCCTCTGAGATTGTGGGAAATGTCAGTCAGAGAAAACGTAAACAACCTGAGTCAAAGCTTGCCGATGCCATTAGGACATTGTCACAAGAAATTAACAAAAAGTTGGACGACTGGCGGGGTGAACTAGACTGCGCAATAACCAAAATAACTGACAGCATGACAAATATTAAAGCTGATCTAGCCACCGTAACCCAAGTTACTTGCGATATCAAAACAGAGTTAAATACTTTGCATAATGAACACAAAGGCTTGGAGAATAAGGTGTGTAGCCTAGACGCTAAACACAATGAGCTGATGAAGGACGTGGAAACTCTTAAGAATTCCCTCCAGTACACCTTGAACGAACAGGACGACCTTAAGAAAAAGATCGAACACGTTCGGTCTGTAAACATAGACACCGTTACTGATTTAATTACTGGCTTTGAAGCAAAGATCGATTCTCTGGAACAACAGGCCCGCCAATTTAACCTGGAGCTGTGCAATGTTCCGGAAAAGCGCAACGAAAATTTGATTGTTCTCATGGAAAAGATTTGCACTAAAATACAATTTACATTATGTTCTAAGGATATTCTTGCTATCCATCGAGTGCCACACGCAAACACGGAGAATAAAAAGCCGAAAAATATTATCGTTAAACTAAGCTCACGCATTCTGAGCGACAATTTGCTAAGCGCTTACAGACTAGCAAAAGGGATTAACACTAACCAACTCGAACTTACTGGACCCTCAAATCCCATTTATATGCATGAACACTTAACGCTCAGAAGGAAACAATTATTTCGACAATCTAAGGACGCTGCCGTCAAGAATAACTTCAAATATGTGTGGGTTAAGCACGCTACTATTCTTGTACGTGAAATTGATTCCGAACCGGCATTTGCTATACGATCCGAGAAAGACATTTCTAAAATCAAGCCTAATATTGCAAAATTCAAACCCGGCGCCGGTCATGTTGCAAAATAATTATTATATACAGTTTATTTATTTAGTTTTTCACAATTTTATAGATTTTAAGTATTTTACCATGAGTCTACTCTGGTCGGCTGAACACCTGTTAAGGCTAATGTTATGTTTTCTTATTTTATTTTCACGTGGTGCTATTGTTGAACATTGGCATAGTTATCGTTTTTGTAAAGACACGTTATGCTTGTTGTTGCCAATCTTAATGAAAATAGTAATTTTATTCTTGCCTATTATGCATAACCTGAACCTCGTTTTCATATTAGTTGCGCAAACCTTTACTGCTGAATTATTCTCCGTCTGGTCTGGCTTCTCCCATGTTAGATAGGTTAACCGTATATTACCAAAATTGTAGAGGTACCCGTACTAAACTGAATCTCTTGTACATGAACATATTGTCGAATTGCTATGACGTAATTATTTTAACAGAAACTTGGCAAACCCCCGAGATATCTGACGGTGAATTTATTGATGTGCGTTATGTGGTTTACAGAACTGACCGCGACCGTATTGCTACAAATAAAAAGGATGGGGGAGGTGTTCTTATAGCTGTATTGAGAACATTACATTCTACCTGTGTACCATTTGATTCCCAAGCCAGTTCGCATATTGAAGATGTTTTTATACAACTACCTTTTTCCGAACGCGAAAATATTCTGATTTGCGCTATATACATTCCAACCAATACGGCCAAAGATGTCTACTTAGATTATTTTGAAACACTCGAAAACCTGATTGATAGATTTAGTTTTAGTAATTTTTATATTTTTGGAGATTTTAATCTCCCACATATTGAGTGGCTTCCTGCAACAAGCAATTACATAAAAGCACTAATCAGTACCGGCTCATCATCTATTTGTACACATATGAACAATTTCTTATCTTTACTTAGTACCTATCAATACAATACTTTAAAAAATTATAAGGGGCGCATTCTGGATCTATTGATTTCAAATAACGACTGCCTGACTTATGCACCATCATCTCTTCTGCTACCTCTTGATAAAAATCATCCACCTTTTTGCGCTAACATTATATATAAAACGCCGCTATAGACAATCAAACTTGCAAAAATAGTGAAATATAACTATTATAAGGCTAATTACGAACTTATAAACAAAGAATTAGACGAAATTGACTGGATCAATCGTTTGCAGGGGTTATCGGCGGAGGACTGTCTGAATACTTTTTACGATGCTATCTTTAATACTATAAGAACTCATACACCCTTTTCTAATTCCCGTTCAAGTAAGTTCCCTGTTTGGTTCTCTAGACCGCTAATTCGTATTTTCAAAAATAAAAACAGAGCCTGGGTGAAATGGAAAACTTATAATAACATTTCGGACTATGAACAATTTTCGCTCCTACGACATAGATTCACGGTGGCTTGTAAATCTGAGTACGCTGACTATATAAGTTCTGTTGAGTGTAATGTCAAAAAAAATATAAAATACTTATGGAGTTATGTTAATAATCGCAAAGGTAATGTCGGTATTCCTTCCACAATGTTTTTTAAGAACCAGACATCTAGTAATCCGGAAGAGATCTGCAATATGTTCATGGACTTTTTTCAGTCAGTCTATGAACCCTCAAGTTTAATCTTGAGCGAATGGTTGCCCCCTGAAGACAGTAATGAAAAATGCACACATATTACCTTTCCATATTCCTCTTTCGTCCGTGCCGTCTTTCTGATCAGACGTGTTAACTATTTTTTACTTAAATAATTTTTGCATCTTAATGTTTTGGCCCTCGATAATATTACTTATGTCACTGGCCCTAAGACTCTAAATTAAGTGCTATCTGTGTGCTAAAGTGTAGGGTAAGCCCGACCTTGACAAACGCGGAGTGCCTGTGCGAGTAGTACAAACAGTGACAAAATAATTGTCATCTTTGTCTTGCGCCCTCGACGGTTGAGCTGCTTGCTACACGGCGCGGCGCGACGGCGCGCCCGGCGGCAACGTAAACAAACATTGAAGTACTTCCTATAACGAACGCCGAAGAATATTACTACGATCTAACACAGCCGCCCTTCTACTACAAGTACAAGTTTACAATGGACACTTCATTGAATAAATCACTGTCAGAAACTGATGTAAACCTATTGGGAAATACTAATAAGACCCCACCTAATTATGTTTTTCAACGAGTCAAGAGGAGCAGAGAGGATGATTGTCTCTCTAGGCAACTGGATGAATTTAAAGAAGAGATAAGGAAGATGATGTAGAAGTCTGTATCGTTACTTCTAACAAAACGCACAAGTCGGGAATCGAACCTTGTACGTTGCTCGCTCCACTAAACTTACGGGACTTAGTAGCAGGTAGACTTAGTAACATTAACACTCGCAGCTTCAGTATTATAAGAATTTTAATTACGACGATCACAGTTATTTAGCAGGAAGTATCAGAAAAGTAACTAAACAAAAGGAATTTAATATTATGGAAGGGTCTAAATGGGCGTACACAATATGTCTACTTAAGTTGGAGAACAAAAGGATAGCTAAGCGGCCATATTGTGACGTTGTTCTAAAACAAAAGCGCGCACGCATCCATCTTGTCTTGCAGTGACGTATGTCGTGCGCGGGCGTGGCTTATGCGATCAGGCGACGGCCGAACAATAGACTTCTCCCGCCGGTTGACCGCCGCCATATTGATCACCTGATGTATGGCGTGATCTGTCTATGTGCCTCGATGCATAGGCGATAGCGGATTGTGGTAGCGGTTAATGATCGCTACACTACTCCCCCGCTGAGACCGTGACTACGGGCGATAGTAATCTGGGAATCTAACTGACCGCCCGCTCCTCGTCTTTTTGACTGTTGGCTGATCTTCATTCTTCTCCAGTGCTTTGGTGAGGTCTGCCTCTCTGGTGATGTACGCTGGTTTCAGCCGGTCAATCGTGACTGCCTGCGTTTTGCCTTTAACTTCGATATCAAAAGCTTTTGTGCCGTGACGAAGTACTTTGTAAGGTCCAAGGTATACTGCTTCTAGAGGTTTACGAATTGGACCCTGTCGTACGAAGACGTGAGTCGCCGTTTTAAGGTCTCTAGGTACGTGGAACGGCCGACCCGCGCTGGAGTGCCATGATGTTGGCTGCGGTGCTAGTTTGGCCACAAGTACACGTAATCTGCTGACGAGGTTGCCTGGTTCTATTGTGGTGTTAGTTAGTGACGTGAAGAATTGTCCAGGCAACCGTAGTGGTTCTCCGTAAACTAATTCCGCCGTCGAAGCTTGCAGGTCTTCCTTCCAGGCTCTCCGGATGCCCAACAACACCCACGGGAGCTTCTCTAGCCAGTTGGGAGTCGCACGGCAGGATATTGAGGACTTCAGCTGCCGATGTAACCTCTCCACGAGGCCGTTGGCTGCAGGGTGGTACGCGGTGGTAGTGTGGTGGACAGCACCCACTAGGGCGGCCAGTTCTTTGAATATGTGCGACTCGAATTGTCGCCCCCGGTCGGTTGTGATGCGTTCCGGGCAGCCAAAACGCGCGATCCACCCTGCTACGAGGGCTGACACGCAGGTCTCGGCTGTGATATCTTGTAGTGGATACACCTCAGGCCATCGAGTGAAGCGGTCAATGACAGTGAGGCAGTACCTGTAGCCAGAACATACTGTTAAAGGACCTATTAGATCTAAGTGGATATGTTGAAACCTAGCAGTAGGGGTTTCAAATGTTGCTAGAGGTGCCGACGTGTGCCTTGTGACCTTGCAGCGTTGACACTGCTGGCATTCTTTGGCCCATCGTCGACAGTCCTTTCTTACCCCTGGCCATACAAATCGTTCGGTGATGAGGCGTACGCTCGCCTTTGCTCCAGGGTGGCTCAAATTGTGTAAGGTGTCAAATACCTGACGTCGAAATGTAGGTGTGATAAAAGGCCTTGGGATATTGGTCGACACATCACAGTACACCTCTGCTTCAGCTTCCGGTGCTCTCACCTTCCTCAGAACTAAACTTGACCCATTTGTAAGCAGATCTTGTAACTCGCTGTCTGAGTTCTGAGCGTGGGCCAAGGACTGGTAATCTAGGGGCAGAGTAATAGCATTAATACGGGATAGTGTGTCTGCGACGACGTTTTCTTCACCTGGTATAAACCGAATGTCCGTTGTAAATTGACTAATGTAATCCAAATATCTAAATTGACGCGGTGAACGGTTATCTCCGTGGTTGGTAAATGCGAAAGTTAATGGCTTGTGGTCCGTCATGATCGCGAACGTCCTTGCCTCAACCATGTGCCTGAAATATTTAATAGCTTCATATATAGCTAATAGTTCGCGATCGTACGGACTGTACTTCATTTGAGCTGGAGATAACTTTCTAGAGAAGAAAGCCAATGGTTCGAACTGTCGATCCTTTCGCTGCTGCAGGACGGCACCTATTGCCGTGTCCGAGGCATCGGTCTGAATAAATAACTCAGCATCTGGATTAGGGTGTGCTAGTTGGGTGGCTTGAGCTAGGCTTTGCTTACACTTAACAAATGCTTCTCGGAGTTCCGGCGTCCATTCTACAGGATGTGATCCTTTGGTTTTTGGGCCTGCAAGTAACGAGTTAAGATTAGCCTGAATTCTAGCTGCCCGTGGGACAAAACGCCTGTAAAAATTTATCATTCCCAGAAATCTTCGGAGTTCTTTTATGGTTCGTGGTTCTGGAAAATTCTGAATAGCTTCAACTTTGGATTGAAGTGGTTGCACACCTTTTGAAGATACTTTGTAGCCCAAGAAAGTAACCTCTGATTGACCTAAATGACATTTCGAGAGGTTTATTAGGATGCCGTACTCAGTCAAACGTTTGAAAAGTAGTTCCAGGTGTTCCAGGTGTTGACTGCTATTTCTACTGGATATCAAAATGTCATCCAAATAGCAATAGCAGAAGTCTAATCCACGTAGCGCCTCGTCCATGAACCTCTGAAATGTCTGTGCGGCGTTTCGAAGGCCAAAGGTCATGAACGGGAACTCGAATAGGCCAAATGGTGTTGCTATTGCTGTCTTCGGTATGTCTTCTTCCAACACAGGGATTTGGTTGTACGCCTTCACCAGATCTATAGTTGAGAATATTGTACTACCTGTCAGTTGGTGGGCGAAGTCCTGGATATGTCGAATCGGGTAGCGGTCGGGAATGGTACGACTATTTAGTGCTCTGTAGTCGCCACACGGACGCCAACCGTCATCCTTTTTTCGTGTGAGGTGTAGTGGTGAAGCCCAGGCGCTCTGCGAACTTCGTGCTGTTCCGTTCTGTAACATAGCTTCGAACTCCTGTTTAGCTATTTTTAATCTTGTCGGATCTAGACGGCGTGGGCGGCAAAAAACGGGTGGCCCTGGTGTTGTGCGGATTTGATGCACTGTCTTGTGTTTGGGGATGCTAGGCTTACCAGCTGGACGTGTGATGTCAGGGAACTCTCGTAACAGGCGAAGGTATTGCGAATTAGTCGTCGTTACGCATGTTGTGCGTACAGACAAGATGCTGTCTGCGTGCTGTTGCTGTGGAGCGGATACGGTTAGAGAAGTCACACCGTCTATTATGCGCTGATTACGACAGTCGACTAGTAGGTTGTAGAATCCTAAAAAATCAACGCCGATGATTGGTTTTGATACGTCTGCTACTATGAATCGCCAAAGGAATGCGCGGCGTAGTCCCAGGTTAAGCGATAGTTGTATAAAACCATACGTAGCTATCTGAGTACCGTTGGCTGCGAACAGCTGGTAATTGGTTTTTGGTCGAGACTCCCGGACAGCTGACCTTGGGAACACGCACAGGTCTGAACCCGTATCCACTAAGTACTGGATCTTCGTGTCTTGATCAGTAATGAACAGGCGGTTCGAAATGTTAGGGCAGTCGTTCACCGCTATTATCGGCTGCCTTGGTAGTTTACCGACTTGTACTTGCAGGGCTGAGTGCATTTCCTTGCCTTCTCTTTAAACCGGTAATGGTACCAGCAGTGCGGGTGATCTACTGGTCGCGGGCGGGATCGAGAGCGGGAGCGGTTTCTGTAAGATGATGTTGAATCCCTTCTGGAACTCCTCTGTAACTGCATGGACATTACCTCTAATTTTCTTGTAAGTTCCGCTACTTGTGCTTTCAAATCGCTGTCGCCTTTATATTGGGCCAACGGTTGAATTGTTGCCGATGTACTAGCTACCTGCGATGCGGTTGGTACGATGTCGTTGATTCGGTCTGCGAGTTCTGCTGCAGCCTCCACGCTCATACCTGACTGAGATGCTAGGATGGTTTGCAAGTTGGTCGGAAGTCTGCTTGCCCAAATAGTCCTTATAAAGTCTGAAGGTACGGTGGGACCCGCTAATTGTTGTAGGTGTCTGAGGAATTGGGACGGTTTCCTGTCGCCTAGTTCCTCGTGCATAAGGAGCTGTTTAGTCTTCCGCTCCTGTGATGCTGACAGTCTCTTAATGAGTTCCTCCTTCAGCTTACCGTACTTGTCCGAGATAGGCGGCGTGACTATTAGGTCCCTTACTTCCGCGGAATATTGTGGCTCCAACTGTGCCAGCACATAATAAAATTTTGTGTCGTCCCTCACGATATTAGAAAGGATGAACTGACCTTCTGTTTGGGCGAACCACAATGTTGGATCTTCCGGGTTGAAAGGGGGTACTCGTACCCCAACTCTGAACAACTCTGCTGTCCCTTCCTTGGTCGCCTCCTTTTCCATATTGTCCTTGTTCGTTCGGGGTCACCAGTGTAGAAGTCTGTATCGTTACTTCTAACAAAACGCACAAGTCGGGAATCGAACCTTGTACGTTGCTCGCTCCACTAAACTTACGGGACTTAGTAGCAGGTAGACTTAGTAACATTAACACTCGCAGCTTCAGTATTATAAGAATTTTAATTACGACGATCACAGTTATTTAGCAGGAAGTATCAGAAAAGTAATTAAACAAAAGGAATTTAATATTATGGAAGGGTCTAAATGGGCGTACACAATATGTCTACTTAAGTTGGAGAACAAAAGGATAGCTAAGCGGCCATATTGTGACGTTGTTCTAAAACAAAAGCGCGCACGCATCCATCTTGTCTTGCAGTGACGTATGTCGTGCGCGGGCGTGGCTTATGCGATCAGGCGACGGCCGAACAATAGACTTCTCCCGCCGGTTGACCGCCGCTATATTGATCACCTGATGTATGGCGTGATCTGTCTGTGTGCCTCGATGCATAGGCGATAGCGGATTGTGGTAGCGGATAATGATCGCTACAATGATGTCTCTTTTTTCAGTTAAACAAGGTAATGAGATGTCAAAAATCTCCGATACCCTGAAGGAAATTCAGCTATCAAATGCCAACATTGAGAATTCAATAGCTTTTCTTACTGCGCAAAACGATGAATTCAAGAATAAAATTCACCAATTAGAAATCGAGGCGAAGAAAGATAAGGAGTACATAGTTACATTGGAGAACAAATTTGAGGACATGCAAATTGGCAGTAGAAAATCAAACTTTGTCATAAAAAATGTTCCGAAAAAGAATAACGAAACCAAGGACGATCTTATTGATATGACTATTTTCCTGTCGCAAAGCATTGATTGTAAAATTAATAAATACGAGATTAAGGATATTTACAGACTGCGAGGTACCAACAGAGACATCAACCAGTCACCTATTATTGTTGAAATGAGTTCCACTCTTTTGAAGAATGAAATATTGAAGATGGGAAAAGCGTTTAATATCAAACACAAAACTAAACTATGCTGTAAACACCTTGGCTTTAAAACGCAGGAAGATACTCCCATATTTATTACGGAGCATTTAACAACAAAAGGATCTCGCCTACACTTCCTCGCTCGAGACTTAGTTAAATCAGGCGCTTATAAATTTTGTTGGACAGCCTACGGTAAGGTGTATGTAAAAAAGGACGAACAATCGCAGACTATTATTATTAGAAGAGAAGACCAGATTCACAAACTCATTTTGCAGAAATGACTACATACGTGTTGCCTCCGGTATTTATGCCATTATTTGTATTTTACTATAAATATTGTATACAGAGTTACCGCTTCATTCCGTGTTTTTTATGCAATCACCCGCTTTTTACTGTATATTGTTAACACTTTTTGCGCGGTGCTAATTACCATAGTTATAAATGGATTTTATATAAAACGTCGTAACCTTATATGTACACATAAGTCATATACATACATTATTCACTTACACAACAATCATTTATCCGAAACAATCTTATTTCTCATAAACCTTTACTACACACCCTCAATCAAAACTCATTTATACATAAACACATCGTTACCTACACATACAATACATTCAGTCGCTATTTATATATACCTCAAACCATGTCGTGTATCACAATACATTAGTAATATAAAAAGAGCAATCGTTCGTTACTATATAAATTATACATTATCTATTCTTGTAACTACTTATTATGAGAGTACAACAATTACAATTATTTTAAGGTATTTGCTGCTTGTAATGACATTCATTCTATTAATATTCCAACTTAATGAGTGATACGCTGCAAACAGTAACTGATATAGACGATTTTGAGATTGCGCGCACCTTTGAATGCGACAGTAATGAACTGTCTAAACACATTTTTATAAAAAAAGTGACCTAACTATTTTTTCACAGAACATTAGAAGCATTTATTGTAACTTTGATGATTTTTTATTGACATTGTCTACATTTAACTTCGAAACTGATATAATAATATGTACAGAATGTAGGTTAAATTCAAATAAAGCTATTCCTCAACTTAACAATTACATTTCTTATATGACTTCAAGTCATTTAAACCAAAATGATGGGGTAGTTGTCTATGTGAAGAGTGCACTCGAACATCGGGTTACAGAAATATCACTATCTCAGGCCTCCTGTTTAAGCCTGGAAATAATGAATAACGTCATTCTCTGTATTTATCGATCACCATCAAACTCTAACACTGACAGCTTTGTCAGTTCACTCAACAATCACTTGGAGTCCATAACACCTAATAAAAACATTATTGTGGCTGGCGACATAAACATTAATATTATACCTAGACTAACTGAGCAGTCTCATGACCTGAAAAATAGAATGAACTACCTTAACATGTTGTCTTTACACGGTATCCTTCCAGGGCACATGTTGCCCACTAGAGAAAAATCATGCCTAGATCACTTCATGCTTAAGGTAAATAAGAAAAAGATTTCATCCACTATTGCTATCCTTAAGACCACTGTAACTGACCATCTTACTACCCTTCTAGTATTATCTAAGCAAAAATGTTTACATAATATTCGTAAAACTAAGACTTTTGTTGACTTTGGACAGGCCCTTCATTATATAAAAGAAAAGAACTTGAGTGAATTACTTTTCTGTGATGATCCTGATTCTCTGTGTACCCTGTTGTAACAAATTCTAGCTGACTCCATTAAATTAAACACCATTACCATTCACCATTCACATTAAAGATCCCTAGCAAAAAACGTATTTTGAAACCGTGGATTACCAATGGTATTTTGCGCTGTATTCAGAATCGGAATAAACTCCAAAACAAATTTCGGCAGGATGAAAGCAATGAAATTCTAAAAATAACATATAGACGTTACAGAAACTATTGTAACATTTTGATAAAAAAACTAAAAAGACAATATGAAAGGAATCTGTTATCTAAATCAATTAATAACAATAAATTACTGTGGAAAAATATAAAAAATATTACCTACTCACAGATAACAAATAATAATGCTGCAGAATTGTTAAAACTACAGACAACCCCGTCTGATTCAGTAAATTATATCAACAAATATTTTTCTAAAATTGGTCATGACCTTGCTCAACAAATCCTACCTAAACCTGTCAATTTTTCCTTCGGTCAGAGCAGTAACGCGTCAAATCTTGTAAATTCTTTTGTGCTTTTTGAAACTGACGCCGACGAAGTATACAGAATATTAATTAACCTAAAAACTGACAGTGCCCCTGGCTGGGACAACATCTCAACGAAATTTTTAAAATTTATAGGCATGGAAGCTGTTCCTATCATAGCCCATCTCGCGAACCTCTGCTTTAAAACTGACATTTTCCCTGTCCAGTTAAAAATAGCGATTATTACCCCTGTGCACAAGGGTGGGGGTAGAGACGATATTAATAATTATAGACCAATTTCTGTTCTTACTAGTATATCCAAAATTATTGAAAAATTAATAAATGTTAGGCTACTTAATTACTTACACAAATTCAATATAATCTCCGACTCACAGTTTGGTTTCCGTCAAGGTATTTCTACTGAGGATGCCGTCATATCACTAACTTCGACAGTGGCTAATCACCTTGACAAGGGTGACAAGTGCCTAACTGTCTTTTTAGACCTTAAAAAGGCATTTGATACCGTCTCTACGCCTATCCTTGTAAACAAGCTAGAAAAAATAGGTATTAGAGATAACGCGCTAGATCTGTTCAAGAACTATCTTTCAAATAGGAAGCAGAGGGTCAAAGTGGGGCAATATATAAGTGATGTCGCAGACGTATCATACGGCGTCCCACAAGGTAGTGTATTAGGCCCGACGCTCTTCTTGGTATACATTAATGACCTGTGTAACATGAAAATTCCGAATGCCAAAGTCCTGTCCTACGCCGATGATACAGCTGTCATCTTCTATGGTAGGACATGGCATAATGTCCAGATAAGCGCTGAAACAGGAATGTCCCAGGTTGCGAATTGGCTCAATGCTAATGTTCTCACATTAAATACCTCCAAAACAAACTTTATAAGTTTCAGCATCTGCAATCGTAATCAACCAACCGACGATTTTAGAATCATTATACACAGCTGTGATGGCACTAATGTTGATAATTGCAACTGTTCTACTATTGGCAAAGTTTCTAGCACAAAATATTTAGGGGTAATGCTGGATCAGAGGCTGTGCTGGTACCCTCATCTTGAGCAAGTTGCCAATAGAGTCCGCAAGCTTAATTGGATTTTTAAGAGCCTGCGTCACGTGCTGCCTAAGTCTATACAGAGAAGCGGTGAGCCTGTTAGAAATGTGCTCACTCAAATATATATTTCTCTTGCGCAATCAATATTGATATACTGTATTTCTGTATGGGGTGGGGCATCTCAATCTAAATTCATTCAATTGGAGCGAGCACAACGAGCCTTACTCAAAATAATGTTTTTTAAAAAAAGGAGATATTCTACAGAAAACCTCTATAAACTTAGTGATGTATTGTCTGTTAGGAAACTATACATTACTCAAATAATTTAAAAAAAACACAAAACTTTACCCTATAATGCAAATATGCACTCCAGGAGAAGAAAACACAACATAGCACAAATACCGATAACCAAGACCAAATTCGGATCTATGCAATTCAGTAAACGATCAGCTCAACTATATAACAAAATAAATAAAGAAATTTTCGTACACGCAAAACCTTATTACATATGTAAAGAAATGTTGATTGACTGGATAAAACCACTGACATATGAAAATACTGAAGCTCTCCTACAAAACGTAACTTAATTATTGCAAGTACACGACCCATCCTCACACTCTCAGAAACCACTAAACCTATACGTACATCCACTCACTCATACACACACAACCACACATCCATAACACTTATGCACATTCAATAACACATGCACACGGACACACACATTCACATAACCAAATTTTTGTTCATACTTGTTTCACTATACCCATATACTCTTTCATTGTGTTTAAGTAAACTGTTTAAGTAAACTGTGCCTACTGATGTGAAGGAGCGGAGTCTTTTAATACAGGCATTTTTTGCTTAAATAAAGACTCCAAACCCAAAATTGTTTGTGTATAACTTTTAGACACAATAAACGTTATTATTATTATTATTATTATCATTATTACCAACATTACGTTTAGCGAAAATCAGGTCTTAAAGACATTACAGGCTTTGGATTCCACTAAAGGTCCTGGACCGGATCAATTGCCGCCTTATTTTCTTAAAAAGACTGCCATGAGTATATATGGACCCCTTCAAATTATATTTAATAAATTTATTTCAGAGGGCACCTTTCTTGAACAACTTAAACGGGCCAATATAACTCCAGTATTTAAATCAGGATCCAAACATGACGTCGAAAATTACCGCCCCATATCTATTCTTTCTGCTTTGTCGAAGCTTTTTGAAAGGCTTGTTTATCAGGAAATTCATAAGATAATTTATAAACTTATTATAGAACAACAACACGGATTTGTTAAAAATAAATCTACAACTACTAATCTAGTAATATTTACCGACTTTCTGTTTAATAATATGGACCAACAAATACAAGTAGACGCAGTGTATACTGACTTTCAAAAGGCCTTCGACAAAGTAGACCACAATTTGCTTCTCACTAAGATTGCATTCAACGGTATACGAGGAGATTTACTTCGCTGGTTTGCATCATACGTGACTAATAGATCACAAAGGGTTGTTATCAAGGGATTTCACTCGGCAACTACTGTCGTAACATCTGGCGTACCCCAGGGCTCAATTCTGGGGCCTCTTTTATTTATTCTGTTTATAAATGACATTGGGAATTGCTTCAGACACTCGAAATTTTTGCTTTACGCTGATGACCTAAAAGTATTTAAAGCTATAAGAAAACCTGAAGACTCTTTTCGATTACAAGAAGATTTAAATCGATTCTCCGAATATTGCATTCATAATAGACTATACCTTAGTATTACTAAATGTTTAACAATATCGTTCACGAAAAATAAAAACATGTTTAATAATAACTACAATCTTAACAATGTAACTCTGACGAAAGTCTTCTCTGTTCGAGACCTGGGGGTACTGCTGGATAACAAACTTCATCTTGATCAACATATTAATGACATCACCAAAAAAGCTTATCGTATGTACGGGTTCGTCATGAGATCATCTGCTGAATTTAAACGCGCAAGCACTTATTCTTATCTCTATACGGCACTAGTTAGATCTCAGCTTGAGTATGCGGCGGTGGTATGGAACCCTTTTTATAATAAATATGCAGAGATGCTAGAAAAGATTCAACGCGAGTTCCTAAGATCGATGCACTACAGGTATTTCCGCAACTTACCAACCTATAAGGATCTCCTTAATAAATACAGCTTTATGAGCCTGAGGTCTAGACGTTTGTATCTAGAAATTATGTTTCTCTTTGACGTGTGTAACAACAGGTATAACTGTTCTGAGATTACTAATAAAATAAGCTACTATGTCCCAAGAACTATATGAGACGAGAGGTGCGCGCACGTCCGCTTTTTGCTGTGTCTTCTTGCCGCACCAACGCTGGTATGCGAGCGCCTCTGCGTCGCTTATGCAGAGACTATAATGATTTTTGTTCAGAAACTTCAGAATTGGATTTGTTCTCTGTGTCGGCAAGTAGATTTCGTTCTGCTTTAATAAGGAATCTTAAGGATATAACTGATTAAGTTTCTTTTTTAGTCTTACTTGCAATGATTGTTCATTTGTGTAATTATATGAATTATATATGCTGTGGATAACGGTGTGAGTTTCACATTTATGTTATATTTTTAGTCCTACTATTTATGCAGAAATAATGTGTAGCTGTTTGTTTGTCCCAAATAAATAAATAAACACACAGAAATGCGGCATAAAATAATTAACGTCATTGTATTTATCAATGCGTTCCATGTGACCCAACTCAATATATTCGTCTATAAATTGTGTATTTTTGTGTAATTTTTTACAAGTAGGCACTCGTTGAAGTCTTTTCTCATGCAAAATAAACGCGTATGTGCCTGTGTGTAAGATTCTCCTAATAATGTTGGAGGTTCTTTAAATGGAATTTTTACACAAACCCTTCAGGAGTCCGTGTAGTATTTTTAACATAATGGTCTTCACATGCGCGCTCGATATCTGACCGTGTATCAAAATTAGACGAGACTTCCTCCAACTCCCTAAACTTTGACAAGTGAAAGTCAATTGAGTGAGATAAATTGCAACTAACAATATTCCTTGACAAATTCTTATTAGTGTAAATAGGACCTGAAATAATCCAGCCTAATTAGTAGTATATTATTGGGCATTCTATCCCACCGAAGTGGAGGCGAAGCCGGAACGGCAGGCAACGATCGAATCTCGTCCGCTTCGACATTACGTACCTGTTTATTTCGTTCATTGTCACTGTCTGTACGTCACATCACTTCGTTGAATCACAATGATAATTCATTATTTACTTGTTCAAACGAGACGGAATGCCTAACGGCGTACAATTACACAATAAAAAGATTACCGACGAATAAGCGCGAAATCGTTCATCGCAACTTGATATAGACCGTTGAAAACTCATAATAACATATTGATAAACACAATATAGCTGCCTCGTTAGTCTAGCGGTCCTAAGCGCGAGTGCTTCGCTAGAGGTCTTGGGTTCGATTCCTTGGTCGAGGAAAGTGTTATTGAGTTTTTCTGTGAATTACTCAGTATCAATCAGCTCGGAGTTTGGAATTGTGATAAAAAAATTGTGATGTGTTACGTTGTGATGTAAATTTAGGTACTACGATCAAGTTTGCGTTAATATTTAACGCGAACGAACAACAGTACCAACTATCAAAGTTGTAACCAGACTAGAGACGAAATTCATCGCTCTAGCGGGAATCGAACCCGCAACCTTTGACACGACAATCTGATACTCAAACCTTCGCGCCAAATCTGGTCGTCGTAATAGCTATGCAATAAAACAACATAATGTTATCATGAAATCATCATTATATTTTGAAGTTAAATAACATTATACTTAAATAAACTGTAATGTATAATATTAAGTATTAAATATAGGTTGTTCGTCAAACAACGTATCAGCTGACCGCACGAAGTCTTGAAGTTTGCGCCACTGAACAGAATCCTCATTCGTTTGGAACTTGACTCGTACTAGTGCCTTTTTCCACAGCTCCATGGACTCGGTATCTCGCGCGTCACTCGTCCTGTATATTTTAAAATCAACATAGTAGTTGCCAGATGTAGTATTTGATCGCCGTTCGTTACCGTTAGCTACTCGATTCACGAAGAACGAAGACAGAACTGGATAACCTTTTGTGGATTCGCCGCGCTCACGACTTAGACCGAAGATGTCTAGAGTCTTAGATTTTTTGCTAGAACAAAAGAATAAACATCGTACCATCACACAATCATATAAAACAATACTTCAACCTACATGTTTTCCTGTTTCTTTAATAAATAACCATCACATAAATAAACAAAATTACACGTATTCAGTTTAAGAACTTCTTAATATATTTATTACATAGTCAGCCAAACCAGCTACACGTACGTAATGTTTAAAAGATTGTAATAGAACTTTATATGTATACATTGTGAATGTTGAACGAAACCAAGATAGAGCGATATGGCATTCCTTGAAACACTGGACATTGAAATCATTATAGCTGTTAACGTGAACGCATGATTAAAAAAATAATATTATTATTTATAAGTATAGCTAATATGTGTATGTGGTAGGTTATATCCACTTGAGTAAATTTATGAAGATTAAATAAGTACCTTGTAGTGGTAGGTGATTTTTTCAATGCTTTGCGCTTTCCAGTTACTGATTGACTGCGATTAGATTTATCTTCATGCGCCTTCGACGACTCTTGGTAAACTTCACTTTCAGAAAAAAAAAAAACAATTATGTAAGATTAACGGTTAAATTAAACAGATTATATGGACAGTGGGATAAGTTCGTGATCATAATAGGCATATCGGTTGCACAAAGTAATGAAGACTATAATTTTAAAATAAAGAAATAAGGAAATAAGTATATATAAGAAATCTAAACAAAGTAGTGTAAGTACTTATTTTATTGGGAACCTCCCAAAGTAGAATTAAAGTAAAATTAAAGAATATTTTATAAGTCAGAAAATAACCTGAAAGCAGAATTAATTAAGGTAATGTTCATACTTACATTTTATTAAGCTATTTGAATCGCTTCTCTGGGCTATGGCGTTGTGGAAACCGCTCTGAACTGCAGACTGTAGACTCTAGTCTGTATTACTACTAACACTACTATCACTGTATACTGGTCTTGATGATGAACCAACTCTTGTAGATGCGAGCTCGAATTTGTTAAATGTTTATGAAAAGTATAGTTTTTATACTAATCGTTCATTATTAATTAACTAAGAATTTTATCACAAAAGCATAGAAGTAATGATGCACATACGACGTTCTGGTAAATTGCCTGTCTAAAAATAAAATGTTGCATTTTTATACCGTGCGTCGATGCAGCTAAATTACTTAGGGCTGACACACTTACATTAAGTTGATTGATTAATAATGAAAGTATAATATAAGTAAGTACTTAATTTGTATTTGAAAAAAGATATAATACTAAATATTTAGATACAAAAATACCTGTAGGTTTTTTACCTCAGAAATTTCAACCGAAACGTTGTGCACATGCACAGGCACACCTATACACAATTATTTAACTTTCCTACTTTAACCACAAATCTAATTACAGTATGTTAATTATGTATGTTTGATAAGTCAAATAAATAATCTGTGTTTTTATGTGACATGGTAGAAAAATATATTTAAAAAAAAACTGTCTCATGCAATGGTTTGATTTCTTTGTGGTTTAGTGTTATTGAGTTCTTGTATAAAATTCTCAGTAGCTACTCAGAGTTAACATAACAACTAAGTATTGGTGTACATCCCTACTGATTTACTGACTGTGCTATAAAAAATGATGATATGAATTTGGGACGGAAGACACGTGTAAGCGATGACGATATTAATTGAAATATAATATTTAATTTATTTGATTAGTAATCTAACACCTTTACTTGAATTACGTATTATTTGTTATAATTAATAATAGATAATTCAAGTAAATGTGTTCGTAAAACTTAATCATATACGATTAAATTAGTAAACATCGAATACAGTTATTTTATATTTCGCATTATTCTGTACTATATAAGCTGATAGAGCTGTGGTAGCCGAGCGGTGTGACCAGTGGACTGAGGTGTCAGAGGTCTTGAGTTCGAACCCAAGGCACGCACCACTGACTTTTCGGAAGTTATGTGCGTATTTATCACATGCTAAAACGGTGAAGGAAAACATCGTGAGGAAACCTGCATGCTTGAGAGAATTCTCGATGGCATGTGAAGTCTGCCAACCCGCAGTAGGCTAGCGTAGTAGTTGTAAATTGGGGTTTCTGGATCAGAGGACATCCAGAAACACCCAATTTACACTATAATTCGTTTTATTCAGAAGAATTATCAAAGGCTTCCGTATTTATCTACTCAAATTATAAAACTATGAATATGTGTTCTATGACCAGAATCAGCTTAAAGATTTTGATAGTCTATTTTATGGTTTTTATTCATTTAATGGAAATTATGAGTAATTTAAATATTCAATATAAACGTATTTAAACATTTATCTTAATTCTACATTCATTGGATCACAGCATGCATCTTAATTTCATCGTTAAATTTAATTATTACACTCATTCCACGATTCAATCAATTCAATTCTACAAGTCAAACATGCGCATGATATTCGAGTAACAGACGGTGTAATCTATTCGATGCGACAGCCTTACGAAAATGTAATGCGCTCGCTATTATCCATCGCGCTGCCTTATATATGCAGCGTAGTGGCTATTTACTTTAAATGGATGACTTAGAAATAAAAAGCAAAATAATATTTAGTATAACTATATTTTAAATCAATTACATTAATTTGAACTTAACTTTTTAACTATTTTACTAACTAAATAATCAGTCTCAATCATGATTTCATCGAAATCATTTTTTACTAAATATTGAATGTTCACACTTGCACTCTCAGGGTCACCGTCTACGTCTTCCATCTTACGACCATCCACATCGTGTATAATTATTTTTATTATACGGCGAATATGTCCAGGCTCTTCCCGCATGATAAAAGATCTGTTTTTTAAAACCTTTGACTCATTTATTTTTTTCTTCTTCATTTTTTTCTTTTCTATTTCTTGCTGTCTACTCTCTTCACATGCAGTTGACGCTACTTCAGCGTACCAGCTTTCTCGATCTTGAGCATAATAAAATGGATTTAAAACTGGATCAGAGCCCCCCATCAAATTCTGAAATTGAATAAAAATAAATGATTTCCTGTTGTAAAACAGCATCAAACATCAATTCAATTATTAATTAACATTAATAGTCATTGAAATACTTACGTTACGTTGTTGGTCAATGTTATCGAATACAGGACTATAGGATGGTGAGCGTGACATACTTAAATTCTATGTTCAGACTCTGTTAAACACCTAGAAAAAATGAGAAATGAATATTTCATTTACTATTATTCTATCTCAGAACAATAATTATGGTTGAAACATATGTGTGTAGTCGAAATAAATACTGACTTATGTACCCGACACATACATATATTGAATCAGGATTATAGGTATTGTCTGATAATAATATAAGTCAATATATTATTTTAAATGTTAGATATAATACTGAGAAATAATATTAAAACTTACTGATATTACACGATGAAGACAGTTTCAACGGTGAGATGTAGAATTTGAATGGATTTAGAAAGATTTTTGCTATTTATATATTATATTTATAGAAAATTTTATTTTAAACTATAGAGTTCAAAATCGCACGTTTTTGTTACATATTATCATCATCTTACCATTTTTGTCTAGGGCATATAAAAATGGTGCGATGAAATTAAAACCCTGACATGTCGACACGTGTCCAACACTTATTGTTTACTAAAAATAATATGATTAAAATAAATACTATAGTGCGTTTGTTCATTGTTCCTTTTTACAATATATTCACACATGCAATTGAAAAAAAAATCGGCAGGCAAAGTCATTGTAGATAGCTAGTATATCAATCTTAATTATTATTGCAGCGTAAGTATTAATGTATAAGGAGAAGATCAAAATAATGCAGCAACATTGACATACTACTGTTACGTTCAGTTTCGTCTGCTATTATTTAGAATAACGTAATGTGTGTGTTTGTTTGTGGAATGTATAGCATCAAATTCAAGTTGTAGTTATCATCTAATTATAAATTATAAATAAACCTAACTTTATTCATATATTATATAATTGTTAATACTTTACGTTAGGAACATAAATAATACCGTCTAATAAATGCTAATGCTACACATAACTCACCATTTTTTAAAGCAGTCGGTTAAAATATAAGGTGAGTATTCACTGTGAGCAGTTATAAAATCCTTAAAACTAATTTGCGATGATTTTTATTAGTACTATTCCATGGAAGATGTGTTTTATTTTGTAGTCTAGTAAGTGTTAGTTGATTGATTACAAGTGCAAACATTATAGTGTAATGCGTTGTACTCCGAACATATGAAAAAATATAATGTTCGTATCGGAACTATTGTACTCAGATTGCCATGGTGAGTATCAAACCTAATGGGTGTGATATGTAACAGGAGTAGGTATTATAATATTATTTAAAAAGTAAATCATATTTGGGTGTAGTGATCTGACACAGCATTTTACCAGCACGTGCCCTGTTCCATATTCGGGATATTATGACGTGGATTTATCACTATTTAAG
Source organism: Craniophora ligustri (assembly GCA_905163465.1). Classification (NCBI taxonomy): domain Eukaryota; kingdom Metazoa; phylum Arthropoda; class Insecta; order Lepidoptera; family Noctuidae; genus Craniophora; species Craniophora ligustri. The sequence continues at coordinate 5,569,489 of LR990976.1, read as the reverse complement.
AGTGCAGCTGTCGAAGTAAGACCACAAAGCATTTCTTCAAGAGCTACAAGCAAGAGCTTCACCATTCATCAGTATTTACCTACCAGATACCTGACCAGTTTTTTTTTAAGATGTAAGTTACTTTTGGTTTATGATCATGTTTATCTATTTCTTCTATTCGATCATTCAACTATTCAATAACTTTACCATTAAATAATTCTTTAATTCCATAACTCTATTATTCAGTCATTCAAGTGCTCAATAATTTTACTATTCAATAAATTAATAAATCATCTTTAAAATAAAGTGATACTGCAACTATTCTACTATCAGAAGATTATTGTTTGATGCAGTATTACATTATTATATTTAATTAATTATTATTTATTAATTTTTCAGGTCCAAGCAAATGGCAGACCAGCTTTTCCCATCCGACGACTCGGAGGTAGAGGTCCCGGTGAAATCAAAGCAAGAAAAAAGGAAGCGCAAGTCCACCCAGGGGTCCACCGAGTGCCAGCCGTCGACTAGTAAGAGGCAGAAGTCCGCTACCAGACCAACAGCAAGCGATTTATTCGGCAGTGATTCCGGCGACGAGCAGTTGGAGGCAACTGGTAAAAAAATGCAGCCTATATACTCATACATCACGCGCAGATTAGCTAATGGTTTTTCGAGGCAGATGGATGATCGGAAGACCGGTAGTTACTATATAGAATTAAAATATATAACTGCGATGACATTGAACGCGTGCCACCGGTTAATAGATGGCGACATTCTGTGTTGACTGTGAAAAATAAATGTGAAACAAATTCTGAGTCGTGGAATCACTTAAACGCATATGTTAAGAGTGTGAGAAAAGAATTTAAGGACTGTCCCCCTACGTTTATAAGTTCATATCAATAAAAATGTATTTAATTATAATTTATTATTAATATGAACTTAAGTACTTATGTATAATAATCATATTTACCACTATTTTATTATTATAATCAATATTGTTTAATCGCTATGTACTCCATTGTTTATTCTTATTAAATAAATAAATAATCATACTTATGTGTACAATGCCAATTTTGATTTTTTTTTTTTCAGCTAAACCATCCGTTAATTCATCGTCAAGCACTCATATTATATGTAACAAATGTAAAATTGAGATCCCAGAACATGAATACAGATATCATAATAGAACTAATATACATAAATCAAATTGTTTAATAAAGTCAAAGTTTGCGAATGTTGATATAATTGCAACAGCATTTAAAAACAGAATAATGACGTATCGTTTAAACCCATCTCAAGAAGACGAGTACCTACTGATAGAGGCGTTCTTAGATGGGAAGCGAGACGATCTTTTTAAAATAATTGAATTGACATTAATGAAACATTCCTGTATTAAATTGAACTTCGAGTTGTTTGCTTACTTCGTACTACCTGCATCGAGTGGGCAGCAACTGAAGTCATTTAATACAAAATATGAAACTATATATCAAAGTACTAATTACGATGAGTTATATTCCCGAATAAGAGATGTTTATAAAATGAAATTATCTGAATTTGAACATTGTCAATCTGGATGGTCATTCATGTCTGTAAGTCATTTAGAAGTTAATATTAACAAGTATTCACCCATGCGGGGTGGATCCTTCATCGACTTGCCTACTAAAATTAAGAATACAAAGAGCTGTTTAAACATTCAAAATAATGATAACTATTGTTTTCTGTGGTGCATAGCTGCAGCATTATTTCCAGCTAAAAGTAATGTCTGTAGAACTAGCTCGTACCCCGATTTAAATACCACATTTAATATACAGGGGATGTCATTTCCGCCCTCACACAAAGATATTGAGTTGTTTGAAAAAAATAATACTGAAATAAGTGTCAATGTTTACGGATTAGCCAAGCATCATACTGTTACTGGTCCTTTATATGTCACCAATAGTAAGAGAATTAAACACATTAACTTGCTGTATTTTGAACAAAATTGTAAAGCACATTATTGTCTTATTAAAGATCTTACGCGCCTAGTCAGACGACAAGTTTCACGACATAAAGGCAAAATGTATTTATGTGAAATATGTCTACAATTTTTTGCTAGTGAATCAAAATACACTTCGCATAGTTGTTCTAAAATTATAACGATATTACCAGAAAATAACAGTTTTTTTGAGATTCAAACATTATGAGAGACAACTAAAAATAAACTTTGTCATATATGCAGATTTTGAATGTTTACTGTCAGAATTTAAAGAATCAAATTCTGATCAAAATACCGTAAGAAATAAATTACACCAACCATCTTGTTTTGCCTACTACGTATGTTGTTCCCATGAAAAAGCTTGAATAAATTTGTTACATACAGAGGAAGTGATTGTGTGCAAGTGTTCGTTAAAAAATTGATTCAAGATGTACAGTTAATTCATAAGATTTTAATTTCAAATAAACCTATGAAAGCAATGACTAAAGAACAAATCGATGATTATTGTCATGCAACATTATGCCACATTTGTAAGCAATTACTGTTTGACGATAAAGTGTGTGATCATGATCATATTACTTCTGAATACAGAGGTGCAGCTCATTCGCATTGTAATTTATTATATAAAGTGTGTTCATTCGTGCCGGTTATATTTCATAACTTATCTGGTTATGATGCCCACATATTTATTACTGAATTGTCTAAATACGATGGTGAATTAAAAATTATACCTAAAACAAAAGAAAAGTATTTATCGATAACAAAATTCATAAAATCAGATTATGATAGAAAGCCAGTGCAAATAAAATTTATAGATTCTTTTCAGTTTCTCAGTTCAAGCATTGATACGTTGACCAAAAGTTTATCCGATAATGATTTCATACATTTATCGCTTCATTACTCACGTAAAGACCAGTTTGATTTAATAAGAAAAAAAGGTATATATCCATATGAATATGTAAATTCATGGCAAAGATATAATGAAACAGAACTTCCATCAAAATATTGTTTTTATAACAGCTTGCAAATGAAAAATATAACAGATGATGAATATGAACATGTTCAAACTGTCTGGAAATGTTTTAATATTGGTTCCATTGGTGAATACACTGATTTATATTTAAAGGGTGATGTACTTTTGCTTTGTGATGTATTCGAAAATTTTAGAAATATATGTCTAAAGAACTATAAACTTGATCCTGCTTACTATGTTACTTCGCCCAGTCTCAGTTGGGATGCTATGCTTTTTTACACAGGTGTTCAATTAGAGCTGATTAATGATTTAGAAATTTATCAAATGTTTGAAAAAGGCATACGTGGTGGGCTGGCACAATGCACTCATCGATATGCTGAAGCCAATAATATTTATTTACCTAATTTTAAGGATACCGAACCATCAAGTTATTTAATATATCTAGATTGTAACAATCTTTACGGTTATGCTATGACAAAGAAATTACCAATATAAGATTTTAAATTTATGGAACATGATGACATTATGAATTTTAATGTTTTTGATGTGCCTGATGACGCTTTCCACGGTTATATTTTAGAAGTTGATATTATATATCCAAATCATTTACATAATTTACATAGTGACTTACCCTTCGCTCCAGAAAAATTTGTACCTATCGGGGGGAAGACACCAAAATTAATTGCTAACTTCTACGATAAATATAATTACATAATACATTATGTTCACTTAAAGGAATGTCTTAGAAACGGTCTAGTTTTAAAAAAAGTTCATAAAATACTTCAATTTAGACAAGACAATTTTTTAAAAACGTATATCGATTTAAATAACTACACTACGTCAAGCAGCTTTGACACCATTTGAAAAAGATTTCTTTAAGCTTTTGAATAATTCTATATTTGGTAAAACAATCGAGAATAAGCATAAACAGGTAGATGTCAAATTAGTCACTAAATGGAGCGATAATTGTAATAACACAAATAAGTCACTGGGTGCAGAGAAATTGATTACAAAACCAAATCTAAAAAGTATTTCTATTTTTAACGAAGATTTAATTGCTGTTCAACTGAGTCATGAAAAGCTTATTTTAGATAGACCGATATATGTTGGATTTGCTGTGCTTGAATACTCAAAACAGCATTTATATAACTTCCATTACAATTTCATTAGAAGTAAATATGGTGATAATGCCAAATTATGTTATACTGATACTGATAGCTTACTGTATTTAATACATACACCTGATTTTTATGAAGACATGCATGATAATATACATGAATTTGATACTAGCAATTTTGAAATTAATAATCCGTTCGGTATACCACGAGTAAACGAAAAAGTACCTGGCTTATTTAAGGACGAATTGGGTGGTGATATAATCACAGAATTTATTGGATTAAGAGCAAAACTTTACTCCATTAAAACGCTAAAAACTCAAATAAAAAAAGCGAAAGGAGTATCAAAGCCAATTACAAAAAGTTTAAATACATCCAACTATAAAGAAGCATTATTTAACAATGTTGAATTAAAGCGTAAAATGAATATGATCAAATCTATAAGACATGTATTATATTCACAAAATGTTAATAAAGTCGTTTTGAAAAGAGTGGATGACAAAATACAAGTTCAGTCGAATCAAATAAATACACTACCTTGGGGTCATTGTGATGCCATCCTGTAAAAGCGTTGTTATCTTTAAGTCATTGTGATTTCATATGTTATAACAAATTTATCATAAAACGTGTAACTATATGTTGCGCTATGGTGCGATTTGAAACTTGTAGTATGATAAGATTTATTAATGTAGATAGTATAATTTGCATACTTATAATTTTTACTTAATAAACTAATAAATACATATCTTGCTCATAAATGTATCTTTCTTTTGTTTTGTTCATAAATCACATAAATATATGCTAATGCGAAATTGGATAAGCATGCAGTGTTGTTGTGAGCAATCAAAACTAATTTCAAATGTTGTATAGATTGTATCAATTTATCCGTAAATTGTAAACAGCAAATTATTGTTATTATTATGATGATTAAATGTCATTTTTAAATATTTGTGAATAAAGATATTCAAATAAAAATAAAAATATAGCAGACCTTACCTCTTTTTATTACTGATAATTTCAACTACCTAAATTAAATCCTACCTAAATTGAGAGGGAATAATCTATAAATATGTATGAAAGACAGTTATTAAGTTAATTGACGAGATGAAGTTGATCAAGCAACCCATATCCCTAAATGTTAATAATATAAGATTTAGTGACTCTGCTCATCACATCAGACACAGCACTTTATTGCCAAATACTGTTCGCTGTATAATATGTGGTCCATCGAATTGTGGTAAAACAAATGTTATGATTAGTTTACTGCTGCATGAAAATGGGCTCAAATTTAGCAATCTATACTTGTATTCTAAAACTAATTTTCAACCTAAATACCGGTTCTTGACCGAAGTATTGAAAAGAGTACCACAGGTTAATTTCTATGAGTTCAATGATGATAAAGATGTGATATCACCGAGTGAAGCTTTAACAAATTCTGTGTTTATATTTGATGATGTTGCATGTGAAAATCAAGTAAATATCCGCAATTATTTCTGTATGGGTCGACATAAACAAATCAATTGTTTCTATTTATCTCAAACCTACTCTAAAATTCCCAAACAATTGCTACGTGATAATGTTAATTTGATTATAATATTTAAACAAGACGATGTAAATTTAAAACATATTTATGAAGAGCATGTTAGTTTTGATCTACAATGGAAACAGTTCAAAAATATTTGTCAAACTGTTTGGAGCCAACCTTATAATTTTTTACTTATTAACAAAGAATCATCATTAAATAATGGACGATATAGACAGAACTTTGATATGTTTTTTAAATTTGACTGATGGTTTATAAATATAAGTGACCTACACACAAAAATATGTCAGTATTATTTTTTCTTCAGTTGAACGCAGTTGTTATAATATAATATGGAAAAAAATATTAAAATCGAATTAATGAAGTCTGTAGACTCCATAAAGAATAAAATAAAACAAATGAAAAATCAGGAACACTCAATGAATTTGTCACTTGATAAAATGTTAAAACCTGTCACAGATCCCCTTAAAACACTAGTTAATTCGAATAAAACAAATGAAAAAATTCAAGATTTAGAAAATACACACCCTAATTCTAATGATATAGATTTGGATGATGATTATACTAGCTCATCAACAAAGTTTGAAGACTGTTATGATCCAAAACTGAATTCTGCACAGTTCATTAAAAATTCTCCTGCAAAAGAATTACCGGAAGATTTAGAAATATCATTAGAGGGTCGTGATATCCATGATATTTATGACGGTGTAAACATACCTTTTGGAATAAGAAGTGATAACAAAAAAATACTAATGGGTAATTCAATAGTTTCATTTTCTAAAATAGATAGTTTGAATGACGATAATGTTATTTTAATTAAAATTGGTAACAAAACCTACAATTTAACCCCTGGTTTAAAAGAACTTTTACTTAGAAGAAAACCTGATTTAAAACTAATATCGAGCAAAGATAAACTTGTCTATAAGGATATGTTGCATTATACAAATGCACATAAGAGAGATTTTAATCCCAATGCACAAATTAGAGGTGATAAAGGTATAAAATATCGGGAAATAATCAAACCAATGTTCTCCGAATCATTAAACAGTAATATTGTCAATAAATTTGGAGGAAGCTTACCTACACTAAAGAAATACAAAAATAACACTGACTTGGTGTATTGGGATGATCCTAACGAAATTGTTGATAGATTGAAACTATTAATTGCATCGAGAGACGCCGGTAATACAAACCACGATAATGAAATTTTATCAATAATCGAAGAATTAAAAGAGGCTGATATAATTAAGCAATAAATAGGTATAATATTGTGCTTTTTATTCAGTATTATAGCTGAATTCAAGACAAATATACTGAATTGTGAACATGAGCAAAGCTGACGTGGTAAACGAAATACATAAAAATGCGAGGGTGAACTATCCGCGAAGACATGTTATCATGAAAGACATAGATGACTTGTGGCAAGCTGACTTAATTGATATGCAATCAATTTCAAAAGAAAATAAAAATTACAAATATATACTTGCCATTATTGATACATTTTCGAAATATGCTTGGACCTTTCCTATGAGAAGTAAAACCAAAGAAGATGTGTGTAACTCTTTCAAAACTTTGTTAGAAAAAGGGCGTGTTCCTAAAAATCTGCAAACGGATAATGGAACAGAATTTTATAATAACAAATTTCAGCAGCTGATAAAATGGTATCATATTAACCATTATTCAACCTTCTCAACAAAAAAGGCTTCAATTGTTGAACGATTTATCAGAACATTGAAATCTAAAATTTATAAGGAATTTAGTTTAAAAGGCAATTACAATTGGATAAATAATACCCTCAATGATGTTATTCACAAATACAATCACACTTACCATCGTACTATTAATGAAATTCCTGCTAATGTAGACAATATTAATAAAAAAGTGATATTAGTAAGGTATTTAAAGTTGCTAAAAAATGATAATTTAAAAAGTAAGTACAAAGTAGGTGATTATGTGCGTATCAGTAAATATAAAGGAACATTTGAAAAAGGTTACACTCCCAATTGGTCAACAGAAATATTTAAAATTCGTAAAATACAAAATACAGCCCCTGTAACTTACTTAATTGAAGATACTATTAGAGGTCAGCCCATTTTAGGTGCATTTTATTCGCAAGAGCTTCAAAAAACAAAACAACCCAATGTATATCTAGTTGAAAAAGTTCTCAGAAGAAAAGGTGACAAGGTTTTAGTAAAATGGTTAGGTTTATCTGCAGCTGAAAATAGTTGGATTGATAAATCGAATATATTACTATAACATTAAGCTAATAACAAAATCGTAGATGAATCGTTTAAGTATTTATTAGTACGTTCAATTTAGATTCATCAGTCTTATAATGTGTTTTGGGGAGAGTAGTCTTCTCAATTGGCTTATAAATAATTTACCATTTGAATTACATTTACCTGGATACAATTACTGTGGTCCAGGTACAAAATTAATTAAAAGACTTATACGTGGAGATAGTGGTATTAACAAATTAGACGAATATTGCAAAAATCACGACATTGCTTATCACAAATCATCAAACTTAAAAGATCGGCACAAGGCTGATTTAATTCTATTAAAAATGGCGAAAAGGCGAGCAGTTGCTTTGGATGCGAGTGTAGGTGAAAAAATCGCGGCACGCTTAGTAAGCAAAGCTATGTCTGCCAAAATCAAAACTGGTTCTGACTTAAAAACAAGTAGCAAAAGGAATTCTCAAAAAGTTACTTCTGGAAAAGGGTTAAAAAGTAAATTGAATAATGTTATTACTAAAACTAAAAAACACATCAAAAAATTAAAACCAAAGACCAAGAAGATGGCTATAGAATTAGCTATTGCCGCCGCCAGAGAATTGGCTGATAATTCATCCCTTAAACTTCCTCGTGTAATTCCTATACCAAAAACTGGTGGTGTATTACCTTTGATTCCTATTTTTGCGGGGTTATCAGCGGTGGGAGCTTTAGCAGGCGGTGCAGCTGGTATTGCGAAAACCATTAATGAATAAAAAGATATCCATTGAATCGAAGAGACATAATGAAAAAATGGAAGCTCTATGTATCGGGAAAGGATTAAACCTTAAACCACATAAAGATGGGCTTGGAATTTTTGTATCTAAAGAAAAAAACTAAGATATCGGCTACCCAAACGAGCTTTAACTAACTTTGATATTTTAAAATTTGGAAACAGTATTCCTTATTTTAGATGTGTATTTATGAGAGATGAACTCCCTAAATATCCTTTTAAAAAAGAGTGTGGAGTTATTAATTTAGATAGTTCTAAAAATCCAGGTTCTCATTGGGTAGCCTATGCAAAATATAATAATTACATTGAGTATTTCGACAGTTACGGAAATCTTAAGCCTCCAAAGGAATTCATAAAATACGTAGGTTCTAAAGTCCAATATAATTATGACAATATACAACGGGATCACCCATACAATTGTGGTCATCTCTGCTTAAAATTCTTGCAAAAATTCTGGTCTAATCAAGGAATAAAATAAACGTGATCATCAAAATGTGTTTAGTATGCAAGCATGTCTACAACGGTTACCATCTCTGGAAATACATCTGAACTGATTTCGTACTTTCAACCACCGCTACATTTATCTGATCAATACGAGTGTGGTTTGCTACACTTTTCGGTACTAAATTCAAGACCAAATGTGACAATCAACAACAGCGGTCTATCTGTAACCAGAATCGAATGTGATCTTGTAAACAGTTCATACTGTAACGGCTTAACAACTCATTTTATTCATGAATTTGTATCTGATACTGGTCCAGATCACTGTTACATAGAAATACCGCGAAGTGTTATTTACTTTCCAATAAACAAAAATATAATTCCATCTATATCTGTTAGGATTATCGACCAGTTTAACCGCTGCATTGACTTTGGAGAAAAAAAATATATTGAATTACGCCTTCATTTAAGAAAAACAAAATGATAGTTTATTATAAAAACACTCCAATAAAAATAAAACGTCTCATTCCATCTAAGCTCACTAAAGTGCATAGACGCAAGAAAATAGTGAAGAAATTGACTAAAACAAATAAAGACTTTCTTAAAGCTCTAGGTTTTAAAATATGAATATACTACAGCTTACTGAATTACCGCACTTTGATACTTCAATCGAAAGTTATGAAGTCCATTCATACAATCCCTACAATAACAGCTTTAGAGAAAATGATGAAATCAGAATCCCCATACACCAGCAAGACATATACGTGCTACCATCAGCCAGTTCAATTTACATCGAAGGTCAGGCAAGGCTGTTCGGTAAAGATGGGAATCCGATCAAGAAAACTGTGACGTTCACTAATAACCCTGTTATGTTTTTGTTTCAAGACATCAGGTACGAAATGAATGGTATTGAAATAGATCGTATAAAAAATTCAGGAATAACGTCGACAATAAAATCATATATCTCATTAAATGAAGCAGAAAATAAAGTTGCTGCATTATGGGGTTGGAACTTAAAGGGGTTCCAAAGTGATGGGCATTTTAGTGCTGTGATACCTTTAAACAAGTTATTAGGATTTGCAGAGGATTATAACAAAATTGTGATAAATTGTAAACATGAACTTATAATGAATAGAAGTAACTCTAACCTAAACAGTGTTATTCTTACTGATGATATTACTCATTTTGAAATAGATATACAAAGAGTTCAATGGAGGGTTCCCCACATAAAAGTTTCAGATCGAGAACGACTGACACTTTTAAAACATTTAGAAAGAGATAAACCTATTCAAATGGCTTTTAGGAATTGGGATTTATATGAGTATCCATTACTCCCTAAAACCACAAAGCATTCTTGGTCAGTTAAGACTGCTTCACAATTAGAAAAACCTAGATATGTTATATTCTGCTTGCAAACTAATAGGAGAAATAATAAATCTAAAGACAGTTCACTATTTGATCATTGTGAAGTGACCAACGTAACGCTCTTTCTGAATTCGCAATATTATCCCTATGAACCTTTGAGTTTAAAGTTTTCTGAGAACAAGTATAGTATATTATATGAAATGTATGTGAAATTTCGTCAGTCGTATTACAACAGTCCTGTAGACCCCTTGCTAGATCTAAAAGATTTTAAAGAAAAAGCCCCCCTTTTTATCTTAGATTGTTCAAGACAAAACGATTGTCTAAAAACAGGCCCAGTGGACGTACGGCTGGAAATTGAATGTTCCACACCAATACCAGATAAGACAACTGCGTATTGTTTGATTATAAATGATCGACTTGTGGAATACAAACCTCTCAGCAATATTGTGCGCAGGTTATCATGATTGCTATTGTTGATATTCAAGGCTTTACAACAGAAGCAAACGAATTTATAGTAAAAGAAATCGCTATATTGTATAACAAAAAACTACAAGTGTTTTTGATTAAGCCACCATTTTCATTTAAAAATTTATCGGAAGCAGAAAAGAAGCAAGTCAGTTGGATTCAACGTAATAGAAAGATATACTGGAGTGAAGGCTTTGTACCCTTTTCCGATTACCGGATTTTGGTTTCAGATATATTAAGAGATAAATATGTTTACGTTAAAGGTTCAGAAAAAGTTTTATGGCTAAAGCATATTTTAGAAAATAGTAATAGAAATATATTTGATTTAGAAGTTAAAGGTTGTCCTAGTTTGATAAGTCTATACGATCAATATAAATATTCCCAAGATGTTTATCATTGTATTTATCTCTGTATGTGCTTTAAAAAATGTATTATGTATAAATAAATGGTACCTTGATAATAAAATTATTATGAAGTAATGTTTGCTTTTGCTTTTTTTATAATAAGTTTACCATCCCTCCTCATCCTCCTGATCCTGTCCAATCATGATTATAAAGAGTATATTAGTATCAAGAACTAGTAAATAAATAAATAAATAAAACATGTATCTAATTGAATACAATCTTCTATATGAAATATGTAATACGTGTCATTTGACAAATCTGTAATGAAAACCATATATGGGAAGCACATTGAATGAATGATGCCATCACACACACACGCTTCATTAAAATAAACAAAGTGCATAAAGTGATCCGTTATTTTGTCTCATATTTGACGACACGTTTGGCTTAATGGTTAAGACATGGTTACAATTATATGCACGCACTTGTTCTTTAACCATCTAAACCAAGTGTCGTGGGTTCGATTCCCGCATGGACAAGTTGATATTTGGTCCAGTCTGGAATTTTTTGTGGGTTGGGTGCTTCTAGATCTCCTCTCGTGAATAATTGAATGTATGAATGATAAAATAGAATGTACTGATTGCCCAGTTCATATCATAAATATATAAAAATTTACCGATAAATCGATTGACGATTAAGTAACTTGAACGAATGGTTTGAAATTATTCATAGATTTTGGGGTGCTTCATTTGATTCAGATCCTTTGGTAATTTGAGTAGATAAATATAGAGGCCCTTGATCATTCTTCTGAATAAAACGAATGATAGTGTAAATTGGGTGTTTCTGGATCTCCTCTGATCCAGAAACCCCAATTTACAACTACTTAGCGTGGTGGACTATAGCCCAATCCCTCTCAATTGAGAGGAGACCCGTGCCCAGCAGTGGGACATTAATGGGTTGATGATGATATAGCAGAATACGTGAGTAAATAAATATAAGACATCTCGATATTGTTCGTTGAAAATAGTAAGGTAATTATAAACTACATTATTTAATTTTTTATTCCTATTTACTTACAAATAGCTTGTAGTGATAACCAGAGTATGTCCATACCAAAATAAAATAAACCTTAGCTATGTTAATTAATTAATTCTTTATCGTCAAGGAATTATTAATATATAAATTTTAAATTTAATGTTTGTATTTTCAGAGTTATTTGAAACCTTACAACATCTTGGGGTAATGAGATTATTGATAAACTGCTTCTGCGGAGCACGACATTTTGGAGATATAAATTTTATAATAGCTGATCAATATTGTCCATAAACTTGAAGGTATATACATATAATTATTATCAATATCTACCTAAGCCTAGTATTTTACTTATTTGTCATTTTATGCTTATTTTCTAATGCCTTTATATTATTTTCAGGATATATAAAGACTAACTACTTACTACGGCACTAAGATGACCTACGTGAAGATTTGATTAATATTTTTTTGTTTAACCTAGACTGAACAAAACGTACTGAGAGAAGCTGTGCTGGAAATAATCTTCTACTTCGCTTAATATTTAAGGTATATTTATATTGTTGTGTGCAACTTTAATCCGTTATTTTGATATACTGAAAATGCCTCATTGTTCGGTTTGCAATATACATATAGATAGACGTTCGTGGACTGGTCATTTACGAACTAATAAACGTAAAAATAATAATGCTGTAACAATTAATGATAACGTTCAAATCCTTAACTCTGCGTTTAAAGGGCGTATTGTTAGTTACCGTATTATTGCGTCTAAAAGCGAAGCAGTAAATTTGCCAGAATTATTTTTCAATGATATTCATGGTCAAGTAAAATGTTTAATTGACGATTCTCTCAAAAAATATACGGCGTTAAAAATTAATGTTGAACTTTTTTCTTTATTCTTAATGTACAAAAATGATGTACAAGAGTTAAAATCAAAAAACTTTGCTATACATTTTAATTACGAGTTTGAAACTCTTTATAATACAATTACTACTACGTTATTGAAAAAAATTGAAGAGTTTCAGAAGAGAGACAGTGGATGGACGTTTCTTAGTAATTCCCATTTAGAAATTAATATCAATAAATATCAACCACTCAGCGGCACTTTTTATATAGATTTACCTAAATTTATAAAAACCAAAAAAGCTTGCTTGAATATCAAAAACAAGGATGATTATTGTTTTTTGTGGTGGATAAAGGCCGCCTTATATCCTACAAGTCGTCATCCTGAACGAGTAACATCTTATCCTCATTTTCTAGACGTTTTAAATGTTAAAGGTGTTTCATTTCCAATATCGTTTTCAGATATCTCTGTTTTTGAAAAAAATAACCCATTTTTAAATATATATGTGTATGGTTTAAAAAATAACAGGGTAATAATTGGCCCCCTTTACAAACCTGAATTAGTTAAGAGGGGTACAACAATGAAGAGCATTCACTTACTGTTCCTAGAAAATCATAAATCATCTCATTATTGTCTTATAAAAGATTTGCCACGTCTTGTTAAAAATCAGATAACAAAACATCATAGCAAATTATATTTCTGTGAAAGTTGTTTATTGTTCTTTCCTACCCTTGAACAGATTGATAAACATTTGTGTGGAGGGATCGTTACTGTTTTACCAGAAAAGGGGAGTGTGATTAAATTTAAAAATTATGATAGAAAAGAAAATGTTCCCTTTGCTATCGATGCCGATTTCGAAACATTGTTAAATCCAATTTCCGTTCTTGAATCTGACACCGCTACTACGTCATGTTTACAACAACACGTACCTGCGGCATTCGCTTACAACATTGTTTCTTCATTAAATTATACTTTTGATGATAGTTTTAAAAGTTATCGCGGTATAGATTGTGTTTCAAAATTTATCGATTTTCTTACATCTGATGTCAAAAAAAATTATAAAATTTTAAATCAAAATCATGTAATGATATTTACAGAAAAAAATGCGTCTGATTATAAAGAAGCTTCTATCTGTCATATATGTGAAAACCTCTTATGGACAAATAAAGTTAGAGACCACTGTCATATAACCGGTAAATACCGTGGAGCCGCCCATAGACATTGTAACCTACAATTTAAAATACCTAAATTTATACCTATATTTTTTCACAATTTATCAGGGTACGATTTTCATTTATTCATAAAGAAATTAGGCGAAATGCCAGGTAAATTGAATATTATACCCAAAACCAAAGAAAAATATATTTCTTTTTCTAAATTCCTGCAGGTCACCGATGATGATTATGTACAACTCCGGTTCTTGGATTCATTTCATTTTTTAGGAGCTAGTTTAGACAAACTTGCTAAAACCATACCAATTGAGGATTTTATAAGTATCGTAAACTTATAAAATCCTCAATTTTAGTTGTTTAACGAATGAGGAGATTTCAGATAAAGATTATAAACATGCTAATTTAGTGTGGAATGAGTTTAATATACAAAATTTAGGTGAATATACTGATTTGTATTTGAAAACCGATGTTCTTTTATTGACAGATATATTTCAAAATTTTCGTAAAACCTGTAAACAGCATTACAAACTTGACCCAGCGTTTTATATAACCGCTCCTAGTTTATCTTTTGATGCGATGTTAATGAAAACAGGTGTTCAGCTTGAACTTGTTTCTGACTTAGCTATCGTACGAATGATTCAAAATGGTATTAGAGGTGGATTGTGTATGTGCTCTCATCGCTATTCGAAGGCTAACAATAAATATATGAAAGATTGTGATGTAACAAAACCGCAGTGTTTTATAGCTTATTTAGACTGCAATAATCTTTACGGTTACAGTATGTGTCAACATTTACCTTATTCCGGATTTAGATTTTTAAATCAAAATGAAATAGATAAATTAAATGTGGAAAGTATTACAGATCATTCAGAATGGGGTTACATATTAGAAGTAGATTTATTGTACCCTGAATATTTACACCAGGAGCATGACGACTTACCTTTTTGTCCTGAAAAATGCATACCACCTGGAGGAAAGACGAAAAAACTTATTTCAAATTTGTATAATAAATACAATTACGTCATTCATTATATTCACTTAAAGAAGTGTTTGGAACATGGACTTATCTTACGTAAAATCCATAGAGTCATGACATTCAGGCAAAGTGCATACTTGAAACAGTATATTGAATTAAATACTCAATTGCGACAAAAAGCAAAAAGTGTCTTTGAACAAGATTTTTTCAAGTTATTAAATAACAGTGTTTTTGGGAAAACGCTCGAAAACACTGAAAATAGAGTAACTGTTCATTTAGTTAATCAGTGGGATGATAAAAATAATGTAACAAAAAAATCAACATACGCAGAAAGGCTCATAGCAAACCCTTACTTTCATAGTGCAACAGTTTTATCCGAAAACTTAGTAGCAATCTAGATGAAACCAGATCGGTTAATTTTAGACAAACCGATTTATATTGGCTTCACTGTTTTAGAACTATCTAAATCACACATGTATAATTTCCATTATAATATAATCAAACCATTTTATAATGAGAGGGTGAAATTATGTTATACCGACACAGATTCGTTTGTTTACGAAATATATACCAACGATTTTTACTACGACTTAAAACACAAGTTTTTGGAATACCTTGATACCAGCAATTATAGCATTAAAAATGAGTTCATGATCCCGCAAATAAACAAAAAAATACCAGGCCTTTTTAAAGATGAAATGGCTGGTAACATTATAACTGATTTCGTTGGTTTGAGGTCGAAACTTTATTCAATAAAAACTGTGGATAAAATAATTAAAAAAGCTAAGGGGGTTAAAAGTAGCGTGGTACGTGATCTGAACATCACAGATTATGAGAATGTACTATTTAATAATGAGATTATTCGGAGAAAAAACATTTTGTTTAAATCAATAAAGCATGAAATATTTACGCAAAGTGTTATTAAAATTGCGCTCTCTAATAATGATGATAAGCGGTTAATACGTCCAGGTAATATTGCAACCCGAGCATGGGGTAATTCATGTATTTTAAAGGGAAATTTAAATTGTTAAATGTTGTATAGAATTATAATTATATTGTTAGATTAAATTATGAGGTATGTAAATAATAAAAATGCTTGTTTAATTTTTAAGATGTTAATTATGATATAAAGGGTAAATAAATGTATTGATGAATCAAACTTATTTTTTTATTTCGTCCTTTACGAATTCCACCTTTGCAATACCTACTTTAATTGTATATATGTATATCCGTTGTTGTCGAACCCGCAACCCACGGTTCGGAAGCCAGTTACTAACAGACTGCACTATTATATTCTAAGCCAAAGTAATTTTCTGAATAGTGTCTTAAATGTGAGGTAATAAGATTGATTTCACATAAACAGAAATCCTAACCATAATTTATTACAATATAGTAATATGAGCTCAGTGTTGTAATAGGTACATTTAGCGAACATGTGTCAGTTCATTGCACTGTAAGTATATAAAATGTAGGTAAAGCAAGCTTGCAGTTTTCAATGGAACATTCTTAATCGTGAATTATGTGGTCTGAATTGAAAGTACATAATTACATATTTATAAAACAACAAATTGTTATATCCAAAAATAATTGTGCCATAATGTTTCATTCATAAAATAGCTGTCGTAGTGAAGACATCTAATAAATTAATTCTTAAATAATTACATATTTTATTTTAAATTTTGTACCTGTTGTTACCTGTTTAAACTTGTTGTACAACACACAATGTCATCGGTAAGTGTTTTTATAAATAGTTATTTTTAACATCAAAACAATACATTTGACAGAATACTTATTAATATTTTTATGTTTTGTTTTTAGATATCGGATTCGGAAATTGTGTTCAGTCAGTATGGACAAGGACATTGTGGTCAGTTTTCTGAAGTCTTCACTGAAGTTCCAGAGAACACGCATATCCAAAAAGAAAAGAAATCAAGGCATCGACGAGATAAACAAACACGTAATATTGTGAAACCAACAAAATCGTTTGTTATGAACAGGATTCAGAAGAGAGGTCTAAAACTCATAAAGATTTCGGTTATCGATCTGTGCAATAACCCTCAAACGAGTGATAGTGATAGTGACAGTGAAAATGTTATATTAAATGCGCAATATGTAGTGCAAGATGCGGTTGATGATGTAATGAACGAAACGGAGGCATTAGTTAAAAAAATTGCTAAGTCTTTAATAGGTTATGATTTTTGTTAGTTTTGTAATTATTTAACTGTTTATTTTTATATTAAATTAAATAAATGATTTGACCTTATAAATGTGTCTTTATTTATTCACTATATACCACATTGAAAAATTATAAATTGTAGGGTAGGGTTATGAAATAAAATAAATTTCCTTGAATTAAATTCATTTATTTAATCTATCTATTAGGTACAATAGTTACATACCTACATTATACCAACACTTTAATAAAATATTTCTACACTAAACACAACAAAATTAAGACATTATGTCATGCAATTTGAGAATCTATGAACTTTGCACATCGTAGATTGATAGTAGTAGATTTGCGTTAAAATAAAATAACTAAGATATTTTTCTTACAATATTACTCAGTGGTTTGTACTCAATGATACAATCGTTCAATATAAGACAGTAGGCAGAAGTTAGATCAGGTATTTCATCATTACTTTCTAACTCTACACGCACATCGACTACTGGTCCTGATATGAGGTTGTCAATTTGTCTAGAACAGTCGATAACAAACAGAGGGGCGATCTCCTTAAAGTCCCTTGTGTTCAACAATGGTTCAGATCGGCGATCGTAATACGATTGTTGGAAACGTGCATACTGCTCGTATAACAATGCAAATTTATCATCAATGAAATCCACGTTTAGATTCTCATAGGGATAGTAAGTTGAATTGAGGTATACTTTGACATCACGTAAAGTACAGTGATCAAATCTAGACATATCAGCAGCAGAATTATTTTTTTAATTTGTTTGTAGACCTATAATTACATATCTCGGTTTTTCAATCTGAGATGAAGTTTTAATAGACCAAGTATGTTTTGTAGTTCTAGGCAATAGCGGGTATTCATATAAATCCCAATTTCTAAAAACTAATTGCAGTGTTTTATCCTTTTCCAAAATCTTCAATAAGTTTATCTTCTCTTTATCAGATACCTTAACATGTGGTACACGCCATATGATTTTGTTAATTTCAATATCGTTTATGACTTCTCCAGCATCGAGTTTCACAGCGTTCAAGTTTGTATTCGATCTCAACAATATCAGTTCATGCTTGCAATTAATTATAATTTTTTTGTAATCTTCACCGAATCCAAGAATGTTGCTAAGCGGTATAGATGCAGAAAATGAACCATTACTACTTTTAAAACCATGTATATCCCAACCCCAAGAACGACATGATTTTGACTCGCTTTCATTCATGGATAGCAATGATTTCATAGTAGTTGTAACGCCTGCATTTTTTATTTTATCAATCTCAACACCGTTCAGTTCATATCGAATATCTTGAAAAAGGTATATCAAGGGATTGTTTGTAAATTTAACACTTGTTTTTTCTTTAGTGGCGGTTTTAGTAACATTTACTATACCTTCTAAATATAATTGTAAGACATAAGATATTTATCATCAAAATGTAAAGTATTTTAAGTATTGTATTATTAAGTAATTTAATTAAATGGCAACCCCATATTGTAAACTAAAGTCAAATACTATCTATAATATAAATATATGTCATTAGAAAAGTTATAAAGGCGTGCAAATGTCAATTTGGACGCAGTCTCCTGTAGTCAGTCGGACTTACCATTAGCCTAAAACCTTGCTAAAAGTGATATTGTTTAAATAAAGAATCAGTTCGCTAACAATTTAGTGTTTGAATTTATAACATCATCACATCTCAGAAGTGTGATATAAGTGGAACTAAGTTCTACTTAACACGTCCACAAAGAAAAACTAAAAACGTAAGTACCCGCAGTCCAATAAATATTTTCTCTTCGTTATTGTTTCTTCTGTTCAAGCAGCAATTTATGTTATGTAGTAGACCAGCATGATTTACAATAGAAGGTTAGGTGTTTGTTCCGTTTGCGAAATATAAATTATGAAAAATGTTTTTAATTGAGTTCGTCTAAGTGATTACCTACACATACATGGCCTAGCCAGGGCTACTCTCTGGAGGCTGTTCACATACACATGGCCTAGCCAGGGCTACTCTCTGGAGGCTGTTCACATACACATGGCCTAGCCAGGGCTACTCTCTGGAGGCTGTTCACATACACATGGCCTAGTCAGGGCTACTCTCTGGAGGCTGTTCACATACACATGGCCTAGCCAGGGCTACTCTCTGGAGGCTGTTCACATACACATGGCCTAGCCAGGGCTACTCTCTGGAGGCTGTTCACATACACATGGCCTAGTCAGGGCTACTCTCTGGAGGCTGTTCACATACACATGGCCTAGCCAGGGCTACTCTCTGGAGGCTGTTCACATACACATGGCCTAGCCAGGGCTACTCTATGGAGGCTGTTCACATACACATGGCCTAGCCAGGGCTACTCTCTGGAGGCTGTTCACATACACATGGCCTAGCCAGGGCTACTCTCTGGAGGCTGTTCACATACACATGGCCTAGCCAGGGCTACTCTCTGGAGGCTGTTCACACACATGGCCTTACAACTAACTAGTTGCTAATTGTCTTGCTGTCCTACGTTCCTTTTTAGTTTATTTAAGTAAGGATTTATCTAAAACATTAAATGTAAAAGTTTCAGAAGAGATTCAGAGTTCAAGAAAGATGCCAAAACGCAAGCGGCATTCTCACGAACGCAGGTCTAAACATGGTGGCGAATTGAGTCCGCGGCCGGAGAATAATGCAGTCCCTTGCAAGTCAACTACTCCGGCCTTACGCCGAAGCAGGTCACGGGAGCGGCAATCGGTGAGAAGCCAAAGTAGGCGACGTCAAGAGCGACAGCTCCAGACCCCTATAATGCACAAGGTAGGAGAGACTTCTACCATTGGAACTAATCATAGGGAGACAAGGCGTCGACGCCAGAGTCAGTCATCGCGCTCAAGCTCTGATGTCGAATACCCACGAAAAAAGAGAAACGTTACTTCAAATGTAGATTTAATTGAAAAGTTTTTAGAGGTTTTAAAAAGTAAGAATACCCCTGATGTAGAAAAATTTCCTGTTTTGAATGTTGTACCTGAATTTGACCCAATGTCACGTGAACAAACTGTAGAGACCTGGCTACACAAGGTAGAGGAATGCGCCCAGATCTACGCATGGTCCGACAAACAAATAGTGCATTACGCAATGCCTAAACTCTGTGGCGTAGCTAAAACCTGGTACCAGGGCCTTCCCTCTCTATTGTATGATTGGACTGAATGGAAATCTAAATTATTAGAATCATTCCCCTCCCAAACCAACTTTGCAGAAATTCTTAGTGAAATGCTCAATAAAAAAGGCAAGTTCGGTGAGCCCCTCGAAGGATATTATTACTCAAAAATTAACCTTCTGAATCGGTGCGAAATATATGGTAAGAAAGCCGTAGACTGTATAATTTACGGCATAGAAGATAGAGGTATCCGCTTAGGTGCTCAAGCAGCACAATTTAACGAACCCGAACAGTTACTAAGGTTTTTCAAAAGTGTCAAGACAAATCAATCAAGCGATACTAGAAATAAAAACATTGACAGACAAGACAAAAGAATTAATCAAAAACCAGTAGGTAACGATGATAAGACGAAGACAAATAGTTTAAAGTGCTATAATTGCAATGAAGTAGGTCACACATTTTATCGTTGCCCTAAGCCCATAGTAAAATGCTCAAATTGCCATTTAAGAGGTCACCTGGTTAACAATTGTCCCAATAAAAACCAAGCTTCCAAATCAAACGCTGAGTTGCAGTCTATAATGAAAGTTCATTCCAACGTTGATCTAAAAACTAAATATAAAATACCAATTAAAATAAATGGAAAAACACTAAAATGTCACATTGATTTAGGAAGTGAATGCACTCTAAGTAGACTAACAGATGCAACACAACTTGGAATTATTTGGGAGACTCATTCATTACCTATATTGAGAGGACTAGGTAATATACCTTATAGCCCCATAGGCCGAGCATTTGTTGAAATAGACGTGCAAAATGTTATCGAGGAGAACGTAGAAGTTTTGATTGTAACAGATGATATGATTAATGACCCCGTACTTCTTGGGCACACGTACACTGAACGCCCCCTAATACGAATAATTAAGACCGATACCGATATAATTGTAAAACGTTGTGAATGTCTGGACGAAACTAAGCTTATGTTATTTACGACACAATTGATCAATCTAAAACCAGATAGTACAAACGCTATACAGGTAATATGTAAGTCTGCTTATAGCGGTAAGATTTACGTGCATGGGTCTATTAGAGGACACACAGATAATGAATATTTCCTTTTTCCTGGTGAATATAGTTTAGATAATGGACAAACTACATTATTAATTCAAAACATTAGTGTCAAAAGTATAGTTTTACCGAACAATACATTAATAACCCGTGCCCGCGTAGCAGATCAAATAAGTCAACCATATACTTACTCTATATTAGATATAACGTTTACTGATGTAACCCCTAAATGTGGTAATATAACACCCGAGCAAAAAACTGAACTAATTACTTTACTTGAGAAATATAGAGAATGTTTTTCCTCTAATTTGAACGAACTAGGGTACACAAACGGAATAGAAATGGAGATTCATTTGAAAGATTCTGAACCCGTAGTCTATCGCCCTTATCGCCTTTCATATTCTGACAGACAAATAGTTCAGTCGATGGTTCAGGAAATGTTAGAGTCTGGCATAATTAGAGAGTCTTCTTCGCCTTACGCCAGCCCTATAGTCCTAGTGCAAAAGAAGACAGGCGAAAAGCGACTCTGTGTCGATTACAGAGCCTTAAATCGCAAGACTGTCAAAGAACATTATCCACTTCCACGCATAGAAGATCAATTGGATCTTCTAGCTGGAAATACAATGTTTATTACGCTTGACTTAGCATCTGGGTACTATCAAATCCCAATTGCTGAAGAGTCTCGCGAAAAGACTGCTTTTGTCACACCCGACGGCCAATACGAATACAATCGTATGCCGTTTGGGCTAGTCAACGCACCCTCAGTATTTCAAAGGGCAGTTAATAAGATTTTGAGTAAGGACAGAAATAAACACGCCCTAATTTATATGGACGATATCTTAATTCCGGGCCGTTCGTTCGAACAATGTCTTAAGTCTCTCGAGGAAGTATTATTGCTTTTTAAAAGCAGTGGACTTACCTTAAAACTTGAAAAATGTAGATTTTGTTTCAATAAAATAGATTACCTAGGTTTCGAAATAAGCGCTGACGGAATCAGGCCAGGTTCCTTAAAAACTGATGCGGTGTCTAAGTTTCCCGTTCCTCAAAACCAACATGACGTTCGACGTTTTATTGGGTTAACTAGTTTCTTCAGAAGGTTCGTTAAAGGGTTTGCAACAAAAGCAAGGCCATTGACGGAACTTCTGAAGAAAGATTCAAAGTGGCGTTGGACTGAAGTTGAACAAAGTGCCTTTGAAAACCTAAAGGAAAATTTAGTTCAAAGACCTATTCTTGCATTGTACAACACACACGCTGAAACCCAACTGCATACTGATGCAAGCAAGATTGGCATTGCTGGCATCCTTATGCAAAAGCAGGAAACGGGCGTATTCCAACCAGTCGCTTACTACAGTCGCCAGACCACTTCGGATGAGCAGAAGTTTCATTCGTATGAACTGGAAACTTTGGCTATAATAGCGTCTTTAAATAAATTTCGCGTATACCTTCTTGGAATAAAGTTCACTATCGTGACGGACTGTAATTCTTTACGGACTACGTTAACCAAACGCGATTTAATACCCCGTATAGCACGATGGTGGATACAATTCCAAGAATACGACTGTTCTATTGAATACAGGCCCGGTGATAGGATGGCACACGCTGATGCATTAAGTAGATATCCTATTCCCGACGAAAATTGCGATACACGTGTATTAGACATCTTAAACGTAGGGTCCCAAGATTGGATTTCAACGGTACAGGAAAGTGATGATGAGATCAGACATATTAAAGACGTACTTAGCAATCCCCAATCTGAAAACATTGCCGATATTATAAAAAATTACAAAATTATAAATGGTCGCGTGTATCGTGTTATAGAACCAGACGTATTTAGATGGGTAGTGCCAAAAGGAGTTCGCTGGCAAATTCTCAAGGCAAATCACGATGAAATCGGACATTTTGGCTTCGAGAAAACTCTAGAAAGGATTAAGGCCTCCTTTTGGTTCCCAAAAATGCGTAGATTTGTAAAAAAAATATGTGTGTGCATGTCTCGAATGTGCACATCATAAGGTACCTTCGGGAGCCAAAGTTGGTTTACTTCACCCCATACCGAAAATAAGTATCCCATTTCATACCATTCATGCAGACCATTTAGGGCCATTTAATAGGAGCAAAAGGGGAAATACTTATATTCTTGTCATCATTGATGCTTTTACTAAATACGTAAATATAACAGGTGTCCGAAATACCAAATCCTCTACAAGCGTAAACGTTCTCAAGGAACATATTAGTTACTTTGGCACACCAACGCGACTAATAACTGATCAAGGCACAAGTTTTACTGGAAAGAAATTTAAAGAATTTGTTAAATCTCGTGGCATAAAACACGTTTACAATGCAGTGGCTACCCCCCGAGCCAATGGCCAAGTGGAACGATACAACCGTACTATCCTGGCCGCACTAGGATCCATGGCTCATGAAAAACCCAAAGGAAGTTGGGACGACTACTTGACAGACATTCAGTTAGGGATTAACACTACTATTCATGCCACAACAAAAAAATCTCCGACAGAACTACTGTTCGGCTTTAGAGCCACTCATCCCTCTGTAGGCGCGCTAAATGAAGTTATTCACGAGGTTGGTAATGGTAATATTAATAATGTAGACGATATGAGGGAATGTTCCAAAAATTTAATAGAGATACAACAAAACAAGGATAAGGTGCGTTATGACCTGCATAGGAAGAAAGGCAATAGCTTTAAAGTGGGTGACCTAGTTAGAGTTCTTAGGAATATTCCTAGTCAAGACGGACAGTCCAGAAAGCTCGAAGCTAAATGTCGTGGGCCTTATAGAATCAAAAAAGTACTCCCCAACGATAGATTTGTCATAGAAGATACCCCCTTAACTAAAAAGTCTAAACCTTATGAAGGTATAGTTGCTCTGGATAAGCTGTTCCCTTGGCTAAGTTTCAGTAATGCATATGATGATGTGTCCTCGACTAGTAATGATGAGGTTGATGGAGACTAAAGATTTTGGGTACTGATTGAGACAAGTACAATCGACCAATAAAGAAAAACTATAAAAGCAAAGCAGAGATTAGTAATGTCATGGCTAATCTCTGGGTAATGTCAAGGCCGGCCTTGTGCCCTTAGTTGACCTGGTAGCCATGTCAGGATTGGTACTGTCATGGCCAACTTCTGAATGGTTCCTAAACAAGCACTAACCAAGTGAATCGGAAATTAATTTAATAACAAAATGTGAAAGTCAGTTACAAACATTTGAATGTTTCTTTTTGAGTTATGTTATTGTATTTCTCTAAATAATAAAATTACTGAATATATGTAATGACGTGATTTTATAATAACTTTGTGTAAGAGTATAACAACACTCTGGATATTGTTTGTATACCATATATTACTATTATAAGTTTAATTATAAGTATGACTGATTTTTATCAAGATGTATAAAACTAAGCAATATTTGTAAGCTAAGAATATTTTTATTTTGTTTCTCATAAGTCTGTTTTGTTATCCCTATTTTGATAATGTATTTACTTCATAACGAAGGGATTCGTTAATATTGTAGTCGGATGGCCGAGTTGTAAGACATAAGATATTTATCATCAAAATGTAAAGTATTTTAAGTATTGTATTATTAAGTAATTTAATTAAATGGCAACCCCATATTGTAAACTAAAGTCAAATACTATCTATAATATAAATATATGTCATTAGAAAAGTTATAAAGGCGTGCAAATGTCAATTTGGACGCAGTCTCCTGTAGTCAGTCGGACTTACCATTAGCCTAAAACCTTGCTAAAAGTGATATTGTTTAAATAAAGAATCAGTTCGCTAACAATTTAGTGTTTGAATTTATAACATCATCACATAATGTACTGGCTGATGGTAGAACATACATATCTTTCTGATTAATAGGTATGCGAATCTCATCGTTTCTGTTGAAACTTGTTATGTATGGTTTGTATGAATGATATTCAATACCAATAATGCTATTATCACTAGCAGGAGAAGATAATACATCTAATAAACTCATTTTAGAAGACCAATTGATTTGAGGAATTTATGATTTTCTTTAGTAAAATTCAGTTTATTCTTACAGTTTGATGTTGTCTTGCGGATAGCCCAAGACGCACTGTTTATTTTAGTAGAGGTACTCTGATATTTATTAGTTTTATTATAATCAATCATTTTTTTTAAGATGTAAATATAGCTGAACTTCCTCCCCACGTAAATTTAGTAAATTATTATTAATATCTAACAGTCTTATATTCACACTGTTAATTATATTTTGGTTTACGGGAAAGTAAATTACGTTTTTAGGTACTTCGATAATTCTATAACCAGGTGGTACATTCGGAGCAAACTCGTGAATTATATGACTTGGTAGACCATTAACATATGATCCGCTCACTATGTCACATTCTACCCTCACCACAGTCGTAGATAGAATGTTCACTGGAGACTGTGATACGTGTAATTTATTTGCTTCAACTATTTTTTTTTGATTTTAAATAATCGTTGATATCTTGCAGTTCATATGCTCCTTCAGGAATTTCAATAACGTTATGATCGTAATAAAATTTGTTATTTTTATTATCAATATTTGGTATAGAATTAAATGTAGATAAATATAATAGTGCACATTAATACTCTCCTTCAAGTTGTAGAGTAGGAGAATAATAAGTAGACAGCACTGATGAGTTACCAGTTATTGACAGCGAGAGTGACATTATGTAAATGAAACTAAAAAACGTTTTATTCAATTTATATATTTATCCCAGAAGTCATACAAAAACGTTAAACATAAATGTCCACAATTTACAGAGTTAAAATTTTGATATCTCGTATAGTTATAAAAAACATTACAATTTTTAAAGTAATTTAGTAACTCTAATGGAGGTTTTAGATTGCCATAGCTATCAAAATATTCACAATATTTATACACGTTTACATAGGCTACCCAATGTGTACCTTCGTTGTTAGAATTATCCAAATTAACAACACCGCTCTCAATAGGTTTCGGTTTGTTTGGTAATTGATCTTTCATGAACACACCTCTGAAATAAGGTACGTTATATGCACGAATCTGGATATCTATATTAGTAAGAGCACGACATACCAGCTGCCCCGCCAGCTAAAGTACCTAATCCAGACAATCCAGCGAAAATTGGAATCAGCGGTAAAACACCTCCTGTTTTTGGTAACGGTATAATTCTAGGTACAGGAATCCGAAAATTTTTTGAATACAACTTTTTTGCCGCTAAGTAAGCATACTTTATTACGTCTTCTTTGTTTTTCGGTTTTAACTTTTTGATCTGTGATCGATTTTTGGTACTAAAGATCCAAAAGTTTTTAATTCAGATCCAGTTTTAAGTTTTGCTTTCATTGCTTTGCTTACCAACCAAGAAGCAATTTTTTCTCTTTTCCCTGCATCTGCTGCTTTTAATCGTTTATTTGCCATATTCAATAACTGTAAATCAGCTTGATGTCTGTTATACAAGTCTGAATAATTTGTATAGGCTATATCGTGAACTTTACAGGCTTCGTCTAATTGATTTATGCCTTTGTCTCCTCGTGCTAAACGTTTTTGTAATTTAGTGCCTGGTCCACAGTAATTGTAGCCTGGCAAATGAAGCTCAAATGGTAAATTATTTATTAAATTATGAATAAGTCCACCTCCTTGCATGGTTTGTATTATAATGTGAGAAAAAATAATAATAGATGATTAAATACCATTTATTATTTTAGCACGGTTCTCTTATCAATCCAACTATTTTCACTATCACTCAAACCTAGCCATTTAACAAACAGCTTACTGCCTTTTTTTCTTAAAACTTTTTCAATTAGGTAAATGTCGGGATGATTCGTTTTTTGAAGTTCTTGTTCATAAAAAGTACCTAAAATTGGCTGATTTCGAAGATCTTGAATATTATACGTTGTAGGCATAGTTTCATTTATTTTTATGATTTTAAAGATTTCTGTTGACCAATTAGGAGTATAGCCTTTATGAAAACAATTTTTATATTTACTTATGCGTACACGATCTCCGATTTCTAGTTTGTGTTTTTTAGGTTGTGTTTTCTTGTGTGATTTTAAAATATTTTTCCTTATTAGAATTTCATTTTCAATATTAACGTCAACCGGTTTACAGTCAATAGTACGGTGTTTTGTATTGTTGTAATTAAAGACTATACTTTCTAAAGGTTTTTCTATCCATCTATAGGTTCCATTTAAACTGAATGTTTTGTAGAGTTTGTTTTTTAAAGTTTTAATTACTCTTTCTGCAATCGAAGCTTTCTTAATTGAAAACGATGAATAATGATTAATATTAAAACGTTTCATTAATCTTGAAAATGTATCATTATAAAATTCAGTTCCTAAGTCGGTTTGTAAATGGTTAGGGGAACGATCACATGTACTTAAAACATTTTCAAATGCATTAGTTACTTCTAATTTTGATTTTGTCTTCAAGGGTACAGTCCAAACATATTTAGAAAAACAGTCAATTATAACTAAGATGTAACTGAAACCTTTATTGTAATTTTTTATTTTTCTTAAATCAATAAGATCAGCTTGCCATAAGTCATCGATTCCTTTTAAAATAACACAACGACGTGCAAAGTTTTTTCTAGCTGTTTTATGTAATTCATTCACGACCTGTTGCTTTATCATTTTGAGACGGATTGTTAGTCTTCCTCGTACCACTGTTCGTTATTTTATGATCAATATAAGATGTCATACTTGTTTTTAAATGGTCTAATGAGGCTTGAATTTCTTTTGTAATCTCTATTTTTATTTTGTCTGTTAATATTTGGACATCTTTTTTAGCGCACAAGTCATCAATTTTCTCATCTACATATTCCTTATTAGCAGCATCGTCTGCTTCAACAGGATTAATAACGCCTCGTAGTCTACTCATTTGCAAATTAAACTCGCCATTTGCAGTTTTTAATATTGTTTTGTCTGCGATATCAAAAATATCTGACAATCGCATCCTTTTGTGAATATGATGACCAAATTTATCTATATTCATTATATTAATTTATAAATTTTCCTTCGCGTAGTTCCTCTATAATAGATATTATTTCATTATCTAACCCTGTATTTCCAGCTCCTCGAGAAGCCATGAGTAGTTTTAATCTTTCAACTAATTCATTAGGATCATCCCAATAAATGTAGTCTACATTTTTATTCCATTTTTTCAGCATTTTCAGTCCTTTCCCTTTTTGAAATTTAAATTGATCGCTGCTGTCGTTTGACAATTTAAATAGAGGTTTTATAACGTCCATATATTTTTGCCTTTGTTGCTTTTTATTGGTTTTTTTGCATCATAGTCACGTCTATGAGCATTTGTATGAATCAACATTAATTTATAATTTTGTCTATCATTTTCGGTAACCAAATTTAAATCTGGATCTTTCTTTAATAAAAGTTCCTTTAGCCCTGGCGTGGATGAATATGTGTGTGTGCATATTGCATATTGTGATAGTTTTATTACCAATATTTATTTTAGTACATCCGAGCATTAACTTCCCTTTTTCATTTCTGACTCCGAAAGGAACATCATCTATCATTTCAGATGATAGAGACCATGATGAAACATTGTCGCCGACACCAACAGATTTGAACGAGTCGATACTATTTTGTGAATTATCATCTGAATCTTCAGAATTCAAAATTCTATAATTATATAACCATGATCTTGATCATCAGTACCCACTTCAGGTATACTGGTATTTTTTTCCAAATCACTTTCAAATTTAACATATTCATCATTAGATAAATTGCTATCATGATGGTCTGCGTAATCATTATTTTTCAAATTAATATGATTTAAATTTTCGATGGATGTATTTTTGTTGGTTTGTGCTATTTGATTAAGTGGGCTGATTAACGGTTTAAAAACAGTTTGTAATGCTTTTTCATTATCATCTTCAATATTTCGCATTTTTCGGACCTTTTTCTTAACTGCTTCAGCAGCAGTAATAATTTGTCTTTTTAAAGATGTTTCCATTATATAATAATTGAATAAATAATCTACTGTCTTCCTTCACAGTTAAATTAGGAATAAACAATTTTTTATATAATTTTATATTTATATAAACGTTAGATCAATCAAAAACTACAAAACTATCAAAGTTTTTGCGATAGCCACCTTCATTCTTACGACAATCTTTATTTATAACTAGATAATTATAAGGTTCAGTCCATATTTTACAACATAACTCACGAAATTCATTCCATTTCATGTCTGTGTTTACGTGTTCATCATAAACATGACGCATATTAATATCATCTTGCTTAAAAAGAATAATGAGATTTGCATTATCTCTAATAAGCTGTTTGGGTACTTTGCTATATGTTTGATTTAAATAAAAACAATCTATATTTTTATGTCGACCCATTGCAAAATAATTTCTTATATTATTTTGGTTTTCACATGCTACATCATCAAATATAATAACTGTAATTCCTCATTATCCTTAAATTTTGCAAACGATACATCTGAAACGTTAGCTAACACTTTTTCACTTCGGTTGGTTTAGAGTTTTTGAGTAAACATATACATTACGAAACTTTAAACCATTCTTATGCAACAGCAAACCAATTACAAGATTTGTTTTTCCACAGTTAGATGGACCACATATAATACACCTTATAGTGTTTGGTAGTAGTTCACCGTGTCGTCGTTTGCTGTTTTGTGATTCCACGCAAATGGAATCAAGATGAAGTGAATGAGGTTGTTTAATGAACTTCATCATAACACGTCCGATGCTATGGGTAGTTATACTAACAATGAGTCAAATTGATGGATTGATGGATTATTTCTTAAAATTTATGATAGTATTAATTTAATTTTACTTTATGCATCATTGTACTAATGATAGCTATTGACTGCGCCTAGTATGCAATTATTTGTATTTTGTTGCTATAACATTTCTGTTAGGCTTTGGTTTAGTCAAATTACTTGGAATGACGAATTGTGTTTATATAAAAAATATAAAATATAAACAGGTACGTAATGTCGAAGCGGACGAGATTCGATCGTATATACTATAGCTATAGCCCAATAATATACTACTCTAATTTTGTGTTTTGCAACACCGGGCCACTGTCAAGGTGAATCTTTCCATGAATGAGAATGTCCCAGAAATGGTCTGCGTCTATTAAAATATCAATTTCATTCCCATCTAAATAGGCAGGGTCAGCTAACTCAATATACGCAGGTATATTGATTGTAGTTATGTTTGTAACCATAGTTGATAACTTAGGTGTTATCTGAGGCAAAACTAAACACTGCAAACGGGTTGCATAATCTCCGTTTCGTGCGTTAATATTTATTATACATGATTGCAAACTTTGTGTGATGGAGTTGCCTATTCCTTGTATTTTATAAGTGGACTGTATTAATTGTATTTTTAGTTTATCACAAATTGATTGACGTACAATCAATTTGTGATAAACTAATTTCTAGTTAAACGTTTTTGGTTTACTGTTTGTTATGTAATTTTTAATGAGTGATAATAAAGTAAATAAAAAAAAGTAATACACGGCACGTTATGTAATTACCTAACTCATCTGTTATATTGACTAGCGCGGTCGATAACAAAACCGGTTCAATGAATGACGCTTGCTTGCACTCGGCGTTTACATTGTTTACCTGGGATGAGTAAGATTGTACTGACGCATGTGGTGCATTATCAGAGAGCTCACACACACGCGTGTTATATGTTTGCGCTGGCGCCACCCTAAGATTGCCCTAACCATCAGTCGAGTCGGAATCGCGATGGATGAGTGTGTTGTGCTTGGAATTATACTTCCTGCAAGGCCCAAACCGGCATAAGTCAGCGCTGTGTGCAGGACGCAAACAATTTTCGCATAGTTTGTTTTTTGTAATAAAGTTAATCTTATTATCTACACTTAAATCTAAAAAATGTTTACAAGAATATGTCGGCTCATAGGTATGGCGAGCCTCATCAGACATGGTTCTGCGGCGTGGGTATAGCGGGCGAGGAGAATAAGACATTACACGTACAATCACAGCACTTTATTAAATAACTTGTTAACTTTAACTTTAAATAATGTCAAAGTAATCTTATAACGCGGGGACACGGTATTCCGCTTAGTAACGAACGCTGCTAATGCCAAACGACAACTGAACTCCTCCGAGCATGTCCGCGCGCTCCCACTAACGCCTCCATCGGACGGTATGTGCTAAACGCTGATTGGTTGCCGCCAAATGCCTAACAACCAATCAGCAAGCAGCGCACGTTACCAGCGTTACACCAGAGATGGCGCCACTTCCATTTCTAGTCCACCGCAACAAAACTAGGTGACGCTAAACTAAATAATTTTAACTAATAAAACTAAGCGCCGTCACGGCCAGACTGACACTCGCACGTCCTCGGGCGATCATCTTGAATGACTGCAACAAATGACCATATTTAGTACTGTTTAACCGTTCGTCCATCCTGATAATTGTGATGTCTTCCAAATGGTTTACTTCGTTATATCGAGCACTTTCTCAAGGAGTTGATGATGGTCCCAATCTAGGACAGGGCACAGGACAACCAACATCATAGACGCCACCAGAGCAGTGCAGACCGGATAACAGCGCCCCTTCGATCTACGACTACCGCAGTAGTCCGTACGACCCGGACTACTGCACCCCCTCGACTCACTCTCTGGCCTCAATACGTCTTTTTATAGCCCGGATAATAGCGCCCTTCGGTCTACAACCCAGACTACGATCTGGACCACTATATCCCTTCGACTCTCTCTATTGAGTTACAACATTATTCTCCCCATCCAAGATTGAGGACATCATACCATCCAAGCAACTTCATTTACCCCTCGATAATAACCACTAAGTACAAGATGGCATGCGAAGCTACGCAGTAGAATTGAACTCCTTACCTAACGTATTTGGATAAAGGCATGTCCGAAGAGGTGGTCGAAGCATCACTACAATTGGACATGGCGTCATCTGACCCCAACTTAGTAACACTTTCATCATCATCGTTATCAATTACCGCCGTCACGGACTCATCATCATCTTCACAATTGGTTAAAGTTTCCGAAATTTCAGCTAAACCGGCATAACCTCTCGGTACTACGCGCAAATTTTCGTGAGAGTATTTGTAAAGACGATTAGAGCCAAAAATGCTTTTCAATTCGTAACGATTATTTTCTAAAACTTGAGTAATAATGAAAGGACCTCTGAATTTTCTGTCTAATTTGGTTTGGTTACGCTCACTACATTTGATGAAAACGAAATCCCCTACCTCGACTGGTTTTACCGTTGCTTTACGCTTATTAAAACGCAGTGCATCTGAATTGGCAGCTTTCTGAATAGTTTTAGACGCAATGTTTCGAATAGCTTCTAAATTTAATTGTTTGTCAAAATCTAATCGCGGTGAAACTCTCGCTTCCCCCAGTGAGAGAGCTGTTATACCGAACATGAGTTCTGTAGGAGAATAACCGGTAACACGAGATCGCGTGCTGTTTAAAGCAAGTTGTACGTTTCCTAATTCATCACGCCAGACTTTATGAGGATCATTTTCTACAATAGTGAGTAGACCTTTGAGCGTACGCATGACACGTTCAACTTGCCCGTTAGCTCTACTTGAACCAGTTGCAATAAAATGGAGTTCTATCCCGTGGTCACTGCAAAATTCTTTAAAATCTTTACTAGCATAACTTCTACCCTGATCAGCTATGACACGTTTTGGAGAACCAAAAAGAGTGACAGCCTTTCTTAAAGCATTTACTGCACTACAAGCATCTAGGGAGGTCGTATGCTCAAGGAGAACGTATTTAGTAAACCCGTCTATAATTACTGATGCGTATTCTTTTCTGTCGCTCTTGCCTGTAAGTTTCCCAGTAATATCAATGTGGATAGTGTGCCAAGGGATGCTGGGCTTAGGGATCGGGTGTAGTTCAATTTGCTGAGCTCCTGAGGGTCCTTTAGATGCTTTACATACAATGCATGAGTCCACAAACTTGCGAACATTTTTGGACATCTGGGGAAACCAATACTGATCGTACAACTTGTTTAAAGTTTTCTCATGACCAAGATGCTGAACTTCGGTATGAACATGATTAATAAGGGTCCAAGTGAGCGACCGGGGTACTACAGGTAGCCAACTAGTAAACCTATTTCTTTGAATTTTTCTATAAAGAACATTATTTCTGACATCGTATGTATGAGCTACAGAATCCGGAAGCTCATTGTTAGTGAGCTTTTGGATAATGTCCTGAATTTCCTGATCTCTTTGTTGCTCTACTGTAAGCCAGCCTTTGTGTAACTCAACAAAGTTAACATTTTTCTTGGAGGTTGTTGGAGGTGGATCATCAATCTTTGGGGGATGATTTCGTGAAAGAAAATCTGCGTGTTCCATATTACGACCCTCGCGATAGATAATATCAAATGAATAGGCTTGTAAGTCAGCCCACCAGCGGTGTACTCGAGGGGTCAAATCAGTTTTCGATTTGGAGGCTTTCAGAGCATTACAGTCAGTTACAACCGTGAAATTTTGTCCATAGAGATAGTGTCGAAAATGTTCAACTGCTCGCACAACAGCCAGTGTCTCAAGTTCGTAAGAGTGGTATCTGGATTCTACCTCAGTAGTGCGGCGACTGAAATATTCGACGACATGGGGTACGTTATCCTTTTTCTGGATAAGTATAGCACCGTAACCATCAGAACTGGCATCAGTATGCAGTTCAACTGGTAAATCGGGGTTGAAGATGGTCAATACCGGTTCTGAAGTGAGTATTTTGACAAGATTTTTGTGAATCTCGTCATGTCGGTTGTCCCATTTGATAGGACCCTTCAACTTAGTCAGGGGGTATAAGGGACCAGCTACCTTTGAAAAATTCGGTATGAAACGCCGAAAATATGATGCTAGACCTAGAAATTGGCGTACCTGAGAAGCGGTTTTAGGCGTCGGGGCTTTAACCAAAGCTTGTATTTTTTTGATGTTTGGTCTCACTTTACCAGCTTGGATTGAATAACCGAGATAATTTATTTCTTCTTTCATGAATTTGCATTTGTGAATATTAAGAGAGAACCCAGCCTTAGTCAGTGATTCTAAAACTAAATCTAGGCGATGTAAACCCTCAGATATTTCTGATGAAAAACATAAAACATCGTCCATATAAGCGGTGGTAAAGTTCATGACAGGTTTTAACGCATTGTTAATACATCTTTGGTACACCGATGGCGCATTTCGCAAGCCGAATGGCATAGCGAGATATTCATATTGACCGTCTGGTGTCACAAAGGCTGTACGCTCAATAGAATCGGGATGGACCAAAATTTGGTGGAACCCTGAAGCCATATCTAGGGTTGAGAAGAAATGAGAGCCATTTAAGCGGTCAATTTGTTCGTTAATACGTGGAAGCGGGTAGTGTTCAGGTTCAGTGTTAGCGTTGAGCTCCCTGTAGTCGACACACATTCTGTCTGTCCCATCATGCTTTTTGACGAGTAATATAGGGCTAGCAAAGGGAGACTTACTTTCGCGAATAACGCCCGCGTCTAGAAGAGATTGTACTTTTTCTCGTACAATTTCTTTTTCTGCAGCTGATAGCCTATAGGGGTGTCTTTGTACTTTCTTGTTGGGATCTATCAAATTGATGTTCATTTCCCCTGTATTTACACGGCGAGTGGGAATACCGTCAATGAAGGAATTTTTGTATTTGGAAAGGATATTTAGCAATGTGTTTTTATGTTGCCCGTGAAGGTCAGTATCAACCGCAAAAATATCAAGGTTACACACGTTACAATTTCTCGTAATTTTGAAATGGATTTTGTCATCGCTAATCTGAACGCTTACTCCTTGTTGGAGAATATCTCTACCTAAAATAACAGATTCCGAAATACTATAAGATGGCACAATGTGAAATAAAACTGTGAGTTCAATACCCTCGACCTTTATATCGCTGAGAATTTGAGATTCGCATAAAACATTTCCTTGGCCTACCCTAGAAAGGAATATCTTATCTTTGCGCGCAGTACCGGGGAACTTAGAAATCAATTCTGATTTAATCAAAGAGCATGCGGAACCACTATCAAATAAAAATTGGACGAGCTCACCCGATGATGTTGCCAGCGTACTTCTTGCAGTCTGATGGTTACATACGTGGACCGCTTTGACCACCCTCTCCGGACATCCTGGAGCGATGTGGCCTGGCTTGCCGCACACGAAGCAGGATCTCGTATCTGTGCCTTCCTTGGATGTTGATGGTAGGTTCCGATCAGCTCGAGGTTTCTTGCAATCCACTTGTTTATGTCCCGAAGTTCCACAGCGATGACAGTTGCCTTCAAATCTGGTATCGTTGCTTTTATCATTGCTTTTGAATCGCTTTGGTTCAAAGTCGTGGTCGCTACCATCTTGTCTTCTTTTGTTCGAAATACCGTTCAGTTTTCGAAACAACTGCGCTCTTGTAGTTATGTCTAATCCATTCAGTTCTTTTTTTATCAAATTATCCTTGTAGCAGAGGACAGACATAATAAATCCGGTTATGATATCTTCAGGCATTGTTATGCGTGGAATACGCTCCACTATGCTCCAAAGTCGTGTTGCTGCCTGGCATGCGGTTTCTTTGTTAGAGATTTGGAATCTCAGTATGTCATCAAAATAATCTTGAGGTAGCATGGGCCGCGCAAATTTGGTCATCAGTAGTTCTTTCACACGTGGCCAAGTCATTTCTACCAGACTAAGTGAAGTCATTGCAGTGGCCGCACGTCCTTTTAATGATTGTGTTAAGGCAAGAAGCAAGTCAATGCCTTCCAATTTCTTGCTAGTAACAATTATTTCAGTAAGCTTACACCAACCTTCAACATCAGCGTCTTCGTCGTCGGGGTCAAATTTAATGAACTTAGTAGGGTTATGGTTCCCCATTGCCGATGATTGTGTGGCAGTCAGTAGTCGAGAAAGCAGCGCCTCCATTCCAGAGAGAACGTTCGATGCAGTATATTCTGGACGTCGCTGTTTTTCTCGCGTCTCCTCAATGTTTGGCCCTTCGCATCCCACTTCTGATGTCGGCTCATAGGTATGGCGAGCCTCATCAGACATGGTTCTGCGGCGTGGGTATAGCGGGCGAGAATAAGACATTACACGTACAATCACAGCACTTTATTAAATAACTTGTTAACTTTAACTTTAAATAATGTCAAAGTAATCTTATAACGCGGGGACACGGTATTCCGCTTAGTAACGAACGCTGCTAATGCCAAACGACAACTGAACTCCTCCGAGCATGTCCGCGCGCTCCCACTAACGCCTCCATCGGACGGTATGTGCTAAACGCTGATTGGTTGCCGCCAAATGCCTAACAACCAATCAGCAAGCAGCGCACGTTACCAGCGTTACACCAGAGATGGCGCCACTTCCATTTCTAGTCCACCGCAACAAAACTAGGTGACGCTAAACTAAATAATTTTAACTAATAAAACTAAGCGCCGTCAAATAAATAGGATAACTTGCATTACATAATGGGCATACTCGTTTGAAAGAGAGAGAAAGGGGGCAGAGCCACCGATATAGAAAGTATTTTTATTTTGCAAAAGAGGGCTGTTCGTTCCATATATCAGTTAGGTGCTAGAGTTTCTCTTAGGGAACGTTTTAAAGAAATTGGAATAATGACAGTTGCATCGCAGTATATTTATGCCAACATAATATAAATAAGGCAAAATATACATTCCTATTGTAAAAATAGTGACATTCATAATATTAACACGCGAAATAAACATAAATTATGCGCTCCAAGTCACCGATTGTAGCCGCTTGAGCTAGGCAATGGGTTCATATTCTAACAGGTCTGAGTCCGAATCTCATTTACGTGTGGTTGTTTTTTGTTTCTTTAAAACCATAAAATATTCGTTTTAGCCAAAAACTTGTTAGGTTTCATTTATTTTTTTAAATAATGTAATAAAAAAAAATAAAAAAATAATTTGATTTGATGTCTTTTAAATGTGTAACTCCTAAATGAAAACAAACAAACAAAACAAATACCTTATGGTTCGGGCGCCTTGGAGCTTACACCTAAAAAATAAGTTTGCCGGAATAGGTCTATCGGACGGATTGAACCTTTAATCGTCCGGTGGGAGGCTGAATAAAGAAATCAAACAAGAACTCCCTTTTGTTTCTTTAATCAGAAGCCTGTAGCTTTCAGGCAACAAAATAACATAGTTACAAAGAAAACAAAAACTATTTTAATAACTACATAGTTAAAATTAACTAATGTAAATTATTTAAATAAAGGAAATTATTGCATCTGACTAACTAAAAGTTAAATTAAGTTGAAATTAAACAGGGTAGTTATATTAAAAAAATAACTAAAATAAAACCATATGACGTGGTGAGCGTCGGGTGAGCGTCGGGTGAGCGCTGGATGGGTCCCTCAGCAAAACGACCAAGTTAAGTTCATGGGAGAAGGCCAGAACTTAACGAGGGAACAAACAATTGGAGAAATCCTTAGAAGAAACGCCAACAGCGGGCTGTAACAAATTGTATGGATTAGAATACGGCAAGGCAAAGTGATCGATCTGAGACGCGGCACTTTAGCATTAAAAAGGTCTTACCGTTTCTTCCTCTTCGAAATACGAAGGAAACTAAAATGTTTCGGTATGAGACTTCGAACCATAGGCTGTAACAAAATTTGCAGGTTAAGGCACGATGAGGCAAAGTGAAAAATCCGTCAAACGGCACTTTAAAAGTTGATGGATCTCACCGTTTAGTCCTCCTTCCTTCGCCAAACCATGAAATGCGCCATGCGGTCACCTCACACCAGAGACATCAGGCAAAAACGCTCATGGAGTAATTCTTCTCCATAGCTCCTTGAAATCTCCATCCTTTGTCAATAAATGTTTTACACAACTCCAACTTCGACGCACTTATTTCATTTGAAAACTCAATGCGTACTCTGTATTGATTAACGTATTTGACCTTGATAATATCCTTAATTCCTTCTACTTTGAATAACTTTGCCAACGCAAATTGCTTTGGCAAAGTTTCTTTACTAGAAATATAAACCTCCATTTTATCTTTCTCTTCTTTAATCTTCTTCTCTTTTCTTATTTCCGTCCATTCTGTATCGTTCTCATCTCTCCCTCTTTTTACTGGTTTTATATTGTTTCTCATCTCAGATTGTATATTAAGATCATTCTCGCGACATTGTTCTACATCTTCGGCCATATCTTGCTCACTTATTGCATCGCCGCTCAATATTTCAGAATAAAATAAATCTTGATAATTTCTGTCATCCATCGTTAACGGTAAGACAAAGGATGATTCATCACATTAGAATGCACTCGATGCGCCGCGCACCGGTCGCGGCCGGCAGGTACCGAGCGCAGGTACCGAGCGCAGCGAATAGAAAAAGGTCGTAAACAAACTAATTAGCACAAACGTCGGAGGCGCGTCTAGTGCGTACGAATGCCGTAACGCGAATGGTTTGTATGAATGATATTCAATACCAATAATGCTATTATCACTAGCAGGAGAACATAATACATCTAATAAACTCATTTTAGAAGACCGATTGATTTGAGAAATTTATGTTTTTTTTTTAGTAAGTTTCAGTTTATTCTTGCAGTTTGATATTGTCTTCCGGATAGCCCAAGACGCACTGTTTATTTTAGTAGAGGTACTCTGATATTCATTAGTTTTATTATAATCAATCATTTTCTTTTAAGATGTAAATATAGCTGCACTTCCTCCCCACGTAAATTTAGTAAATTATTATTAATATCTAACAGTCTTATATTCACACTGTTAATTATATTTTGGTTTACGGGAAAGTAAATTACGTTTTTAGGTACTTCGATAATTCTATAACCAGGTGGTACATTCGGAGCTAACTCGTGAATGATATGACTTGTAGACCATTAACATATGATCCGCTCACTATGTCACATTCTACCCTCACCTCAGTCGTAGATAGAATGTTCACTGGAAACTGTGATACGTGTAATTTATTTGCTTCAACTATTTTTTTTTCAAAACCCAACAATCTACCAATAGAATCTTCTTTAGTAAAATCAATAGCTTTTGTGCAAAATATGTTTGTTTTTAACGTATTATTATTGCACTCTAATTTGAATCCTGCGTCTTGTATTTTTGATTTTAAATAATCGTTGATATCTTGCAGTTCATATGCTTCTTCAGGAATTTCAATAAAGTTATGATTATTGAAATTCCATTCATTCTATTATGAAAATTTGTTATTTTTATTATCAATATTTGGTATAGAATTAAATGTAGATAAATATAATAATGCACATTCATACTCTCCTTCAAGTTGTAGAGTAGGAGAATAATAAGTAAATAGCACTGATGAGTTACCAGTTATTGACAGCGAGAGTGACATTATGTATATGAAACTAAAAAATGTTTTATTCAATTTATATATTTATCCCAGAAGTCATACAAAAACGTTAAACATAAATGTCCACAATTTACAGAGTTAAAATTTTGATATATCGTATAGTTATAAAAAACATTACAATTTTTAAAGTAATTTAGTAACTCTAATGGGGGTTTTAGATTGCCATAGCTATCAAAATATTCACAATATTTATACACTTTTACATAGGCTACCCAATGTGTTCCTTCGTTGTTAGAATTATCCAAATTAACAACACCGCTCTCAATAGGTTTCGGTTTGTTTGGTAATTGATCTTTCATGAACACACCTCTGAAATAAGGTACGTTATATGCATGATTCTGGATATGTATATTAGTAAGAGCACGATTAGGTAACCTCTTGATTAGTTTTTTGAACATTTTACAAACAATCCGTTTCCTTTCTTGTATGGTTTGACATAAAAGCCTCTACCCAACGCAATCGATTCCATTATTTTATTATGACGTTGAGATTCTTGTAAATTATTTTGAGCACTTTTGTAATCGTTTACTGTTTTTGCGATACCAGCTGCCCCGCCAGCTAAAGTACCTAATGCAGACAATCCAGCGAAAATTGGAATCAGCGGTAAAACACCTCCTGTTTTTGGTAACGGTATAATTCTAGGTATAGGAATCCGAAAATTTTTTGAATACAACTTTTTTGCCGCTAAGTAAGCATACTTTATTACGTCTTCTTTGTTTTTCGGTTTTAGCTTTTTGATCTGTGATCGAATTTTTGTTACTTTGCTTACCAACCAAGAAGCATTTTTTTCTCTTTTCCCTGCATCTGCTGCTTTTAATCGTTTATTTGCCATATTCAATAACTGTAAATCAGCTTGATGTCTGTTATACAAGTCTGAATAATTTGTATAGGCTATATCGTGAACTTTACAGGCTTCGTCTAATTGATTTATGCCTTTGTCTCCTCGTACTAAACGTTTTTGTAATTTAGTGCCTGGTCCACAGTAATTGTAGCCTGGCAAATGAAGCTCAATTGGTAAATTATTTATTAAATTATTAATAAGTCCACCTCCTTGCATGGTTTGTATTATAATGTGAGAAAAAATAATAATAGATGATTAAATACCATTTATTATTTTAGCACGGTTCTCTTATCAATCCAACTATTTTCACTATCACTCAAACCTAGCCATTTAACAAACAGCTTACTGTCTTTTTTTCTTAAAACTTTTTCAATTAGGTAAATGTCGGGATGATTCGTTTTTTGAAGTTCTTGTTCATAAAAAGTACCCAAAATTGGCTGATTTCGAAGATCTTGAATGTTATACGTTGTAGGCATAGTTTCATTTATTTTTATTATTTTAAAGATTTCTGTTGACCAATTAGGAGTATAAGGGCAATAAAACCTTGTTGAAGAACTACCGACCCATCTCATTCTTGAGCCACGTATACAACCTGTTTTCGAGGGTCATCACGAATCGTCTCGCAGGAAGACTCGACGAGTTCCAGCCGCCAGAACAAGCCTGTACAGAAGACCGAAGAGTACAATCAGCCGCTGTGTATGGCATTTGTGGACTACGAAAAAGCCTTCGACTCCATCGATACTTGGGCAGTTCTGGACGCACTCCAAAGATGTCGTATAGACGAGCGCTATATACAGGTGTTGAGATATTTATACAATGCTGCCTCGATGACTGTTCAGATCCAAGGTCATAAGACGGAATCTATCCAACTGCGTAGAGGGGTGAGACAGGGGGATGTTATATCCCCGAAATTGTTCACCAATGCATTGGAAGACATCTTCAAGACACTGGACTGGACTGGTCAGGGAATCAATGTTAATGGCAAATATATCTCTCACCTCCGCTTCGCTGACGACATCGTTATTTTGGCAGAGTCGCTGGAAAAACTAGGCGAAATGCTGCACGGTCTAAATGGGGGTCACGACGGGTTGGCCTTGGTATGAACTTGGACAAAACTAAAGTTATGTTCAATGTCCATGTAAAGCCAAGGCCAGTTCTTGTCGAAGGCGCAATGCTCGAAGTTGTGCAGGAATACATCTACCTAGGGCAGACCATTCAGCTTGGTAGACACAACTTCGAGAAAGAAGCCAATAGGAGAATCCGATTGCGCTGGGCAGCATTTAGCAAACTTCGTCGAGTCTTCGCGTCGCCTATACCACAATGTCTGAAGACCAAAGTCTTCAACCAGTGCGTCTTGCCTGTCATGACCTACGGTGCCGAGACGTGGACACTGACTATAAAACTAGTCCACAAATTTAAAGTCGCTCAGCGAACTATGGAGCGAGCTATGCTTGGAGTTTCTTTGAAGGATAAGATCAGAAATGAGATCATCCGGAGAAGAACTAGAGTGAGAACCGACATAGCTCGCAGGATCAGCAAACTGAAGTGGCGGTGGGCTGGTCATATCTGTCGAAGGACTGACGGCCGCTGGAGCCGACAAGTTCTAGAGTGGAGACCACGCCTCGGCAAACGTGGTGTAGGACGCCCCCCGGCTAGATGGAGTGACGACCTAAAAAAGGTAGCGGGGATAGACTGGATGAGGAAGGCGGAGGACAGAGTGTTGTGGCGCAGTTTGGGAGAGGCCTATGTCCAGCAGTGGACTGCGATAGGCTGAGGCATACAATTAGGAGTATAGCCTATATGAAAACAATTTTTATATTTACTTATGCAAACACGATCTCCGATTTCTAGTTTGTGTTTTATAGGTTGTGTTGCTTGTGTGATTTTAAAATATTTTTCCCTATTAGAATTTCATTTTCAATATTAACGTCAACCGGTTTACAGTCAATAGTACGGTGTTTTGTATTGTTGTAATTAAAGACTATACTTTCTAAAGGTTTTTCTATCCATCTATAGGTTCCATTTAAACTGAATGTTTTGTAGAGATTGTTTTTTAAAGTTTTAATTACTCTTTCTGCAATCGAAGCTTTCGTAATTGAAAACGATGAATAATGATTAATATTAAAACGTTTCATTAATCTTGAAAATGTATCATTATAAAATTCAGTTCCTAAGTCGGTTTGTAATTGGTTAAGGGAACGATCACATGAACTTAAAACTTTTTCAAATGCATTAGTTACTTCTAATTTTGATTTTGACTTCAAGGGTACAGTCCAAACATATTTAGAAAAACAGTCAATTATAACTAAGATGTAACTAATACCTTTATGATCTTATTGATTTAAGAAAAATTAAAAATTACATTTTTAATTTTAATAAAAATTAAAAATGTAATTTTTAATTTTTCTTAAATCAATAAGATCAGCTTGCCATAAGTCATCGATTCCTTTTAAAATAACACAACGACGTGCAAAGTTTTTTCTAGCTGTTTTGTGTAATTCATTCACGACCTGTTGCTTTGCTTGCTGTGCTATGGGTCCCGGGTTCGAATCCCGGTAGGGACAAATATTTGTGTGATGAGCATCAATATTTGTTTTCGAGTCATGGATGTATCTATGTATAATATGTATGTATTTACAAAAAAAAAGTATATATGTAGTATATCAACTGTAGGGACACATGATTACTCAGCAATAATGTAAATATGACTCGCGGCTGCGCCCGCGGACCGTAAGCTAATTAGTCGCAATAAAACCACTAAGCGGATTGGTCGTTGTTAATTAATATCCCAAACGTATAACCTTGATAAATAATAAGTTGAGGTACACAAAACCTTGTACCCCACAGTGG
This sequence comes from Craniophora ligustri, assembly GCA_905163465.1. Classification (NCBI taxonomy): domain Eukaryota; kingdom Metazoa; phylum Arthropoda; class Insecta; order Lepidoptera; family Noctuidae; genus Craniophora; species Craniophora ligustri. The sequence continues at coordinate 5,525,850 of LR990976.1, read as the reverse complement.
TGACCCCGAATTGAACACAACATTTTTACGTTTTGGGGAAAATTAGTGTCGTATCGTCGTGCAAAATGAATACTCAACCTCAAGTGCCACGCGGACACGAGGTCAAGAGTGAATTGGGCGATGGAAGCGAGAAGGCTTTAGCCAGCATCACGGTGGCATCAAGGATCCCAGAATTTTGGACAGACCAAACGCGATTCTGGTTTGTCCAGTTCGAGGCCGCCGTGGAAAGCCAGCGACTGAGTGATGCCGCTAAACAGAATCTGGTGGTTACAAAGTTAAGCAAGACTGCCATACAGCAAGTGAGTGATCTATTGCTTGCCCCACCAGAAAGCCGGAACTATCAAACCTTGAAGGAGAGATTACTGCAAGTGTTTGAGGAATCGGAGACCAGAAAACTACAGAAACTGATAGAAGAAATGGAGCTCGGTGATCAGAAGCCGTCACACTTGCTCAGACGGATGCGAGATTTGGCAACCGGAAAAGTACCAGACGATACACTAAGGATGATGTGGCAATCACACTTACCTACGGCTGTTAGAGCGATACTAACGGTCACAGAATCGAAAGACCTGTATGTACTCGCGGTAATCGCGGATAAGGTCTTAGAAAATACCGGTACGTCGACGGGACAAATAGCAGAAGTCAATGCAGGGGCGACAACGGCAACCACTACCATGGAAGTAGCGGGAATAAGCATGATCAGAGGAGAGCTAGCCAAAATTAATATGAGACTGGAAGACTTGGAACGAGGCAGATCAAGAAATCGCTACGACGATGAGCGGAGACCCAGATCTCAGTCAAGGAGCGGGAGCGCTACTAACAATCGTAAAACGGCTAACTGGTTGTGTTTTTATCATTTTCGTTACAGGGAAAAAGCAACAAGATGTGAGAAACCCTGTTGTTGGAGTGGATCACAACAGAAGCCAGCGGAAAACTAGTGGGTGTGCAGCCGGCGGCGGACGACTGCACGATTCGTAACCGCCTCACAGTGTATGATAAGAATTCAGGTATGAAATTTTTAATAGATACCGGAGCTAATGTGTCTGTAATTCCGGCGGATAAAAATAGTGTACGTAAAATTAATAGCGATAAGTTTCCTCTGGTACTGTCCCGTTTGCGGCGTACAAGTTAAATTTAACTTGTACGCCGCAAACGGGACAGTAATTAGAACTTATGGCTTAAGAACATTAATTTTAAATTTAGGTCTGAGACGTACGTTCACTTGGAATTTCATTATAGCGGAAGTAGAACGGCCGATCATCGGCGCTGATTTTTTGTCGCGATATAAATTAATGGTAGATTTAAGTGGACGACGGCTTTTAGACCAGTGTCTAAACTACCATAACTACCACTAGCATAAGCGTTATAGGAGCCGTGGTATCGTGGAACGGACCATCGTTAACTACGATAGACAGTAACAATAGTTATTCGGATTTGCTATGTCAATATCCAGAAATTACCAAACCTGTCTCTTTTAAAGAGGACCCTCCTTATTCGGTGTTTCATTACATAGAAACAACCGGCCCACCCGTGTTTGCGCGCGCTAGGCCTTTAGCGCCTGGGAGATACGACAAGGTCAAGGAAGAATTTAGGCGGATGCAGGAACTAGGTATCTGTAGGCCGTCGAAAAGCCCTTGGGCCAGTCCTCTTCACGTGGTACCCAAAAAGGACGGGCAATTACGTCCTTGTGGGGACTATAGGGCGTTAAATACGATTACTAAGCCAGATAGGTACCCTATACCAAGAATTATAGATTTTACATATGTCCTAGGCAATAAAAAAGTGTTCTCACGTCTAGATATAAATAGAGCATACCACAACATATTAGTAGCGCCGGAAGATGTAGAGAAGACCGCTATAACAACACCGTTTGGTTTATATGAATTTACGCGTATGACATTCGGGTTGAGGAATGCGGCGCAAACATTTCAGCGATACGTGAATAATTCTGTTCTACAGGGAATAGAAGAAGAATTTAGGCAGGAAGGTAAAGAAGTAGATAGTAATTTTTATTTTTGTTATATTGATGATATCATTGTGGCCAGCGAGACAGCGGATATTCATAAGCGTCATCTAAAAGCGATTTTCGAACGGTTAGATAAGTTCGGTATTACTATTAATTTAGCGAAATGTTGCTTTGGAGAATCAAAGTTAGAGTTTCTTGGGTATGAAGTTACCGCAGAGGGAATAAGTCCATTGCCGGATAAGGTTAAGGCAATTATAGATTTCCCGAAACCCAAAACAGTAGATCAGTGAAGGCGTTTCTTGGGAATGATAAATTTTTATAGATCTAGTTTACCTAAAGCCGCGGAATACCAATCGGTTTTAAATAAGTATCTACAAAATGCTAAAAAGAAAGATAAATCACCCATTCAGTGGACTGACGAAGCAGACGCCGCGTTCGTAAAATGCAAAGATAAGCTACGGGATGCGACCGTATTAAGTTACCCAGTAGCAAATGCGGAGTTAGCTATTATGACGGACGCGTCCAATGATTGTGTGGGCGGAGTACTACAAATAAAGGACGGTACACACTGGAGACCATTAGGCTATTTTTCTAAAAAACTCAGTGAAATACAATTAAAATATAGCACGTATGATAGGGAACTGTTAGGAATATATCTATCAGTCCAGCACTTTAGGTACATGGTAGAGGGTAGACCATTTGCCATTTACACGGATAATAAACCTTTAGTGTATGCATTTTCAAAAAACGCTAGTGATAAGGAGACACCTATCAGGGTATACCTACCGGAGAAATTTCGGAAAGTAGCATTTCATGCGGTTCATGACTTAGCACATCCGGGAATTCGGACGACTAGAAAATTAGTGGCAAATAAGTATTTTTGGCCGGGTTTAAATGCAGACGTAGGAAGTTGGTCTAAGTCATGCATAAATTGCTAGAAATCGAAAGTAATACGGCACACGGTTTCGGAATTAGGAAAATTCGAAGCCAGTGATAGGTTCGAACATTTACATGTAGATTTAGTGGGACCGTTACCCATATCAAGCGAAGGCTACAGGTATTGCCTGACGGTGATAGATAGAACCACAGGTTGGCCGGAGGCTTTCGCGATTAAAGACATATATGCTGAGACGGTGGCTAAGGCACTTGTTACAGTACAATATCTTTGTGCTGTATCTACAATCTACATCGCAATCTTATGATCTTTATCGCACGTTCAATATCTATAAAATGTTTCTACTATCCGTGATCAACACGTAGTCGTTAGTATATAAGATGCACCTTTGGATAATTATAACCAGACTATACTACAACTTTGTCTCATTTATACCTCATCATATACTGCCAAGAAGTTTGGCAAATTGGTGACCCCGACGAACGAATACGCAGCAAGAAACATGGCACAATCACCATGCAAGGCGAACATAAATCAGCAAGGAACACTTGAAGTAGCTGCTGGCACCTCGGTTTTATCTCGCATTCCGGAATTTTGGAAAGACCAACCAAGATTATGGTTCACGCAACTAGAAGCCATATTAGCACCACAGAAGCAAGGAGACGAATACAAATACTGTACAGTAATAGCAAAATTATCCAAGGAAGAAATACTACAAGTTAGTGACCTAATCACTTCACCACCGACTACAGATAAATATAAAAACATCAAGGAACGTTTAATTGATTGTTACGAAGAAACAGAACAGCGACAGTTTCAAAAATTAATATCAGAGACAGAACTCGGTGATCAAAAACCTTCGCAGTTATTACGTCAAATGCGAGTCCTCGGGAGAGGAAAAATCAGTGACGAAACAATTAAACTACTATGGTTCAGGCTTTTACCAACATCAGTTACTACGGTTCTAGCAGTTACGGAAGACATGGAAATTGACAAACTGAGCCAAATTGCAGACAAAATAATAATGAATTCAAAAGTAACCGAAATATCAGCTGTTAGCAACGACACTTCAAACGACAACAATACAGCATGCATTTTAGCCCAGCTAGCAAAATTACAGATAGATATTGACGCAATTCAGCAAGGTCAATATGGCTATCGACCCAGCACGCACAATCATTTCAAGAAACGTCAACAATTCCCGATTATGAGGCCGAGAACAAACTATAGAGGAGCAAATCGATTTTGTTACTACCACGAAAGATTCGGAAAATATGCAAGGAACTGCATTAAACCATGCGGTTGGAAACCAATGACTTACGTACGGAACCAGGGAAACGAATAAGAGCACAGACAACGGCGAAACTCTGTGCAATCCACCCATCCAATCGCCTCACCATTACCGACCGAAAAAGTGGTATGAAGTTTTTGATTGACACGGGCGCAAATATTTCAGTCATTAGCAAGCAACAGAGATATTCAATTTTACAAAATGAACAATACACACTATACGCTGCAAATGGGACTAAAATTAGGACTTACGGCGAGAAGACGCTTACCTTGAATTTAGGACTACAACGATGTTATAAATGGAATTTTATAATCGCCGATGTTACACAACCAATAATTGGAGCAGATTTTCTAGAGCACTATAAACTATTAGTCGACATAGCAGGTCGCAAACTTATCGACAAAGTTACAGAGCTGACAACGCATGTAACTTCAGAAAAAGCGACACAACAAACAATTCGTACTATCGCAGTGGGAACGAATTCACGTATTACGCAACTTTTAAACAAATACGAAGACATCACGAAAGAGTCCTCTCTACGCAATGCGCCCAAACATAAGATTGAACACCACATTATCACTACAGGACCACCCGTCGCAGCTCGAGCAAGACCATTACCTCCAGAAAAATACGACATAGCCAAAAAGGAATTTCAAAATATGATAGAGCTCGGAATTTGCCGACCGTCAGATAGCCCATGGGCAAGCCCATTACATATGGTAAAAAAGAAAAATGGCGAATGGAGACCGTGCGGAGACTATCGAATGCTCAATAGCACGACAGTACCGGACAAATACCCACTATCAAGATTAACTGACTTTACATACATATTAGAAAATAAGAAGATACTAAGCAAGATAGATATACGCAAAGCATACCACTGTATTCCTGTTAAAGATATAGAAAAAACAGCCATCATCACACCTTTCGGACTTTTTGAGTACTTAAGAATGCCTTTCGGATTACGCAATGCGGCACAAACATTTCAACGATTCATGGATTCCTTATTTAGAGATTTAAACTTCGTATTTATATTTGTAGACGACTGTCTCATCGCATCGGACAACGAAGATTTGCATTATCAGCATTTAGAAACGGTTTTCAAACGTTTACACGAGAATGGAATAACCATTAATCTCGAAAAATGCGAATTTCTCAGAAGGGAAATAGATTTCTTAGGTTATCATATAACGAGCCAAGGAATACAACCTACCGAAGAAAATTACAAAGCAATCATGGAATTTCCCAAACCGAAAACAATTCAAGAATTAAGACGATTTTTGGGCATGGTCAATTTCTACAGAAGTAATATTCCACGCGCAGCGGAAAATCAAAGAATTTTAAACGAATATCTACATGGTTCAAAAAAGAACGATAATTCACCTGTTCCTTGGACAACGGAAGCAGACAAAGCTTACGAAAAATGCAAGGAAAGCATGAAAAACGCAGTGTTAACAGCGCATCCTTCCCGCAACGCATCACTAGCGCTCATGACCGACGCTAGTGCTACTTGCGTTGGTGGAGTTTTACAACAAAAATCCAGACGCAATTGGGAACCATTAGGTTGTTTTTCACAAAAATTGAGCGAAACTCAACAAAAATATTCTACGTTTGACAGAGAGCTGTTAGGAATATACATGGCCGTCAAACATTTTCACAGATTAATCGAGGGAAGAGAATTTACAATATTTACGGATCACCGACCTTTGACATACGCATTCTCCCAAAAACCATCATCAAACGATACACCGCGACGGGTCCGGCAGTTAGATTTCATTTCACAATACAGTACCAACATTCAACACATAAGCGGACGTGACAATATTACCGCCGATGCATTATCTCGAATAGAGGAAATATACGTGCCATCACCTATCGATTACGCTGAATTGGAAAAATGTCAATCAACAGATAATGAACTAAGTAAATTACGTGACAATAAAAGATTAAAATTCAAAAACATTACGCTTCCGGGTTCCACAATAAACATCACCTGCGACACGTCTACTGGAAAAAGCCGCCCCTACTTACCAAAGCAATTTCGCAAACAAATTTTCGATACCATTCATGGTATGAGCCATCCAGGAAAAAGAACTACGAGAAAAATGATAACCCAAAGGTATTTATGGCCGTATATGAACAAAGATATCAATAATTGGTGTAGATCATGTATAGCCTGCCAAAAATCAAAAATACAACGACATACGATATCACCTCCTGGTACATTTATGACAGCGCAACGTTTTGAACATTTACATATTGACATCGTCGGACCACTTCCGATTTCACAAGGGAAGAGATATTTAATCACAATCATAGATCGTTGTACGTCATGGCCCGAAATATTTCCGGTAGAAGATATAACTGCAGAAACAGTAGCCAAGACACTTTTCGAAGGATGGATTACTCGTTTTGGATGTCCATTGCGCATTACTACGGATCAAGGCCGACAGTTTGAATCAAGAATATTTGAGTCACTCTCACAATTTTTGGGAATACATAACACCTTATCATCCGCAATCCAATGGAATGATAGAGAGATTTCATAGAACTTTAAAGGTGGCGTTAATGACAAGAGAATCCAACGAAAATTGGTTAAAAGAAATTCCAACAGTTTTACTCGGGTTGCGGAGTAGCTTGCGAGAAGACACAGGTTATAGTTCAGCAGAGATGACATATGGAACGCCAATACGACTCCCTGGAGGATTTTTTGAGTCATCAGCAGCACAGTTATCAACGTACGAAGAGTTTGTAAAACAAATTCAAAAGGACATCACACAAATGACATCAATTCCGAAAAGAAAAAACCACAACCAAGCTATATTTGTGCATCCCGAACTCAAAGAATGCTCACACGTATTTGTTCGGTGTGATAGAATTAAGAAAGCCCTGACACCGCCGTATGAAGGACCCTACCCAGTAATTAGTAAAACAGATAAAACATTTTGCATTAGAATTAGGGATAAAGAGACAGTGATATCAATTGATAGATTGAAACCAGCATTCATGATCAATGACGAATCAAACTACGTGCCAGATTCAAAGGATTTCTACAGACATTCACACACGTACACTACACGATCGGGACGTAAAGTAAAGCCAGTAGTACGTCTATAAAAATCGCTGATATAAGCAAGCTATTCGTATATATATTAACATAGATCTTAACATATACCATTAATTCACAACTACTCGTAACAACAAGACATCTAAAATGGGAAATCAAAGTTCTAAGGACCAGATAACATACAATACGGACAGTTGCCTCAATCAAAACGAAGCGGACAAACTCCGTAACCTGATCCAGGAGGACTTACGGTGGACAAGAAATGTTGCAATGGGACAGATTATTTTAACAATCGGCGTGATCCTACTTTACGGCATAATGAAAACACTGGACAGAAGAATGAAGAGTTTAACGGAAAAAAATAATAAACACTCGTGCAACAGCTAAGTCAAAATTACAATACTCAAAATTACATACGTCAGCAAATCACACCACAACAGGCGTCATCAAATTCCACCGCGTACAATAGCATTATTATTTATATACATCAGCAAATAACTAGTAAGGTTTAGGTCAAATTTATATTGTAAACACTATTACCATAATAATTTTTTTTTTAAAGGGGGGTGTACTGTTACAGTACAATATCTTTGTGCTGTATCTACAATCTACATCGCAATCTTATGATCTTTATCGCACGTTCAATATCTATTAAATGTTTCTACTATCCGTGATCAACACGTAGTCGTTAGTATATAAGATGCACCTTTGGATAATTATAACCAGACTATACTACAACTTTGTCTCATTTATACCTCATCATATACTGCCAAGAAGTTTGGCAAAGCACTCTACGAAGGATGGATTATTCGTTATGGGTGCCCTGTTAGAATCACAACCGATCAAGGCAGACAATTTGAGAGTAGTTTGTTTAATGAGTTAATGAAAATTCTAGGAATAAATAAATTAAGAACAACGGCATACCATCCGCAAGGGAACGGGGCCGTAGAACGGTTTCATCGAGTCTTAAAAGCTGCACTGATGGCGCGTAAAGACAAGGGTACATGGGTTGAAGAACTGCCTACGGTTTTATTCGGGTTACGAGCAATACCACTGGAGTCAGTGCAGCTGAGTTGACATTCGGTAAAACGCTAAGGTTACCCGGAGATTTTTACGCCGGTACGGACATAAGAATTAGCGAGCCGAATGAATATGTAGAGAAAATTAGGGAAAATATTAGGAGGCTAGTACCAAGACCGGAACAGCAGCGAAATACGCGCAATATCTTTGTACATGCCGATTTAAGTACCTGTTCGCATGTTTTTGTGCGGGTTGACTTAGTTAAAAAATCTCTGCAACCTCCGTACGAGGGCCCATATAAGGTCATTGATAGGAAAGAGAAGTACTTTTTGTTGAAAATGACCGATAGACAAGTAAACGTGTCAATCGACAGATTAAAACCGGCTTACGTAGTTAATGATGGTACCCATTCGCAAGATGTAAGAACGAATATATTAAAAACTAATCCTGAAAGTAGCGATAAGTCTAGTAATAACAATAGTAATAGTAGTTCCAACACTCGGACCACACGCAATGGAAGAGTGATAAAACTACCAGTAAGGTTTCTATGAGTCATACCCTATACTTGTGACATAGGGAACAGTAGACTCAGGACACAGGTTCAATTCCGGTCCAAAGTATGTTTATTCTTTTTATTGTAATTACTGGTTTGATTAAAGCCGACGTTTATATGGTAGGGACTCAGCAGTAAGGCATAGTGGCCATAGTTTCTTTTTGTTGGCGCTGTCACACCCGGGTGGAGTTTATTTAATATAGCAGGTGACAGCTACCCTTAAATTCAATTAAATAAACGATCGGGAATCAAACCAGTAAATAGGAGGCATTTGCCCTGTAAATTAGCATTAAAATGTAGTTGTTAAAATGTTAAATTAATAAATGTAGGTTGCGAGTAGTGTAAGGGGAACGGATATGGTAATATAAACAAAATATAATGTGCGGCATTTAAGGGAATTTTAAAGAAAACTGCGGGACGTGGATGTTACTGGTGTTAAAGTATAAGCTTAACAAAAAAAGGAAGTGCAAAATGACATGCACATATAAAAAACTTAACTTAATAAATAGTTTTACTAATTAGCATGCTAATCCCGTCGGTGCTATTTAATTTTATCAGGCGCTCTCCAACATGCCCCCGGACGTTGAAAGCAGTGGGTCGCTTTCAACCAGAATTTTGATCCACAGGGAGAGGGCATATCCTATTGAAGGCTCTGCGTATGATCCCAGCAGCTGTCTGAATGTCAGCAACACGAACAACTCCGTCTGTTCCTGGATGAACGGCGACAATCCTTCCCAATTTCCATTTTAGAGGAGGTAAATTATCCTCTTTAATAACCACCAAGGAACCCAACTTTAGTGCATCTTTGCAGGAACGCCACTTCGTTCGCTGCTGCAATTCGGAGATAAATTCTTTGCTCCACCGAGACCAAAAATGTTGGCGAAGCTGCTCAATTCGTTGGAAACGGGTTAAATTATTGGTGCACAAATTTTGGTAATCATGTTGAGGAAGAGAAGTCAGTGGACGACCAACTAGAAAATGACCAGGCGTCAGCGGCGTGTAGTCAGCAGGATCAGCAGAAAGCGGCGTCAGTGGACGGGAATTCAATATCGCTTCAATTTGGATTAGCGTGGTGTTAAGTTCTTCGTAACATAAATTACAGTTTCCCAACACTCGTCTAAGATGGTATTTTGTCGACTTGACACCCGCTTCCCAGAGTCCGCCGAAATGAGGAGAGTGCGCAGGGACAAAATGAAACTTAATGCCATCATTAACTAATTGTTCACTTATTGAATAAGATACCTCTTTTAAAAATTTCGACAAATCATTGCACGCCCCAACAAACGAGGTACCGTTGTCCGAATATATATCGGCGGGTTTGGCTCTTCGCGAAATAAACCTGTAAAGTGCTAACAAGTACTTATTGCTGGTCAAGTCACCTACCAGTTCCAAATGGATAGCTTTCGTGGTGAAACAGATAAAGATAGCGATGTACACCTTTACCAGCCTACATCCGCGACCTTGTCGACTAGCACACATTATAGGGCCAGCATAATCCACGCCTGTACTCTCAAATGGATAACCACCTGGAAGAAGACGCTGCTGAGGTAAGTTCCCCATTAAGGGAGTAATCACTTTACCCGACATTCGGCAACAACGCACACAGCTACGATAGCAAGCCTTTGCTAAATTACGACCACCTATAGGCCAATACGACTCTCGGATCGTAGCTAACAGTAACTGTGGGCCAGCATGCATTAATTTAATATGATTATATTCAAACAATAGCTTAGTGAATTTGTGAGTGGACTGTAAAAGGATAGGATGCTTTTTATTAAAATCAAAATTAGAATTATTGAGTCTTCCTCCTACACGCATTATATTATTTTGATCGAGGAAGACATTAAACTTTAAAAGTGGAGATTTGTGTGGTAAATCATGTTTATTAATTAATAAATTGTATTCAGAGAAAGAATTGATTTGACTATTGATTATTATAATATTTAATGCATCCTGTAATTCTTCCTGTGACAAAAATAAACTAACTATAGGGAGATGCCTACATTTTTTAATAAATCGTAGTACGTATGCTATGCTACGCACTAGGCGTAAATAACTTGAAAAATGGTTAAAATCTATAAGATTATTAATGGGATTAACTTTGACAATTGCATTAATAGAAACATTGAGACGAGTTTCAGGCAATTTATCCACATCTAAATGACTTAATTGAGATGGCCAATTAGACTGATCTTTGTGCAAAAAATCTGGACCGCACCACCACAGACTCGAACGTTGCAGGTTACTAATATCCACGCCACGAGATATTAGATCTACTGGGTTCTCATCCGTAGGGACGTGCTTCCAAGTGCAGTTCCCCGCCTTTTCTAAAACCTCAGCAACGCGATTGCGTACAAATGGCTGAAGCTTAGAAGGCAACATTTGTAGCCATCCTAGCACAATGGTGGAGTCAGTCCAACAGTACACCCGACTGACATTAAGTCGTAGCGAAGTAGCTACCTTTTTATATATGCGAGCTCCTACAACTGCTCCACACAACTCCAGTCTCGGAATTGTGGTTTTTTTTGCGTTTATTTATTGGTGCGACTCGACTTTTAGACATCAATAGACGGACCATGCATTCGCCCTTATCGTTTGTGCTGCGAACATATATGCACGCACCGTAAGCACATTCTGACGCATCGGTAAATACATGGAGGTCTACAGTTCTGTATGAGTCGCACACAACAATACGAGAAACACGAAAATTATTTAGATGTGGTAAAGATTTGACAATAACACTCCAGCTATTATTAAGTTCTGGGGTCAACGGTTGATCCCATGAAAGTTTGTCTAACCACATTCGTTGTAGCATCATTTTCATGGTTACTACACATGGAGATAAAAGACCTAACGGGTCGAAAATACGTGCTATCACAGATAACAACTCACGTTTAGTGATATTGGCAGAAGGCAGAGTCAATTTTGACGAATACCCCAATTCATCAGACATCGCAAACCAGTCAAGCCCTAACAATTTACTGCACTCACTAGGTCCCATACTTAAATCTAATGACGACTGAGAAACACCAGACACTAATTGTGGTTCGTTTGACTTCCACTTTCTAAGGGGCATGCACGCTGAGGCGAGTTCCTTTGTAATTTGCGTTCGAATAAACATAACTTCGTTCAGGTCATCACCTCCTGTCAACAAGTCGTCTACATAAAAGTCATGCATGATGATATCAGCCACCTTATCAAGCTTACAGTCGAGACCTATTTGCCTTAAACAACGCGTGGCCAGAAAGGGTGCGCTGGCTGTACCATACGTGACGGTGTTGAGCTTGAAAACTTTAACTGAATTGTTCATGTCATCACGCCACAGTACTTGCTGCAAATGCCTGTCGAAGGGATTCACAGATATGCATCTGTACATTTTCTCGATGTCTGCGGCCAAGACGTACTTGTGCTGTCTAAACCTAATGAGAATGGATAAAAGATCATCCTGAACAGTTGGGCCTACCATCTGAACGTCATTAAATGAAATCCCCGATGACGTTGGACAGCTAGCATTAAAGACCACGCGAAGCTTGGTGGTACTGCTACCTTCACGCAATATGCCGTGATGTGGTATAAAATACCCCGATAACTGATCAACATCCTTGTTTTCAGTCATATGGCCCAACATCTCATACTCACGCATGAAATCGTAGTATAGATTTCTTAATTCGGGTTTGACCTTGAGTCTGCGTTCTAAAGAATGTAAATATTTACTAGCCCGTTTAAAAGATTCCCCTAACACACAAGGATTTTCTTTTAAAGGGATACGAACGCAGAACCTACCGTCCTCTAAACGTATCGTATTTTTATTAAAATGATCTTCACACCTCTTTTCTTCGGGTAAATAATCAGAAGATTGTGAGTTTATTTCCTCAAGATCCCAAAACCGCGTTAATTCTGTGCGAATCAGTCAATCTGAGTCAACATCATTCGGAAAACCGGTTTGAATGAGATTGCATCTAACGTCACAAGCCTTGGACACCGTCCCATTATTATTATAATAAACAGGGCCTGAGACAACCCAGCCTAACCTGGTCTGACACAATACTGGCTTTCTGATACCCAACTGAATTCTTTCAGCACCAAGCAAGTCCCAGAAAAGATCAGCACCTATTAAAATATCTACTTCCGAGGGCTTGTAAAAGGTGGGATCAGCTAAAATAAGATCTGAAGGAATATTAAGGTCCGATGTATCTATTTCACGAACTGGTAACTCGTTCATTACAGAGGTCAAAATAAAACAATGTATCTTAGCATGATAGTTGTTATCCAATGAAGTTATTTTTACGTAACATCTTTTACCTATGCGAGAACAAACATTATTTATTCCGTAAACTGAACCATCGATATTATTTGTGTTGAGTTTTAATAATTTACACAGTCGCTCCGTCATAAAACACAATGTGCTGCCGCTGTCAAGCATAGCACGCACAATATGCACACCGTCATTACGATCATATACCTTGATCAAAGCGGTTGACAACAACACGCCGCGCTGTTTGCGATTATTACCAACGGATAATCCCAGATTGGTAGATACAACTACAGTATTCGTATCAGTGCTAACAGACGCTGAAGACGTTGACGGGGACGAGCTATCATGTGATGATATGTGTTTGTGATCACTTTTGTCTGAGATGTGAACTAACGTATTATGCTTACGCTTACATAACTTACAGCCCGGTTTTTTACAATGGTTAGCAAAGTGACCCGTACGTAAACAATTGTAACATACTTTAAAAGTGGGTAATAATTTAAGTCGGGATTCGTTACTTAGCGCTAAGAATTGTGAACACGTATTTAAAGTGTGGTCACCTTTACACTTCGGACAAGACTTAATCTCGACATCGGTACCAAAACTATGAGAACCTTGTGATGTGTCTATAGACCTACTTTTAGAACCTGGCTTAACGGTGACAGAGGGATTGTTACGCGACAACTCTAAAGTCTCAACTAAATCAGCTCGGCTGCGCATGAATTGTAAAAATACATCAAAAGTGATCGTGCTGTCTTTGTCGATGCGACCTTTGAACTCCTCCCATTCACGATAGGTTTTGTGATCTAACTTACGTGTAACTATATATATCAACAAAGTATCCCACTGCTTGACTGGCTCACCTAACGATTCTAACGATCTTAAGTTCTTGTTTAATTGATCAATTAAGCCTTTCAATGCAACTGAGGATTCCTTAGTAATAGAACTTATATTAAATAAAGATGAGACGTGATTTTGTACAAGAAGTCTTTTATTATTAAATCGATCACAGATCAATTGCCACGCTATTGTATAATTACTACCTGAAAACTCAATAGCCTGGATCACAACCGCAGCGGACCCCTCTAGAGATGCTCGCAAATAATGGTATTTATTAATCTGGTCGATCTCATCATTCGTGTGAATGAGACTAGTAAAAGTGTCACGAAACTCCAACCAATTACTATAACAACCATTAAACTTTGGTAGTTGAATGGTAGGTAACTTGACAGGTTTACGATTAGTGGAAGGTATACTTTTAGCACTACACATAGAATCATTGTCCTTATTATACGTATTTAATAAATCTTGTGTAAGAACTCAACTTCAGCTCAGAAATGAAACAACGATTGTATAGATATACTTCGATATAATTCTCACAATCCAAAAATCAGCGCTCTGTACTCCGCTACGATCGGATCACAAGTGTCGGGTAAAAGTTGAAAATGATTACAGTTCGAAAACGATGGCAAAGGTATTAACTCTCAACAGCCAAACATTATTCAATTCATTCATTCAGTCGACAATACAATATAATCATTATTCAGTGACGGGTATCTGTCAATGTTACCAAGTGAAAATATTAGCTTACGTACGTCATGTATTTGACGGCTGACAGATACCTGTCACTGATACAAGTAACAACAATTGAATAACCTAAAATAATGTTAGTCTTACAACTCGGCCATCCTCAAGTAAGTGAGTCCCTTCACTTCAAGAAAATAGACATAGCTATATTCCAATTAAACATTAGTACAAATAAATTAATTTAAAATATATCATATCATAATCTAATCACGTAATTAAATATATATACTATAATTCAATCACGTAATTATTATCTCATAATTTCTAATACAACAATTTAACACATTTTACATAACAATATATATTTTAACCTACAATTCTCATCTCGCATAATCCACTATGATGTGCAATCATCTGTGCGATATCTGTACTCGATACCATTCGTTTCTGCACTAATTGCTCATAGTCTATGCTCACAATAAAGTTATCTTAAACACAAATCTTGCATGGTCTGCTATGGTCTACAATCATCTGTACGATACCAATCAGACGACTCTATAATTAAAAAAACATACACACGGTATAGAAACTTTTGTAATACTTTGATAAGAAAGTTGAGGCGAGCGTATGAAAGAGAACAATTTCTAAAAGCCAAAAATAATCCCAAGGCAACGTGGAAAGTTATAAAATCTATCACGAATACCTATGTTCAAACCCGACCTCCTCGTGAACTTCTGAGTGATTCAGTTAATGCTAAATCATCGGCAAACAAAGTTAATGAGTTCTTTGTCAATATAGGGTCAAATTTAGCTTCGAAAATTGGAGCCAACACTACCGCTGCGGTAACACCACCATCCAGTCAATTACCGAACTCTCTGGTAATCCTCCCTATAGATGAGGAACAAGTAGGTAGAATTATCCATGACCTCCGAAATGATTGCGCTACAGGGTGGGATAATATTCCAGCCAGAGTTATCAAGAGTTCGCGTACCAACTTAGCCCCCGTAATCACTCATATTTGTAAACTGTCCATAGACTCTGGAACCTTCCCTGAAGCTTTTAAGAGGGCTGTCGTGCATCCTATATACAAAAGCGGGGGTAGAGACAGATGCACAAACTATAGACCTATTTCAGTTTTGAGTACGCTCTCAAAAATTCTGGAGAAAATCTTGAACAATTGCTTAGTGAGCTTCCTGGGAAAACATAAATTAATTGCTCAAAACCAGTACGGCTTTAGATCTAGAATTAGCACGGAGGATGCCGTTGCTGCCTTTACAAACAGTCTGGTAAGTAAACTAGATAATAAACTGAACTGCTACGGTATCTTTTTAGACTTAACTAAGGCTTTTGACATGGTTTCTATTCCTCGACTTATTTCAAAGTTAGAAAGCTTAGGAGTGCGTGGAGTAACTCTCAAACTATTTCAAGACTACCTTAGTGATAGATCTCAGTGTGTTTCCATTGATTCAGTCACCAGTTCTTATGAAAAACTCTCCTATGGCATTCCACAAGGTAGTATATTAGGACCGACACTTTTCCTAATATACATAAATGATCTTTGCAAGCTCTCTATATCTATGTGCGAGCCTTTCGTAGCCCACACAAGAAAATGTCAAAAACGCGAATTTTCCCGTGAAGATTTACTAGAGGGAATTTTGTCAATAAAATACGTCAGTACGAGTTGAATGCCTTTAATGCACTGTCTTCGAAGTAATACATTGTACATATTATATTATTAAAATTAGGTCGGTTGTGCAATACGACGCTACACTGAAGCATAGTGTTAAAATAATGATTATTTAAAGAATGGCTTGTACATATTGCCAACACCAACAAAAGAATATGCAAAAAATAAAAATTACAATATTATAAATGTTTTTTAAAAATCTGGACCATTCTATAAAAGTTATATGTAAATAGATCTACTATGGTTTTGGTAAATTTTCAAATTTAATTGTCCTGTTCATTGCGGGAGACGTAGCCTTGTCTACACTTAATCTTGAATCACTGAGTTCGCAAGATACGGGCGTAGTAGTGTGTCGCGCACTCACACCACTTTCATTCACTGTTTCACATACAACACTGTCACGACTCCGCTCGAGTTTCCAGTCGGAACCCTGGGCTGGCTGCTGCTGCTGCTCTCTGTTGACGTGTCGTGCTGTTAACCACTTTCTTCCACGTCGGAAGATAACATAAGCCATGAAAAGCAAGACCGACGGGACCAAAATTGAATAAATGATAGTGTAATGGGTGGTACCGCTCATGTCATCAATTTGCTGCAAGTTTTGACTTTTCAATTCTTCTACTTGTTGTTTTATAGATTCATAAAGTTCATCATGATTTTCTAATGGATTTTCTATAGGGTTATGGAAAACTGAAGAATCAATTATATCATTCAAAGCGGATACAGGTCGTGCTGTAGGTATGTCAATATGTGGTTGTAAGAACAATTTATTATTATAATCATGGCCGGTTTGTATGGTAAATGTGTCTCCTTTGATAAGACAGCCTTGACCTATATCAATCAAGCCATTGCCCTGCAATTGTTTTGTATCAAGACCAGCTGGGCACAAAACCCTGATTCTGCATTCCCGGCAACATGAGTATAGCCACGCGCCGGGCGATTGTAACTTGATCCACTTATCGGAACACTGTCTGAGCTCCGTCCGACAAAAGGTGTCATTATCATTGTTGTATAAACTCATTGCACATAATGACTTATCAAAGTGGGCATTAAATATTGGTATACTTTCGTAGCATATCAGCTTCTCATTTTGATATATTTTGCATGTTTGTAAGTCGTTTTCAGTCATTGGCATAACCATATCCTTTTTCATGTTCACTGCAATATAGGGAGTAATGGGAATGTTGTAAATAATGTTATTATTCATATTCAGTGGTAGAGATATTATTTTGTTCAGTTCAAATTGATTTTGACTAAGCAATGGAATTCTGATTTCTGTAATTAGAAATTCTTTTGTCACTTTGGCACGCATTTGTATCAATTGATATAATTCTCTTCTATTAGTTGGTATTATTAATTCACCTTGAAGTCGTGCTGAGATAAGATTGAGCTGATTTTGTAGTTCATTAGGCGATATTAGGTGTATGTCAAGTCGCCCCTGATGGATGTTTGTAATAGTGTCAAGTAATGTTTCTTGGACTCTTCTTAAATTAGACAATATGACATTAACTGAAAGCGCCGTTGTTATGATCGAAAGAGCTTGCATCTGATGATTCGACAACTGCCGCACCTCGTTAAGAGCCAACGTCATATTCTTTAAATGTTCATTGATATACTGGAAGTGACTGTTCATTATAGCTTCATTCCGTTTCAAGATGCTATTTTCGGCCTCCAAAATCGAAGTTTGATTTCGTATCATATTTAATAAATGACCTTCATTATTTTTAATAGAAATTATATCCCTTTCGTATTTTTCTGCAAATTTGTCATCTAAAACCCCAAATAAAGAGTTGCCAATATTTCCGATACCATTTATAAGTCCTCTTTTCATCCGTATCTGACTCTTCGCTTGCAAAATTTCATTGTAATATTTGATTTCATTTAATTCGTGTTCAAACTGTGAAATAATTGGCTGAAACATCAGTTCGTCCTTGCCTAAACCTTTCAAATGATAAACATAATTTTGAATGTCAGCCATGTTCTGCCAATATTTTGTCATATTGTAGTAGACTACCATCTTCCATTGATCCTGAACGATCGTCATATCGGCGATTTTGTCAAAATAAAGTGTGTTTGTCGTGTTCAGTATGGTGATGTTAAAATTTTGTTGCAAAGAAGGTACTAACAATGTCATAAGCATGGTTACTATAGCAACGAAATAGTTTGTTTGTTTTCGACTCCTAATGCTGTGCTTGGGGCTATCATTATTTTTAATTGTGTTATTTTTTTCTTCATTATCTTTTGGACGGGTACTGTCAACCTCGGGGTACACGGGTAAGGGTGTTAATTTTATAATAGGTCGTTTTAAGTGTCCGTTCTTGGTTTTCAATGTCACTACCCGAACGCATCCATCTTTTCCTGCATGTAATTCCGTTATCTTGCCCATGGCCCATTTTGACGGCGGCATGTTTTCTTCATTAACCAAGACAATGTCATTCACTTGCAAGTTTGGTTTACTGCAATGCCATTTATTGCGCGTTTGTAGGCGGTGGAGATATTCCTTAGACCACTTATTCCAAAACGATATGTGCATTTTTTGCACTAATTGCCACCGAGTGTGTGGGTGAATTGGTTCCCCAGGGACTTCTAGGGGTGTTGATAGCAGGGGACCGCCTACCAAAAAATGTCCAGGGGTCAAGACCTCCTCTTCCGCATTCTCTGTCAACGCATACAATGGTCTTGAGTTAACGCAAGCTTCTATTTGCGCTAACAACGTGTAGAACTCATCAAATGTCAAATTCTGTTCCCCTATTATGCGTTTCAGATGGTGTTTCACGCCTTTTACCGCGGCCTCCCAAAGACCCCCAGCACTTGGCCATGCTGGAGCATTGAAATGCCAAGTGACACCCATACCACTGATGTCATCCAAGACATCGGTGGTGATGACGTCCAACGCCTCCTTATATTGTTTGTTAAGAATTTTTGCTGCACCAACAAAATTGGTACCATTGTCCGAATATACATGTTTAGGTACTCCACGGCGAGCACACATTCGTTTAAATGCAGCCAGAAATGAGGCACTGCTCAAATCTGTCACTAGTTCTAGGTGCATAGCTTTTGTAGAGAAGCAGACAAATACGGCTATGTAGCCCTTTAAGGTTTTTATGCCCCTGCCTTTATTCGCTTTTATGCTCACAAAACCCGTGAAATCCACGCCAGTGTGTGTAAACGGGCGGGATGGTGTCACTCTGGGCTCCGGAAGATTACCCATGATTTGTTGTGGATTTTGCGGATTATGACGCCTGCATTGGATACACTGACGAATCCTTTTCTTGACCGCTCTGTTTCCAGATATAATCCAGTAATGGTAACGAGTATACGCTAATGTAAGGGTGGCCCCTCCATGAAGAGTATTTTTGTGAGCTTCGTCAATAATGAGTCGCGTTAGATGAGAGTCGGTTGGCAATAAAATGGGATGTTTTCTGTCATATGTCAACTTAGAATGTTGTAATCTCCCACCTACTCTCAAAATGTCATCCTTATCTAAAAACGGGTTTAATGTCAATAGAGAACTTTTAGTTGAAATAGGTTTATTCTTCATGATACTATTTATAGTGTCGCTAAAATATTGTATTTGTACCGTTCTAATTATTCGTTGTAAAGCTGTTTTAATTTCCTTTGCAGTTAAATGATTACTTAATTCACAGGTGTTTCGTCGCGCGCGCCGTATGAAACGTGATATCCAGCATATGATCCTTACTACTCGTGTTATATTGCTATGTTTATTTAATAATTCAATTAATATAGTCGGCGTGCTCAGTTGTAATGCATATGATGATTTAACATTTTTCAGCTCTAAATTGGGAGGTTGTATTATGGGTAGTTCCACATCGATATCATTCTTAAGCCACGAAGGTCCATGCCACCACCCCTTGTTGTCCAATAGTTGCGATGGATGCAAACCCCTGGTAGCGCAATCTGCGGCATTTTCTTCTGACTTCACGTGTCTCCATCGTGAAGCAGGCACTATGTCATTTATTTCACGTACCCGGTTAGCGACAAAAGATTTCCATCTTGACTGGTCCCCTTGAAGCCATCCCAGTACCACCATGGAATCCGTCCATCCGAAAATGTCCATTATCATATTTTCTGGCAATGATGTTCTAATCTTCTTTATTAATTTTGTCAGCAAAACTGCTGCGCAAAGTTCTAACCGCGGTAGAGTTACAGGCTTTTTAGCGGGCGCGAGTTTTGTTTTGGCAGCCAGTAATGTCACTATTATTTGCCCACTGTCATTAATTGTCCTAGTGTAAACAGCACATGCCATTGCCTTCTCTGAGGCGTCCGAAAAACCATGCAGCTGGATAGGTTTTTCAGTATTTCCTATCCATCTAGGGATGTCAAATTTCTCGATATTTTTTAAATCGTCCCTTAATTTGATCCACTCTTGTTTTATGTCCTCAGGAATCTGCTCATCCCATGTTATCCCTGTATACCAAAGTTTTTGAAATAAAATTTTTGTTTTTATTGTGATAGGTGCTAGCCAACCTAATGGATCAAATAGCCTTGACATATCCGATAGCATCATACGCTTTGTGTATTTACCACCTGTGTTATAATTTATTTTGTTTTCAAATGTGAAAGAGTCTGACATTGGTTCCCATTTAAGTCCAAGAGTTTTTGTTGATTGTGCACATTTAAAATCAACTCGTGTCATGCTTAATAGATCTGGATTTAAATGATTTAGTAGTTCAGGTGTGTTACTGGACCATTTACGCAAATTGATGCCTGCGCCTTTTAACATGTCAATTAATTCAACTTGCGTTCTTTTTGCTATGTCAGTATTATTATTTCCAGCCAGTAAATCGTCAACGTAAACATTTTTTAATACAATGTTCGCCGCTAAGGGATATCTTTCTTTCTCATCTTCTGCAATTTGTTTTAAGGTTCTTAAAGCTAAAAAAGGTGCCGCCTTAGTACCATATGTTAACGTGCATAACTGATATTCTGCAATACTCGTCCCATTTCTCCACACAATTTTCTGTAGATGCTGGTCATCTTCATGAACTAGAATCATGCGGTACATCTTCTCGCAGTCTGCAGTATAGACATGTCTGAAGGTTCTCCAATTGATCAATAGTCCTTGGATGTCATTATGTAACTTCGGCCCACACTCCATTAGGTCATTGAGACTATAACCTGACTTTGTTTTTGATGACGCATTAAAAACCACACGCAATTTTGTTGTCGTGGATTCTTCTTTATGTACTCCATGGTGCGGCAGGAAACATTGAGGATCTTTATTCTCCACGCATCTTTTCATGTGTCCGAGGGCTATATACTCGTCCATAAACTTGTAATATTCGTCCTGCCGTTTGTCATTCTTGGCTAATCTCGTTTCCAAGTGCTTCAATTGAGCAACGGCCTTAGGTTTGGATGGACCCAGATGCTGTTCAAAATTTTCTATCATCGGATAGCGCACTTTATACTTTCCGTTGGGTAATCTTTTTGTGGTCGACACATAAAAATCTTCACACCACTGCTCTTTTTCTGTCAATGCATTATTTTCAATCACCTCCTCCATCTCCCAAAATCTGGATACGTCCTCTTCATTATTTAAAACCACATGACAGTTGAAGCTGGTAAATTTAATATTTCCCGACAAAATCCAACCAATCCTTGTTTGTTGGGCTACAGGCTGTTGTACTGACCCTCTCAATAATCCGTTCATAATTATCTCCGAGTACACTTTCACGTCGAGTAAAATGTCAATAGGACTGGAAATATGATACTCTGGATCGGCTAATTGGAGATTTTGTAAATGAGAATAACTTTTCTTTGTAAATGAAGCATTGGGTAAGTTATTAATTACTTTTGTCATGATGATAGCTTCAGTTACAAACTCGTAATCATTATATATAGATTTGCAACAAAGGGTAATCTTGCCCTTGCCCTTTTTCGGGGTGACACCTACGCCACACACCGATGCATTAATGTAGTGACGACGAAGGCCTAGTAATTGCGCTGCATTCTCTGTGATAAGGGTGATCTGTGACCCCTGATCTAGAAGAGCCCGGAGTACTATATAAGTACCATCTGCGGCTTTTACCTTAATTTTTACGGTTGTCAATAATATTTCCTCATTATCGCTGTCAACATGGTTCGCATTTTTGTTTACGTTGTGCGATGATGAACTAGAGGTCGATGGCATTGATGGGTCACTAAGTGCGTCATGCAACAAAGAATTATGTGCTTTATTGCAAATTTTGCAGCGTTTGTTGGAATTGCAAATACCTTTTTCATGTCGATAAAGACAATTCTGGCAAATATCATATTTTGCAACTGAGTTTAATTTGTTTTCCAGCGACATACTTTCAAATTTTTTGCATTGATGCAAAGCGTGATCGAAATTGCACAATGGGCATTTGGCACGTTTAAAATTAATATAGTATGCTCTGGAAGAATTATATTTTTGAGATGAATTTTGATTTTTTCTGTCAGTTTTGTCATATTTTGTCAAGGGTTTTCGATAGTTTTGCAATGTCAAGTCTTCTCTCTTGCGAATGGGTTCTAAAGCTGTAAATTTAAGCTCTAAAAATGAGAGGAAATCTTCTATTTTTGCCAATTCACGCGGATTTTTTCTTTGTTCTTGATAGTCTCGATAAGTTTCGGTATCCAGCTTCTTAGATAATAGATGCACTAAAAGTGGACCCCATGTTGTCATTTCCACTCCTAGATTTTGTATGGCATGCAAACATTCTTTACTAACATCATGTATTTTCTTTATCTCGTAGGATGTTTGTTTTTGGATATTCGGCTGATTAAGAAATACTTCGATTTGTTTGGTAAAAAGCAGTTGTTTGTTGTTATATCGTTGGCATAAAATCTCCCATGCGGTATCGTAGTTATCTGCCGAGATATGGAGATGCTGAATGAGCCTCTCCGCTTCACCTTTCAACTTACTTTTTAAATGCTGCATCTTCTGGGACTTAGACAGTGTAGGATTTTGATGAATTGTCTCTTTGTACAGGTCTACAAATGTAGGCCAGTCCGTATAATTACCTGAAAACACCGGTATGTTCATTTTAGGTGTTGAATCCTTAAGATGCGCTGTAGATGACAATTTTCGATTTAAAATTCTCTTGATCTCCCTATATTTTATCTCATGCTCATTATATTCATCTTCATACGCCAGGTCTGTCTCTCCCGATAAATTATCTATCTGCCAATGTAACTTGTCAATACACTCCCAACGTGTTTGTATGCTACGAAGTTCATCTTCTAACTCCCATTTTTCTTCTATTCCATCTACATCACAATATTGAAGTTGCCTACTAAAGGCTTTAAAATTTGTCCGCTGTTGGCTTATTAAATTATTCAATTTAGAAAGTTCTGCTGCTTCTTCTTCAATCTCCTTGATTTCCGACGATTTTGTCATCCTAAACTTTGCCATCACGAGTCTAGTTGTTTCATAGTATTTCCGTGTTTGGTCATACACATTTCTCACAAAATATTCGTGCGATTCGTCTTTAAATGTCAATAATTGATTATGATTGAATTGGAAATCTTCCCACAGTTTATCTAATTTTTCTAACTTCTGGACAATATATTCCGTAGTCTTCCTGCTAGAAGGATCTTTCTTAAAATTTATGTTTTCACGTTCAAGACTCTTAATGATCGACTGTTGGTTAGTAAAAATGGCTTCCATATTTCTCAATTTTAGTCAAGAGTAAGTATAATGAAACGAT
The DNA here is from genome assembly GCA_905163465.1 of Craniophora ligustri. NCBI lineage: Eukaryota > Metazoa > Arthropoda > Insecta > Lepidoptera > Noctuidae > Craniophora > Craniophora ligustri. Next base: position 5,501,904 of record LR990976.1, on the reverse strand, counting down.
CTTACTTGAGTACGGCTGCCACCTACGATGTCACCTCTGGGCTCGGAAGTACCAGCCAAGCCCTGCGTTGTCACAGTGCAACGATGTCACAATTATACCCAAGTGCTGTCAGATCCCGGCGACGCTGTTCTCTCTATCAATTATCCCACAATACTCGCGAGATGAAGATGCTCGTACTTCGACCGTTAAGTAACACCGATTGTCACAGATTTCTCAAATTATTGTCACTAAAAACTGTTTGTAATGCAAAAATATTCACTCCACACAAATAGTCACTATATTTTATTAAATTGATTGTCAGGTATGTATAATAAATTGTCACGTGTCACTTCACTCTGGAAAATGAGCAATGTACTATAGTTTACTGTCACTGGTAATCCCTAAACCTCGCGGACTACACGGCGGAAGGTCTAATATCGAAGGATTATTTTTCTGTCAGCTCGAAGGACCAAACTGTGCGAGCCTTTCGTAGCCCACACAAGAAAATGTCAAAAACGCGAATTTTCCCGTGAAGATTTACTAGAGGGAATTTTGTCAATAAAATACGTCAGTACGAGTTGAATGCCTTTAATGCACTGTCTTCGAAGTAATACATTGTACATATTATATTATTAAAATTAGGTCGGTTGTGCAATACGACGCTACACTGAAGCATAGTGTTAAAATAATGATTATTTAAAGAATGGCTTGTACAATCTAGTTGTGAAATTTTCTCGTATGCAGACGATACGGCACTTCTTGTGTTTGACAAAAACTGGGAGCAAGCCAGAGAGAATGCAGAAAACTCACTTCGGATAATAATGGAATGGCTGGCAACTAACTTGCTAACACTGAACTTAGATAAGACGAAGCTAATCAGGTTCCACCGTCCACAATCAATAACTCCATCCTCTTCCCCCTATAAAATCAAAGCACACACTTGTTCCCCTAATCAGTCAGTAGGTTGTAACTGTCCTGCACTTAGCACCGTCCCCAATATTAAGTACCTGGGAGTGATTATTGACGATAAACTTAACTGGCACCCGCATATAGAGGCACTCTGCACTAGAGTCAGAAGACTAATATAGGTATATTTTCAAAGCACTCAGGCACTCAGCAAATTCTCAAACTCTGACTCTTGTGTATCTCAGCCTCTGTCAGTCCATCATCATGTACTGCATACCGGTGTGGGGTGGTACTTACAAAACTGCAATGCTCCCTGCCGAGCGTGCACAACGAGCGGTTCTTAAAGTGATGCTTTTCAAACCTAGAGACTACCCTACTGACCAGTTATATTTTGAAGCCGAAGTTCTTACAGTAAGGCAACTATATGTCCTTCGTTCAGTCCTGTGGAGACACTCATACCTCCCATTAGATAAAAATCTGCTTGTAAGACGTCACGGTTTCCCTATATGTAAAACAAACCCTTGCCGCTTTTCATTTACAAGTAGACAATTGTTGATTCAAAGTTCACGCATTTATAATAAAATAAATAAAATTATTCCTTTGTACAGATATAACTTATACGAAATTAAAAATAAATTAAGAAAATGGCTCTTAACCTTAACTTATGACGAAACAGAAAATATATTGACTATAGAATCATAACTTCATTAAAACAAGCCTTATCAGACACTCACATATACACACCTCTCACCACACATTCTACACTCATACACCTACTCCTACATACAGAATTACATTCACTCACTCCATTTGCTGCCAACACTGTAAACAAACCTAAAAGTCACGGTTGTATTATATAAATCGAAGCCGTAAAATATCCTACTCCTAAGATACAGGTCTGCGTACCTAGTTTAGGAGCCCGGAAAGCTGACAATCATTGTTATCTTGATAGTACAACCCACTGTTTACATAATGCGCTGTACTGTGTATTGTTTTATATGTACTAATAAATCTGATAATTCAACCAATCACATGGTACCATTCGTTTCTGTACTGATTGTTCATAGCCTGTGCTCAGTGTTCATATCACTATTTTAATCTACTATGATAATCTGCGCGAAACTATATCACAGTTTCATTCATTATCTGCTCGAATAATTCCTTAGTCTCAATTTCATATCAATTCCATTCCGACCATCAAATAGTTATCACAATCATCATAATAATTTATAATTATTTAATATCCTTGCGTTGTAATAAAAATAAGGTAATGTATTAAATTAACAATACTTCAAAACCCATTAATTGTAATATTACTTCATAATTCAATATAATTATTCATTATCAGTTTCACTGTCATTATTATCATTTTCGTTGCCATCATCACTAGAATAATCATTAAAATTAAGCCACGGATGAATTTTATCAATTGCTACTACGTTTTCGTATCGTTTGTTTCCTTTCCTAGTTAGTGGGGTGTCTTCTACTAAAAACCTGTCGTTAGGTAAAGTTTCTACGATTCGGTATGGACCCTGAAGTTTTGGGTACGAGCTTTTTACTTTTACCTATGTGCTCTTTATCAATGACTGTCCTTTCAATTCTAATGAGGTCCCCTACATTGTATGACTTCGGTTTCTTTCTGTTCTTATCAAACCTAGCCTTCGCCCTTTCCTGGTCCCTATCGATTTTCTCCTTAGCATTGGACCTCAGTTTCATTAGATCGTCGCCACTAACCAACTGAGTTGTTTCAGAAATCGCATCGCCCAGCATATTCTCCGATGTCGAAATTAATTTAAACCCGAATAATAATTCTGAGGGACTTTTGCCTGTCGCTTTACTCACAGTCGTATTCATACCTAACTGAATATCCCCTACATAATCGTCCCATGTATTCTCATTGTTACCATGAAATTTGGTGCTCAACGCGTCAGATATAGTTCGATTGAACCTCTCAACTTAGGAGTGGCTACTGCATTTAATATGTGTTTCAAGTTCAATTTATTAGTAAACTCTTTGAATTTACTACTTGTAAAACACGTACCTCGGTCCGTGATTAGCCTAGACGGAGCACCAAAGTAACTAAAGTACTCATGAAATATTTTGATTGCAGTCGACGTTTTAGTATCCTTCACGGCACGTATATTAACAAATTTTGTGAACGCATCGACAATCACTAAAATGTACATATTGCCTCTCCTAGAACGAACAAATGGGCCGAGATGATCCGCATGTAATGTATGAAATGGGATTTCTATCTTGGGGATAGGGTGTAATAATCCTTCCCTTTGGCCTGATGGTGCTTTGTGATGTGCACATTGTAAGCATGATGACACATATTTCTTTGTGAATTGACGCATCTTCGGGAACCAAAATGTTGCTTTTATCCTACTCAGTGTTTTATCAAACCCGAAATGCCCTACATCGTCGTGATTCATGCGCAAAACTTGCCACCTAACACCCCTCGGTACTACCCAACGAATTCCATCATCTAAGATACGGTATACGTAGTCACCCTTCAACTGATAATTCTTTCGTACATCGGCGACGAATTTTGTTTCATCGTCGAGGAGAATTTCTCGAATTCGTTTTATCTCTTCGTCGTTACTCTGTACGGTCGCAATCCAATCAGTTGTCTCTACTTGCAATACGTCAATCACATGTGTATCAGTATCGTCAGTATGTTCAGACACAGGAGCACGACTCAGGGCATCCACGTGAGCCATACGTGATCCCGACCTGTACTCAATGGTACAGTCGTACTCCTGTAGCTGCACCCACCATCGCGCAATCCTAGGTACGAGGTCACGTTTTGTCAAAGTCGTTCTTAAGGCATTACAGTCAGTCACTATTTTAAATCGCATCCCCAGCAGATAAACACGAAATCGACTTAAGGAGGCAACGACAGCTAACGTCTCAAGATCAAAAGAGTGGAGCTTTTGCTCATCATTCGAATTTTTCCGGCTGTAGTAGGCTACAGGCCTCAACTGGTTGTCACTACTTCGCTGCATAAGAATGCCTGCAATGCCCAACTTTGATGCATCGGTATGTAACTCAGTCTCTAGTCGAGCATCAAACAAGGCTAGTATCGGTCGTTCCACTAGTTGCTCTTTGAGCGTATTGAAAGCAGACATACAATCTGGGGTCCATTTCCACTCGAACTTTGATTTTAAAAGATTCGTTAATGGACATGCTATTATTGCAAAGTTTCTAACAAAACGACGAAAGAAACTTGCGAGCCCTATAAAACGTCTTACATCATGCACGTTTTTGGGTACTGGAAAGTTGGAAACTGCAATTGCTTTACGCGATCCGGGACGAATACCATCTCCAGATACACAAAACCCTAGAAAATCTATTTCCTTTTGGAAGAAATGGCACTTTTTTAATTTAAGAGTTAGCCTTGCACTAGCTAAGTGCTGGAGAACTTCTTCTAAACGTATTAAACCAACATCGAATGTATCAGCAGGAATCAGTATATCGTCCATATAAATAACAACGTATTTCAAATCAGAGAGGACTTTATTCATTACCCTTTGGAAAATTGAAGGGGCATTTGCTAACCCGAAAGGCATTCTTTTATACTGGTATTGGCCGTCTGGTGTTACAAAAGCTGTGAGCTCTTGGGAACCCTCCGATATTGGAATCTGGTAGTACCCAGATGCAAGGTCAAGACTAATGAACAGAGAATTGCCCGACAACCTATCTAATTGGTCGTCGATCAGTGGTAAGGGATAGTGCTCTTTACGAGTCTTGTTATTTAAGGCTCTATAATCGACGCAGAGCCTCTTCTCACCAGTTTTCTTCCTTACGAGAAGGATAGGACTCGCATAGGGTGAGTTAGACTCGCAAACAATATCGGCGTCGATCATCTCCTGTACCATCTCTCGAACCAATTCACGTTCCGGATATGACAGTCTATAGGGACGGTAAACCACCGGTTTCGCGTCATTCAATTCTATCTCCATCTGTACCACGTTGGTAAATCCTAGGTCAGCTAAGCAGGAGGAAAAACAACCTTCGTACTTCTTTAGTAGTGACTTCAGTCTAAAAACTTCATCATTAGATAAGTGACTGCCATAATTCAGATCAGAAATTGTATCATGGTGGTTAAAATCTAACATCTTAACTTCAAATCCTTTTTCAGATCTGTAAACTCGACTAACCAAGGTATCCTTATTTAGCAAAAGTAAACGGTCGCTAAAATTTTGCACTAGAAGTGCCCCAGAACTGTTTTCAAGGTAGTATTCACCTGGCAATAAGTAAAATTCTTTACCAGGGGGGACCTCTTAACGAACCCTTAACATATACAGACCCAGAGTAACACCTATTGGAAATAACCGGAATCACAGCCATTTGTTTTGGCTGTATTGCAACATCTGCCTTCAAAAATAACTGCAACTTATTAATCTCTTCCTTGCTAAAGACTAAAGAATTTGTGGTCTTTGTAATAATGATTCCGGGTTTTTCCGTAAAACTGTGACCAACTAACACGGGATATTTAATTATGCAATCTTCTACTACGTAAACATCAACCATCTCTGCTATGTTACTAATATCTATCTTCACGCGCGCCATTCCTATTGGTACAACGATATTATTACCCAATCCTCTCATTATGGGTAACTCATCTACCGACCAACGAACCCCTAACGATTTTGCTACGCTGCATTGCATCAATGTGCATTGACTGCCTAAATCTACATAACCTTTAACCTTAATACCGTTAACCTTTAGCGAAATGAAATACTTCTCATTACTAGTATCATCAACATCGATCTTCATAACTTTCTTTTCTGTACTAAAAGCATCTTTACTCTTTTCATTAGACAGCTGCGGGCAATCGATCGATACATGACCAAGTCTTTTGCAAACGTTACATCTCAGGAGCTTCTGTGTACACTTATTGCTAAAATGGCCTACTTGGTTACAGTTAAAACAAGTTACAGATGCACTAGACTGTGGCTTAGATAATCTCGAGTCATATCCACCAGACTGTTTATTAGTCGAATTTGTATTACTTGATGGTAAAGTCTTTTTATCTTGGCTAATCTTTGACTTGTCAAAATCGCGACTTTGTTTAATGGATTGAAAGTAATTAAGAACACCTTCGGGCTCTTGACACTTGGCAGCTTTAGCACCAAGTCTCAAGGAACGATCCTCGATGCCATACAGCAAGCAATCTACAGCACGTTTTCCGAAAATCTCACATCGGTTCAAAAGATTTAATTTTTCATAATAATACAATTCTAATGGTTCATTGTATTTCACACGTTTATTTAACATTTCGGTAAGTAATTCCGCATAATCGTCACTACTAGGAAAGGATTCAATTAATTTAATCTTCCACTCAGGCCACGAAAATGACATTGAAGGCAAGGCGTGGTACCATGTACGAGCAACACCTGTAAGTCTGGGCAGCGCGTAATGTATGACCTGATCATCACCCCAACGGTACAGCTTCGCACATTCGTCTACCTTATTGAGCCACATGTGTACCGTCTGGCCCTTGACCATGGGGTCAAATTCAGGAATGACATTACCCAACATCGGAAATTTATTGCCTTCTGACTTCGCGGTTGTTAATGATTTAATTAATTCGTTTAAAAATAATTGAGTCTCCCTATTAGCAAACATAGATTTATTTACCTGTATATTTCCGCCTTGTTCATCACTTACTGCTGTACTCGAAGATCTGCTCCGATCAGACGGCTGCTTACGGTGTTCAGTGCGCCGCATCTCACTCCGTTTCTTCGTCAGGCTTCGGCGCGAACGACGCTCCTCCTCGCGGCTACGTTTCCGACTTCGTCGCCGCCGGCCGTCACTCCGTACTCGAGGGCGACTCCCCTCATCCTGGTCACTCGAATCACTGGTCGTGCTTCTATGCCGCCTGCAATGTTTCTTCTTGATCTGGCAATCTTCACGAGTTTCACTGTCGCGGCGACGCTTATGTTTCCTGTTCACAACCTCCGGAGTAAAACGGGACCGGCTCCTGCTCTTATGCGATTGGTCAATGTCACGGTCCATATTTGGTGATATTTTCCAAAACTTGTGGGTGTGCCGTATTTATCCCACTTCTGAACTGTAAAAACTCAACTTCAGCTCAGAAATGAAACAACGATTGTATAGATATACTTCGATATAATTCTCACAATCCAAAAATCAGCGCTCTGTACTCCGCTACGATCGGATCACAAGTGTCGGGTAAAAGTTGAAAATGATTACAGTTCGAAAACGATGGCAAAGGTATTAACTCTCAACAGCCAAACATTATTCAATTCATTCATTCAGTCGACAATACAATATAATCATTATTCAGTGACGGGTATCTGTCAATGTTACCAAGTGAAAATATTAGCTTACGTACGTCATGTATTTGACGGCTGACAGATACCTGTCACTGATACAAGTAACAACAATTGAATAACCTAAAATAATGTTAGTCTTACACTTGTGACCTAGACAATGACTTATAATATAACGCCTCGAACTCAGACCGTTCAAGAAACTGACTTTTATTATCTTCAACTATACATTCTAAGCGTAACTGTACCTCATCATATTGGTCGTACAATGACTCGATTCTACCCATACGCAACTGTAGTTCCGTGGCATCACAGCTGTTTAACTTTTTATCAGATAATGCATCAAGGTAGTTAATGAAGGCAGTTAAGCGACCTTTGAAGCTGCCTCACTTCTTCACTAATTCCTTTTCTTCGGACATACTGGGATTCGGGAGTAGTCGACCTGAAATTTTATAATTGTAAAAGTTAATTTATTTGTATATAACACAAAATTGCCAAGTAGGTAGTAATAACTATCTATTAGCTTAACATGAGCTACTTATGTATTCAATTTACCAATTTTAACAGTGTAAATAGTTTTCTTTTAGTTATTAAGTTTAGTTACTAGAATGTAAATATGTATAAATAATATTATTTTAACAAATGAATTTAATTTTGTAGTACTAATTCCTCTTGACCTTACTAACTATCAATGACCTTCAAATCATATGAATCCGTACATTTGACAGAATTACAATAATCTAATTACACTTAAATTACAGCGTAATAAACTAAATTAACATTTAAACACTTTTATAATATCTACACTGACCAGGTTTACAGATTACAATTATTATGTTCAAGAAAGCTACTGATGCGAATGGTTCTCCCTTAATTACAGAAATACGATTATAAATTTAGCCTAAACTGCTAATTATACTGTTATAAGTATAGTATAATCGAAATTATTGTAAATAGTATGAGTTACATACGAGAAAAAAAACCATTCACTATGCATTGTATGAAACTATGCACCTATTAGAACACAATAAATCAAATGTACTAACCTTATTTAATCCTTAATTAACGTTAAGTACTACCTGAGTGAGTGTTGGGTGACGATATTATTAAATATAAACTTAACACCGTTTAAATGTTGCACTTAGTTCCACGTTCCACGCTGCCGGTGCATAACCTCATGTGTCCGAGTTAAATATTTTCTTCAATCCTTAATTCTTCATTAATTTATTAATTATCCTCAATGATTATTATAATCCACTGAAAATCTGGCTCGATAATGGACCATGTGCGGAATTTAAGGGAATTTTAAAGAAAACTGCGGGACGTGGATGTTACTGGTGTTAATGTATAAGCTTAACAAAAAAAGGAAGTGCAAAATGACATGCACATATAAAAAACTTAACTTAATAAATAGTTTTACTAATTAGCATGCTAATCCCGTCGGTGCTATTTAATTTTATCAGGCGCTCTCCAACATATTATTACGATAAACACTTGCGACATCATTTTTGCGGACTGGCAAATTCTTGTGTGCCTCGGTGTTCAGACTTAGATATTATTAAGTCTTTGCGTTATAATATTATTTTGGGTCAATCCAATTATTAGAGTTTTGCACATTTTGCTTACTTAAGCTAATGGTAATAAAATTATCGCAAGAAGGTGTTGTCGTAATAGTGTTTTCTCACCATTCGTAAAACATCATCGCTTAAATAAGGTTATAATAGAGTAGATCCTACCAGTAATATAACAATTTGTATATTGAAATGGGTTTCAATCAAAGTAAATCACAACAAAATAATGTGGCTCTTGCACAAACAGTGTCTAACGAAGTTATTGGACAGAGAGTCAGCTATTTGGAAATCATTGTGATCGCATGTGCGGTAATCATGGGAGTTTTAATTCTGTATCTTATCAAAAGGCAATGTAAAAAGCGAGTGCGGGATTTTTTCAAAAAGGAGGCTGTGGTAGCCGGTTGGAGCCCGCCAGTGGTCACAGTACAAGCTGTGCAGCCACCGACAGTACCCCGTAACTCAGAGGTTTACTAAACTGTTGTTGTGAGAGCGTGTCCAGTGTTACATATACTTACAGTGCACAATTGTTAAAAATAGTTAGGTACAGCAGCCCAATTATCGATAATAAGTAATAGTGTATTTGTTTTTTTTTTTGGAAGGGGGCTACTGTAGGGACACAAAATGTATGACACATAATTACTCAGCAATAATGTAAATATGACTCGCGGCTGCGCCCGCGGACCGTAAGCTAATTAGTCGCAATAAAACCACTAAGCGGATTGGTCGTTGTTAATTAATATCCCAAACGTATAACCTTGATAAATAATAAGTTGAGGTACACAAAATCTTGTACCCCACACAACCAATCAGTATCCGTAACACAAGCCTCGTTGCTTACCACGGAACTAGATGGCGCTGTGTAATAATGTCCGGAAATATTATTATTATTATCATTTTGAGACGGATTGTTAGTCTTCCTCGTACCACTGTTCGTTATTTTATGATCAATATAAGATGTCATACTTGTTTTTAAATGGTCTAATGAGGCTTGAATTTCTTTTGTAATTTCTATTTTTATTTTGTCTATTAATATTTGAACATCTTTTTTAGCGCACAAATCATCAATTTTCTCATCTACATATTCCTTATTAGCAGCATCGTCCGCTTCAACAGGATTAATAACGCCTCGTAGTCTACTCATTTGCAAATTAAACTCGCCATTTGCCGTTTTTAATATTGTTTTGTCTGCGATATCAAAAATATCTGACAATCGCATCCTTTTGTGAATATGATGACCAAATTTATCTATATTCATTTTGTGTGTACAGAGAGAAAGCTTAAATGAAAATGAAAACCATAATTATTTACCAAGATATTTATTAATTTATAAATTTTCCTTCGCGTAGTTCCTCTATAATAGATATTATTTCATTATCTAACCCTGTATTTCCAGCTCCTCGAGAAGCCATGAGTAGTTTTAATCTTTCAACTAATTCATTAGGATCATCCCAATAAATGTAGTCTACATTTTTATTCCATTTTTTCAGCATTTTCAGTCCCTCCCTTTTTTAAATTTTAATTGATCGCTGCTGTCGTTTTGCAATTTAAATAGAGGTTTTATAACATCCACATATTTTTTGCCTTTGTTGCTTTTTATTGTTTTTTTTGCATCATAGTCACGTCTATGAGCATCTGTATGAATCAACATTAATTTATGATTTTGTCTATCTTTTTCGGTAACCAAATTTAAATCTGGATCTTTCTTTAATAAAAGTTCCTTTAGCCCTGGCGTGGATGAATATGTGTGTGTGCCTATTGTTTACATTTCTATTATTCGAAAGTGTGTTGATTAATTTCTACTTTTTTTTAGGTTTACTTGAGGACTTCATAAATTCTTCATAAAAATATTTGTTCTTAGTGTTTCTTATTGTTTTTGGCAGTTTATCTCTTTTTTCTTTAAAATTTTCTTCCAGTGAATCGTTTTGAGGATCTTGTTTTAGTTTACTCCAAAGTTCATTTCTTTAATTTATCTCTGTTATGATTTGTTAGTTTATCCATTCTTTCAATCTGTATTCTGTATTTAATTTAAAAGAGTATCTATGGAGTTTCTTGCCGGTTCTTCTCCATAAAACCTATCTTTTGGAACCGTGCAACTAAATTCAATTAAATATGACAATTCAAAAGCACCTGTATTGGTCTAATTGAAATAAATGATTTGATTTGATTTCTGTGGTTGGTTAACTATTTTGTATTTGGTTGTTATGATTATTTTTATGATTTTAAAGATTTCTGTTGACCAATTAGGAGTATAGCCTTTATGAAAACAATTTTTATATTTACTCATGCGGTCTCCGATTTCTAGTTTGTGTTTTTTAGGTTGTGTTTTCTTGTGTGATTTTAAAATCTTGTTCCTTATTAGAATTTCATTTTCAATATTAACGTCAACCGGTTTCCAGTCAATAATACGGTGTTTTGTATTGTTGTGATTAAAAACTATACTTTCTAAAGGTTTTCTATCCATCTACAAGGTGTTGTTTTGCATCCTCGTCAAATTTCAGGAGGTTGTCATAAAATACATAAATAATAAATTGAAAGTACGGTAGTGGGCAATAACTAAAAAGTGCTGCTTTTTGTTGTTGTTGAATTGTAACAGTATTTCAGAATTAAACCCTTAATTCAATACAAATAAAACAGAATCACCCGACTACGCACACAGCAGCACACGCGCATGCAGCTGTATGCGTGAGTGTCGACGTCTTACCAACGAAATGCTAGCGCGCGGGAACGAATGATCGGTAGCAATAATTTACCTAATTTTATTTCGAAAATCACTACATTATTGTCATAAATTTTTCTTAATAATGAACTCGTTGTTGAGCATCATTGGAATGCCGAAATCTTACTAATGGCAGTAATAACTAGTATTACTGCCATTAGTAATACTAGTTATTACTGGTACATATTTGCATTAGTAGATAATTACTTATCAGCTGGCCGGCGCAGCTATGATGCGTCTATTGTTCTAGCGATCGCCCGCCGGTCGACCGGTTGGCTCGCTACGTCACGCGTTCCACCGCGCGCGAGCGGGGCAGCGCTAACGTTGTGATGCGCTCGCGCGGACGGACACAACTACAGAGGTCTAACTCGCCAGTACGTTACTCGCATCTACCACCGCTGTTACGATAAAAAATCATAGCTTCGCCGCGCTTTAGTTTACTGTGTTTTAAACCTAGCTTTATTCTAATCTTATTCTCTGTCGCTTATCTATATTTCTATCACTCCTTCTTCTCTGTGGAACTCTTGTGTGTGTGAACTGTAACCTGTGTCTGTGCAATAAACTTTCATACTACTTCTTGTGTACTTGGGCTTTATATTCATTTCTCCCAACTCCACACACATCATCTCATCTTCATCTCCTACATTGGTGACCCCGTTCAAGAGCACGATGGCAGAGAATAAAGCACGCAGCAGCTCGGGTGACGCTAACGTGGCAGCGGAAACCTTTCGTGTGGGTGTACGGATCCCGCCTTTCTACCCGGAGAAACCAGCGCTGTGGTTCTCGCAGATGGAGGCACAGTTCGTTTTGTCCAATATAAAGTCGGACGAGACGAAATTCTATTACGTGACGGGGAACTTGGATCCGCAGTACGCAGCAGATATCGAGCGATTGTCTCGCTCTAGAGGACGTTCCCGCAGTCGCACACGCAATCGGTCCAGCTCGAATAGGTCGCAGTCCAGCTACGAAAAATTCCCGCAGTGCTGGTACCACCAGAATTTCGGTGACCGGGCTAAGAAGTGCGTAAAGCCGTGCGACTACCCTACGTCGGGAAATGTGCGGGGCAATCAGTGATGGCGGCCGATGATTGTCCTAGTGCTGGTCGCTTATTCGTTACCGATCAAAGGTCGAAGATACAGTTTTTGGTCGACACTGGCAGCGACCTCTGTGTCTACCCCCGATCGTCAATAGCGAGGAGAGTGGACAAAACCAGCTACCAACTGTGTGCAGCCAACGGCACACCAATAAACACATACGGTTTCGTAAACTTAAACTTAAATCTAGGGTTGCGCCGTGACTTCGCCTGGCGATTTATTGTTGCCGATGTAACAAAGGCGATAATAGGCGTGGATTTTTTATCGTTTTATAATTTGGTTGTTGATTGCAGGAACCAACGCCTTCTCGACAACCATACAACGCTCTCCGCCCTGGCCTTGCCTGTCCGTCGTTCTGATCACGTCTCTTCGGTGAGGGTGAGTCTCGGTGATTCCGCATACACACACATACTGCGGGAATTTCCCGACATCACTCGCCCACATGGTATACACCGTACATCGAAACACAATACAGTACACCACATTCGCACTACACCAGGGCCACCAGTATCGTGTTCACCGCGCAGATTGGCACCTGACAAATTAAAAATTGCCAAGGCCGAATTTGAGGCAATGTTGCAGTGTGGTACCTGTCGCTCGTCTGAGTCACCGTGGTCGTCGCCTCTGCACCTGGCACCTAAAAAGACGATGGTTGGCGTCCCTGCGGCGATTACAGGATGTTGAATGCGAGAACTATCCCTGATCAATACCCCATCCGGCACATCCAGGACTTCGCTCATAGCCTGTCTGGCTGTACCGTATTCTCCCAAATTGACCTGGTGAAAGCCTACAACCAGATTCCTGTGCATCCAGACGACATCCCGAAGACAACGCCGTTCGGTCTTTTCGAATTTCCGTTCATGACGTTCGGTCTTCGAAATGCCGGATAGTCGTTTCAGCGCTTTGTAGATGAAATGCTTAGGGGTTTGGACTTCACGTACGCATACCTGGATGATTTTTTGGTCTTCTCAAAAGACCAGAAGTCCCACGAGCTCCACCTGCGTCAGCTTTTTACCAGACTCAGAGATTACGGTATGGTCATCTACAGCTCTAAGTGCGTGTTTGGAGTGCTGGAGGTCAATTTTTTAGGGTATCACATTTCCTCCAAGGGTACAAGACCCTTACCTTCCAAGGTCGAGGCTATCCAGAGCTTCCCAGCACCCAAGACCGTAAGAGAGCTGCGGAGATTCCTTGGGATGCTGAATTTTTACCGCAGGTTTGTCCAAAACGCAGCTGCTTACCAGGCACCTCTGAATGCCCTCCTTGTTGACTCCGTAAAAGGCTCACATCCAGTCAACTTCACACCCGAACAGCACGAGGCATTCCAAAAGTGCAAGGATAGTCTCTGCAGAGCAGCACTCCTGGCGCACCCTGACTGCAACGCTAAGATGGCGTTGGTCACGGATGCTTCCGACAAAGCCGTGGGCGCAGTCCTGCAGCAACTAAACGCAGGAGCTTGGGAACCACTTGCCTTCTTTTCGCGGAAACTGAGCGAGGCACAGGTTAAGTACTCTCCGTACGACCGCGAGCTGCTCGCCATTTACGAGAGTGTGAAATATTTTCGGCACATGCTGGAGGCTCGTGACTTTGTGATTTACACAGACCACAAGCCTCTCACATTCGCCTTCCACTCTCGTAAAGAGAATTGTTCCCCACGTCAGTTCCGTCACCTGGATCTCATAGCCCAGTTTACAACCGACATCAGGCACATATACGGGAAGAACAATGTCGTGGCGGATACCCTTTTGCGCGTTGAGGAAATTACTCAACCTGTGCCTGTTGAGAGGATCGCTGCAGCGCAACTGTAGGACCAGGAGCTGAAGCTACTGATTGCTGGGAATACCTCATTACGCCTTCAATTAGTTAATGTACCAGGTTCACAGAAGCAGCTATACTGCGACGTCACAACCCCCACGCCAAGACCTTTTGTGCCCAAAGAGTTGCGCAGGACCATTTTTCTGAGCCTGCACTCCTTGAGCCATCCAGGTACTAAAGCGTCCGCTAGATTGGTCTCTGACCGATATGTATGGCCTGGCGTTAGGAGAGACTGTCGTGAGTGGGTTCGCACTTGCTTGGCTTGTCAGCGCTCTAAAACCACACGACACGTCTCCACTCCATTGCACCCGAGTATGTCGGCTTTAAACCACCAGCAGTGCAGTCCCTAAGGAAGACATGAGTCGAAGGCGATAATTCCCTATAAATAAATATTTTGGATTTGCTGTTGTGTCTGGATGCTGGAGATGGTTGTAGACTCCGAACAATACTTCGCAATCGTGACAGGTAGTCCGTCATGTCGACAGTCTCGTCAACCTGTGGGTCGAAAAATTCGCCTGGGAGGCGCATTGGCTGGCGAATTAGTTTACGGCCAGCCAATGCGCCGGTCCTGGTCCTACAGTTGCGCTGCAGCGATCCTCTCAACAGGCACAGGTTGAGTAATTTCCTCAACGCGCAAAAGGGTATCCGCCACGACATTGTTCTTCCCGTATATGTGCCTGATGTCGGTTGTAAACTGGGCTATGAGATCCAGGTGACGGAACTGACGTGGGGAACAATTCTCTTTACGAGAGTGGAAGGCGAATGTGAGAGGCTTGTGGTCTGTGTAAATCACAAAGTCACGAGCCTCCAGCATGTGCCGAAAATATTTCACACTCTCGTAAATGGCGAGCAGCTCGCGGTCGTACGGAGAGTACTTAACCTGTGCCTCGCTCAGTTTCCGCGAAAAGAAGGCAAGTGGTTCCCAAGCTCCTGCGTTTAGTTGCTGCAGGACTGCGCCCACGGCTTTGTCGGAAGCATCCGTGACCAACGCCATCTTAGCGTTGCAGTCAGGGTGCGCCAGGAGTGCTGCTCTGCAGAGACTATCCTTGCACTTTTGGAATGCCTCGTGCTGTTCGGGTGTGAAGTTGACTGGATGTGAGCCTTTTACGGAGTCAACAAGGAGGGCATTCAGAGGTGCCTGGTAAGCAGCTGCGTTTTGGACAAACCTGCGGTAAAAATTCAGCATCCCAAGGAATCTCCGCAGCTCTCTTACGGTCTTGGGTGCTGGGAAGCTCTGGATAGCCTCGACCTTGGAAGGTAAGGGTCTTGTACCCTTGGAGGAAATGTGATACCCTAAAAAATTGACCTCCAGCACTCCAAACACGCACTTAGAGCTGTAGATGACCATACCGTAATCTCTGAGTCTGGTAAAAAGCTGACGCAGGTGGAGCTCGTGGGACTTCTGGTCTTTTGAGAAGACCAAAAAATCATCCAGGTATGCGTACGTGAAGTCCAAACCCCTAAGCATTTCATCTACAAAGCGCTGAAACGACTGTCCGGCATTTCGAAGACCGAACGTCATGAACGGAAATTCGAAAAGACCGAACGGCGTTGTCTTCGGGATGTCGTCTGGATGCACAGGAATCTGGTTGTAGGCTTTCACCAGGTCAATTTGGGAGAATACGGTACAGCCAGACAGGCTATGAGCGAAGTCCTGGATGTGCCGGATGGGGTATTGATCAGGGATAGTTCTCGCATTCAACATCCTGTAATCGCCGCAGGGACGCCAACCATCGTCTTTTTAGGTGCCAGGTGCAGAGGCGACGACCACGGTGACTCAGACGAGCGACAGGTACCACACTGCAACATTGCCTCAAATTCGGCCTTGGCAATTTTTAATTTGTCAGGTGCCAATCTGCGCGGTGAACACGATACTGGTGGCCCTGGTGTAGTGCGAATGTGGTGTACTGTATTGTGTTTCGATGTACGGTGTATACCATGTGGGCGAGTGATGTCGGGAAATTCCCGCAGTATGTGTGTGTATGCGGAATCACCGAGACTCACCCTCACCGAAGAGACGTGATCAGAACGACGGACAGGCAAGGCCAGGACGGAGAGCGTTGTATGGTTATCGAGAAGGCGGTTGGTTCCTGCAATCAACAACCAAATTATAAAACGATAAAAAATCCACGCCTATTATCGCCTTTGTTACATCGGCAACAATAAATCGCCAGGCGAAGTCACGGCGCAACCCTAGATTTAAGTTTAAGTTTACGAAACCGTATGTGTTTATTGGTGTGCCGTTGGCTGCACACAGTTGGTAGCTGGTTTTGTCCACTCTCCTCGCTATTGACGATCGGGGGTAGACACAGAGGTCGCTGCCAGTGTCGACCAAAAACTGTATCTTCGACCTTTGATCGGTAACGAATAAGCGACCAGCACTAGGACAATCATCGGCCGCCATCACTGATTGCCCCGCACATTTCCCGACGTAGGGTAGTCGCACGGCTTTACGCACTTCTTAGCCCGGTCACCGAAATTCTGGTGGTACCAGCACTGCGGGAATTTTTCGTAGCTGGACTGCGACCTATTCGAGCTGGACCGATTGCGTGTGCGACTGCGGGAACGTCCTCTAGAGCGAGACAATCGCTCGACCTTGTCCGCCAGTTTCTCCATCTGCTTGGTTAGGGCGGCGATCTCTGCGTTCATGTTGTTGACCGGGGTGCTCGACGATGCAGGATCGGCGATGGCAGATGTTCGACTTTCTACAATATCCGAGTTTTTGACTCGGTCACGGCATCAGATGTTTATGACGGCGCGTGAAAGGTTTGGCACCACCAACTGCTGGACTGCTCAGGGTCATGTATATGTCTTGTCGGCGGATGGTGCACGTCATCGCATCTACGACTTTGGTGACCTAAAGAAGATTGCTGGGCCTGAACTGGATAATGACAATCTTCAACTGTGGCATCGAAAAAGAAGCGTACGGTGGTGAGGAAGTAACTTCTTTTGTGCATGCTTCAGCGTTCGGGTAAAATTTAACAATTATATAACTTCTCTGTACCCACATTTCTTATATTTATGCTATCAATAACTCGTTAATATCTTGTTGCTATTTCCAATTATTATTTTCTGTTTACCTTTAAAATCTTTCACTTCTATTTTATTTCTTAATAATTACAACTGTCAAAACTGTTACCTATCTGTCATATAATTGTCACTTTAGTAACTTAACAATGCGTTCAGTAACTACGTTATAATGTATGTATATTGATATAATTGTTTAATTTTATTATTCGTATATATATATCATTCTTATCAAAACCATACTTGCATTAACTATATTAAAATGTATACCTACTTAATTATATAATGCATAAATACCCGGACGTTTGAAGCAAAGTAGTTAGCAGTGTTGCTTAGTTTAGTAATTCTTTGTTACACATAACTAGCGGGTGGACATTTTTATTTATGAAATTAATAATTTTTATCTTTTATATTATATATATATTTTATTTTATATATTATATAGTATATCATAATGACGGACCATGATGCTGAATCGGATACGGATAGTTTCGTGTCTGCTTTAAGTGATACTGATAGCTTTACTAGTATACCGTGCCTCTCTGATTCAATTAAGTCAAATTTTTCCGACGTTCCTAGGTGTTTTAATGTAGTCCATATAAATGCACAAAGTATTCCGGCTCATTTCCATGATATGCTGGCTACATTTGACTGTAAGAACGTTCATGCTATCCTTATTTCTGAATCTTGGTTAAAACCATGTCTCCCTTCGACTTCCTACTCGCTACCCGGATACCAACTAATAAGAAATGATCGCACAGGGGGTGGTGGTGGCGGTGTTGCCATATATCTCCGGGCTACCATTTCTTTCTCAATTATTGATATGTCTTCACAGCCACCACCATCGCATGCTGGAGAGAATTTGTTTTTAGAAGTTAACCTATGTCATTCTAAGGTACTGCTTGGTGTCTATTACTGTCCGTCGATGCATATTGATTTTTTCCCCTCCTTTGAGAATATCGTTGTAAACTTGTCTTCTTCTTATAGTCATACCATCATAATGGGGGACTTTAATACATGTCTGCTGAAAAATGACTACCGTTCCTCTTCATTCAAATCTATTATTCAATCCTGTAATTTAACTCTTCTTCCCTTAAATGCCACTCATCATTTTCCTAACTGTGCCCCCTCTCTTCTTGATCTCATTCTAGTATCTTCTGAGTGTCATGTTATTAAGCATGGTCAATGCTCAGCCGATGCCTTTTCCTACCATGACCTCATTTATGTCTCATACAAAGTTCGCCCACCTAAACCTAAGCCTAAAATTCTCCTGCAACGCAATTTTGGTGGTATGGATCTTGACAACCTCCGGAATGATGCCAGGAACATTGATTGGACAAACCTCCTATCCACTGAGTCGGTTGATATGAAGGTCCATCTATTCACCGATTGTCTCAACCACCTGTATGACACTCACGCTCCAATTCGTCCAGTTAAGGTTAAGCACCTCCCTGCTCCGTGGCTCACGGATTAAAGCCATTCTAAATAAAAAAGCAGCTGCAAAATCCAAATATAAATGCAGGCCCAGCGCCTCTAACCAGGAGAGATTTGTAGCAATTCGTAACCACTGCAACAAGGTGTGTAGGGATGCTCAACGCCGCCATATTCATAACTCTGTTGAAAACGGAGATCCAGCGAAAGTCTGGAAGTTTCTTAAGTCGATGGGAGTTGGGAAATCACACCAAGATGCTATTCCTAAAGATATTAATCTTGATTTATTAAATCAACAGTTCTCCTCTTCGCCTCAATGTAATGGGCTTTTAAAAACTAACACAATGAACTATCTTTCATCCATTCCAACTCCCGATTATTCACCGTTTGTTTTTAATCAACTGACTGCTTGTGATGTCAAAAAGAGCATTGTATCTGTCACATCCAATGCGGTCGGAAGTGACTGTATTAGCCGCAAGATGATACTTCCTGTCCTGGTTGAGATCCTCTCAGTGATTTGTCACATCCTTTCCTTTTCATTATCGTGTGGCGTCTTTCCATCTATGTGGAAAGATGCTCATATAACTCCTTTACCCAAAAAGACAAATCCTTCATCTTCCTCAGAATTTCGTCCCATCTCAATATTACCCTTCCTTTCCAAAGTATTAGAACGCCTCGTCCATAATCAACTCTCTTCTTTCCTACGTAAAAATTGTCTCCTCAATCCTCTCCAATCTGGGTTTCGTCCAGGACATAGTACAACAACTGCTATCGTAAATATCATGGATGATATCAGAATGGGTGTGAAAAATGGTAATCTCACGGTTCTGTCGTTACTAGATTTCAGCAATGCGTTTAACACTGTTGATTTTGACATACTACTTGGCATACTTTGCTCTTTAAACATATCTCCAACAGCGATTGATTGGTTTCGTAGTTACCTGTGTGGCCGTCGGCAGCGTATTTGCATCGATGGGAGGTCTTCCTCATAGTGTAACACCTCTGCCGGCGTACCACAGGGGGGCGTTCTGTCACCATTACTTTTCTCTTTATTTATAAATCCTATCTCCAATAAACTGCTCTCATCCTACCACCTATATGCAGATGACCTGCAGATCTACTCCCAGGCCCCATTGGAGGATTTGGCGGAGGCTATTGAAATGGTCAACAAAGATCTGGCACGAATAGCGGAATGGAGTTCAGCTTATGGTTTGAGGATAAATCCTACAAAGACTCAAGTCATTGTTGTTGGCAGCTCTAGGGCGGTATCAAAGATCGATTGGATTACACTTCCTCAAATAATTTTTGATGGTGTTGCTATCCCTATTAGCGAAACCGTCAAGGATTTGGGGATTTATATTGACAAAAATCTATCTTGGGGTCCCCAACTACAGATGTTAAGTCGCAAATTATTCGCTTCTGGAGCGTCCCTATATAGGTTGAGAAATTTCCTCCCAACTGCTACCAAAATTGCACTTGCTAAATCCCTTCTTCTTCCAATACTCGACTATGCAGATACCAGCTATCCTGACCTTACTGAGGAACAATTCAATAAGCTTGAGCGCCTCCAAAATTATTGTATCAGATTCATATTTGGCTTACGCAAATATGATCACGTTTCTGAATTTCGTCTTAAGCTCAAGTGGCTCCCTATCCGCTTTCGCCGGAATGCTCATATCTTATCTTTGCTGTATAATATTCTATTTAATCCCTTAACTCCCTTTTATCTCAAGGAACGTTTTAAGTTCCTTAATGACACACATGAAAGACACTTGAGATCGTCGGAAAACTTGAGACTCGAAATGCCAATGCATTCCACAAGACTGTATGACTCGTCCTTTACTGTTCAGGCTATCCGTCTGTGGAACGCTTTGCCAGTATCTATAAGGCGTGCTCAAACTCTAACTACTTTTAATACTCTTGTAAAAAAACACTTTCTTTCAGTTTGATATATGTTTATACGGTATCGTCTTATTGTGCTCTATTTTATGTAGATATTTTATTCGTTACTATACACCGTGAAATTGTAGTCGTTGTGGAACCGAAAGGTGGGAAACTTATGATAATTAGTAGAACAAAAAAAAGTCTTAGATTAACTCTACTGTTTATAATAAAAAAGTTGGCAAGTGAAAAGAATATTTTCACTTGATCGAGTTTGCTAGTAGTAGTGCACCAATAATTCATTCAACATCGGCCGCAGTCGCCAACTCGCTACTTATCAAAGACGCGCGGCGGCGGGGCAATGACCCGAACGCCAGCCAGCTGGTACTAAACGGCTGTCTGAGCGAAAAGTCCTAATAAGTACTTACGCGTTATTTAAAAGCTAGTAGGTCAATACTTTATTGATGTCATTTTATTATTGAAATAAATTTTATTTCGCAATACGATGCAGATGGCGACGAAATTGATGGTAGGTATACTTATACTTACACCTATCTACGTAACTTACCGATCTAGGTATAAATTGAAATACGACAAGATTGGCGCTTAGCGAATCAGCTGATACGAGATACGAACGTAAAACCTACATTCCAATTAGATAAAAGGGATTAAAAATTAAGTAGGTACCTAGGTATTACCATAGCTTTAAAAAAACCTTTCTTTTTTAAACTTTCCCCAAGCAGAGAGTTAACACACACACACAGAACAATTACCTGCAGATCATACAATTCCGTGCGAGGATCGAACTCGCGACGTCTTGCGCAGCAGTCGCTTGTACAGCCGCTGCACCAATCATTGCGGCAACATTTTCACGGAATAACGTAAATTGTACTCCAATTTCTCCTTCATACTTTCCACGGGCTTAGGACCGCCAGAAATACTTTACATGAACATAACTTTTCAATAAATAACTTAAGGTATTTACTGTATCAATAATTAAAAACAGATAGCTGAAACAGTCAAGAGGTTGGGTAGGTATTTCAGGCGTATTTAAAAAATTGGAGCTATTTACAAAATAATCAACTTTACATACAAGTTACCTGCAAAAAGTTTATTCACACTTCTCTGTACCGAAGCAACTGCTCGAAATGGAGTCCGCCGCGTTCAATACACAAACGTGCCCGTTTTATACTATTGTCTTTTAGCTTTCTTAACGTGTCTCTGTCACTTTTCACTCTATCAAAGGCGTCCACTATCGCACTGCGTAACTCGTCACGATTTTCATGTTCACGGGTATAAACAAGTCTTTTGATTTCCGACCACAAGAAAAAGTCCAAAGGCGTTAAGTCCGGGCTCCTAGCCGGCCAAGCCACGGGACCGCCGCGGCCTATCCACCGATCACCGAACTGAGTGTTTAGGTAGGCACGCACTACACTTGAATAATGGGCGGGGCAGCCATCATGCTGATAGTACATCCCTGCTAAGTACGCTACAGGGATATCATCTAACAGCTCCGATATTACCGTTTGTAACATGTCTAAATACGAGCTGCCCGTTAGATGGCCTTCAATGAAAACAGGTCCTATTAATTGGTCGTTTATAATACCGGCCCACACATTTACACTAAATCGAACTTGGTGATGATCTTCCCGTATTAAGTGTGGGTTCATAAGAGCCCAGTAATGTTCATTGTGTACATTGTACAGTCCCACTCGAGTAAACAATGACTCATCTGTCCAAAGTATGGAAGCGTTACTATTATTTAGCAACCAATGACAAAGGGCAACTCTTGCCGGTGCATCGTCGTTGTTGATGACGTGAGCTCGACGGAAATGATATGGATGCAAGTTATTAGTATTTAATGTTTTCCATACGAAGTATTGGCTAACATTAAATTCTTGTGCCGCCATTCTTGTGCTTCGCCGCGGATCCCGCTCGAAGTACTCCAGAAGAGCGTCTTCGATCCCCGGCGAGTTATTCAGGCGACCTCGACCTTGCGCGTGAGCTGGTACACGGAATTGCCCATGGTCGAGAAGGCGCTGAGTTGCAGACAAGATGGTATGTGGTGAAGGCACTTGAGGACTTTCAATCCCTCGTAGCCGCAGCGCATTTAAATGTTCCGGCCGGGAATACAACCGCCTGGCCTCTTCTAAATTGTAGTTGGCAACAGCGTACAGCTGAACCATTGCTAAGTACTCCGCGTTCGAATATTCGTACTGACGACTCATTTTCGTGTGGCAACGTAAAACGTAAACAATGCAACCTTATCGCGCGCGAGTTGCAGCAGAACTGGAGAAATGGCGACCGGGCGCAATGTTGCCGCGCTCTCGCCGCGCAGTTTTAGGTAGGTAATAATAGTGCGGCCTTGCGGCTTGGCGGCAACATGACACGAGTAGGTAAGTTGGCGGCAGCGAGCGCGGCGCGGGCGGCTTTTATGATTTCTGTCGGCTTTGTTTGTCGGCATGGTTTACTGCTTAGTTGTTTGTGTGTGTGAGTAACATTGAATGATATCGATCGTAGTAATCGTAGTACGTTAAATTTTGTGGCGTTACCATATATCCTAGGTTCGTTCTAGTTTTTTGTTCGTCTGTCACATTTTTTATAAAAAAAAATATCTTTATTTTATTTAAAATTTACATAAATAGATTCCATTATTGATATAGAGTCCAAAATTTTCGATCCATAAACCTATATAATTTCACGGTGTATATTTCTATATAATATACATATATATATATATATATATTTATATTTATATATTAAGCTATATATTTTTGGTATGTATAGTCGTTATATATTATTATTACAACAAATTTATTAGTTTGTAGCTCTAGGTTAGTTAGTCTATTAGATGTATGCCACACCCGCTTCAGTTTCACTTTGCTCTTGTCCATCCAAAGGTTGTCTGGAAGAGATCGCTATTTAGTGATAAGACCGCCATTGTACCCTTATGTCATAAATAATTAATGTAATGTATATAATTAAGTAATTAATGTAATGTATAATTTGTCATATGGTGTACAATAAAGCATATTCTATCTATCTATCTATCTATCTTTAAAAAGACAAATTATTACTGCTGCTGAAGCAGTTAAGAAAAAGGTCCGAAAAATGCGAAATATTGAAGATGATAATGAAAAAGCATTACAAATTGTTTTTAAACCGTTAATCAGCTCACTTAATCAAATAGCACAAACCAACAAAAATACATCCATCGAAAATTTAAATCATATTAATTTGAAAAATAATGATTACACAGACCATCATGATAGCCTTAGATTGTCTAATGATGAATTTGTTAAATTTGAAAGTGATTTGGAAAAAAATACCAGTATACCTGAAGTGGGTACTGATGATCAAGATCATGGTTATATTCAAAATTCTGAAGATTCAGATGATAATTCACAAAATAGTCGATAGCCCGCATTAAGCCGGCCTTCATACTGCATGACCCTGACAACACGTCATACTCACCACATACCACTAACATACACCATAACGCGCCGCAATTACCACTCAACACTAACACTCATCACTACACACCCACAGCGGATAACCGAAGCTGGCCTTCCCCTGACGATGGCGTCATCAGAGCGACGCGGTCAGGACGTCGCGTTAAATTACCCGACTATTATCGCCCTTGACGGTCTCTGGAAGGGGGTGATGTAGTGACCTACTTTTATTTATTAAATCTTATTTTGTTCAATCTAATTAAAATTAAATATAAATTATACATTTGTTTAACATTAAATTCAAAAATAATTGATATACATATTTACAACTTAACAACTTGTATTATATAAATTCAAAAAGCAAAATAAAATAATTTATGTAACTAACATTCAATATACAAACATTAGCATTAGTAGATATGTAATTACTTATCAGCTGGCCGGCAGCTATGACGCGTCTATTGTTCTAGCGATCGCCCGCCGGTCGACCGGTTGGCTCGCTACGTCACGCGTTCCACCGCGCGCGAGCGGGGCAGCGCTATCGTTGTGATGCGCTCGCGCGGACGGACACAACTACAGAGGTCTAACTCGCCAGTACGTTACTCGCATCTACCACCGCTGTTACGATAAAAAATCATAGCTTTGCCGCGCTTTAGTTTACTGTGTTTTAAACCTAGCTTTATTCTAATCTTGTTCTCTGTCGCTTATCTATATTTCTATCACTCCTTCTTCTCTGTGGAACTCTTGTGTGTGTGAACTGTAACCTGTGTCTGTGCAATAAACTTTCATACTACTTCTTGTGTACTTGGGCTTTATATTCATTTCTCCCAACACCACACACATCATCTCATCTTCATCTCCTACATGACCAAATTTATTTATATTCATTATGTGTGTACAGAGAGAAAGCTTAAATGAAAATGAAAACCATAATTATTTACCAAGATATTTATTAATTTATAAATTTTCTTTCGCGTAGTTCCTCTATAATAGATATTATTTCATTATCTAACCCTGTATTTCCAGCTCCTCGAGAAGCCATGAGTAGTTTTAATCTTTCAACTAATTCATTAGGATCATCCCAATAAATGTAGTCTATATTTTTATTCCATTTTTTCAGCATTTTCAGCCCTTTCTCTTTTTGAAATTTTTATTGATCGCTGCTGTCGTTTTGCAATTTAAATAGAGGTTTTATAATGTCCATATATTTTTTGCCTTTGTTGCTTTTTACTTCGTCACGTCTATGAGCATTTGTATACATCAACATTAATCATTTTCGATAAACAAATTTAAATCTGGATCTTTCTTTAATAAAAGTTCCTTTAGCCCTGGCGTGGATGAATATGTATGTGTGCCTATTGTGATAGTTTTATTACCAATATTTATTTTAGTACATCCGAGCATTAACTTCCCTTTTTCATTTCTGACTCCGAAAGGAACATCGTCTATCATTTCAAATGATAGAGACCATGATGAAAAATTGTCGCCGACACCAACAGATTTGAACGAGTCGATACTATTTTGTGAATTATCATCTGAATCTTCAGAATTTTGAATATAACCATGATCTTGATCATCAGTACCCACTTCAGGTATACTGGTATTTTTTTCCAAATCACTTTCAAATTTAACAAATTCATCATTAGACAATCTAAGGCTATCATGATGGTCTGTGTAATCATTATTTTTCAAATTAATATGATTTAAATTTTCGATGGATGTATTTTTGTTGGTTTGTGCTATTTGATTAAGTGAGCTGATTAACGGTTTAAAAACAATTTGTAATGCTTTTTCATTATCATCTTCAATATTTCGCATTTTTCGGACCTTTTTCTTAACTGCTTCAGCAGCAGTAATAATTTGTCTTTTTAAAGATAGATAGATAGATAGATAGAATATGCTTTATTGTACACCATATGACAAATTATACATTACATTAATTACTTAATTATATACATTACATTAATTATTTATGACATAAGGGTACAATGGCGGTCTTATCACTAAATAGCAATCTCTTCCAGACAACCTTTGGATGGACAAGAGCAAAGTGAAACTGAAGCGGGTGTGGCATACATCTAATAGACTAACTAACCTAGAGCTACAAACTAATAAATTTGTTGTAATAATAATATATAACGACTATACATACCAAAAATATATAGCTTAATATATAAATATAAATATATATATATATATATATGTATATTATATAGAAATATATAGTAACGAATAAAATATCTACATAAAATAGAGCACAATAAGACGATACCGTATAAACATATATCAAACTGAAAGAAAGTGTTTTTTTACAAGAGTATTAAAAGTAGTTAGAGTTTGAGCACGCCTTATAGATACTGGCAAAGCGTTCCACAGACGGATAGCCTGAACAGTAAAGGACGAGTCATACAGTCTTGTGGAATGCATTGGCATTTCGAGTCTCAAGTTTTCCGACGATCTCAAGTGTCTTTCATGTGTGTCATTAAGGAACTTAAAACGTTCCTTGAGATAAAAGGGAGTTAAGGGATTAAATAGAATATTATACAGCAAAGATAAGATATGAGCATTCCGGCGAAAGCGGATAGGGAGCCACTTGAGCTTAAGACGAAATTCAGAAACGTGATCATATTTGCGTAAGCCAAATATGAATCTGATACAATAATTTTGGAGGCGCTCAAGCTTATTGAATTGTTCCTCAGTAAGGTCAGGATAGCTGGTATCTGCATAGTCGAGTATTGGAAGAAGAAGGGATTTA
The DNA here is from genome assembly GCA_905163465.1 of Craniophora ligustri. NCBI lineage: Eukaryota > Metazoa > Arthropoda > Insecta > Lepidoptera > Noctuidae > Craniophora > Craniophora ligustri. Next base: position 5,474,975 of record LR990976.1, on the reverse strand, counting down.
GCAAGTGCAATTTTGGTAGCAGTTGGGAGGAAATTTCTCAACCTATATAGGGACGCTCCAGAAGCGAATAATTTGCGACTTAACATCTGTAGTTGGGGACCCCAAGATAGATTTTTGTCAATATAAATCCCCAAATCCTTGACGGTTTCGCTAATAGGGATAGCAACACCATCAAAAATTATTTGAGGAAGTGTAATCCAATCGATCTTTGATACCGCCCTAGAGCTGCCAACAACAATGACTTGAGTCTTTGTAGGATTTATCCTCAAACCATAAGCTGAACTCCATTCCGCTATTCGTGCCAGATCTTTGTTGACCATTTTAATAGCCTCCGCCAAATCCTCCAATGGGGCCTGGGAGTAGATCTGCAGGTCATCTGCATATAGGTGGTAGGATGAGAGCAGTTTATTGGAGATAGGATTTATAAATAAAGAGAAAAGTAATGGTGACAGAACGCCCCCCTGTGGTACGCCGGCAGAGGTGTTACACTATGAGGAAGACCTCCCATTGATGCAAATACGCTGCCGACGGCCACACAGGTAACTACGAAACCAATCAATCGCTGTTGGAGATATGTTTATAGAGCAAAGTATGCCAAGTAGTATGTCAAAATCAACAGTGTTAAACGCATTGCTGAAATCTAGTAACGACAGAACCGTGAGATTACCATTTTCCACACCCATTCTGATATCATCCATGATATTTACGATAGCAGTTGTTGTACTATGTCCTGGACGAAACCCAGATTGGAGAGGATTGAGGAGACAATTTTTACGTAGGAAAGAAGAGAGTTGATTATGGACGAGGCGTTCTAATACTTTGGGAAGGAAGGGTAATATTGAGATGGGACGAAATTCTGAGGAAGATGAAGGATTTGTCTTTTTGGGTAAAGGACTTATATGAGCATCTTTCCACATAGATGGAAAGACGCCACACGATAATGAAAAGGAAAGGATGTGACAAATCACTGGGAGGATCTCAACCAGGACAGGAAGTATCATCTTGCGGCTAATACAGTCACTTCCGACCGCATTGGATGTGACAGATACAATGCTCTTTTTGACATCACAAGCAGTCAGTTGATTAAAAACAAACGGTGAATAATTGGGAGTTGGAATGGATGAAAGATAGTTCATTGTGTTAGTTTTTAAAAGCCCATTACATTGAGGCGAAGAGGAGAACTGTTGATTTAATAAATCAAGATTAATATCTTTAGGAATAGCATCTTGGTGTGATTTCCCAACTCCCATCGACTTAAGAAACTTCCAGACTTTCGCTGGATCTCCGTTTTCAACAGAGTTATGAATATGGCGGCGTTGAGCATCCCTACACACCTTGTTGCAGTGGTTACGAATTGCTACAAATCTCTCCTGGTTAGAGGCGCTGGGCCTGCATTTATATTTGGATTTTGCAGCTGCTTTTTTATTTAGAATGGCTTTAATCCGTGAGCCACGGAGCAGGGAGGTGCTTAACCTTAACTGGACGAATTGGAGCGTGAGTGTCATACAGGTGGTTGAGACAATCGGTGAATAGATGGACCTTCATATCAACCGACTCAGTGGATAGGAGGTTTGTCCAATCAATGTTCCTGGCATCATTCCGGAGGTTGTCAAGATCCATACCACCAAAATTGCGTTGCAGGAGAATTTTAGGCTTAGGTTTAGGTGGGCGAACTTTGTATGAGACATAAATGAGGTCATGGTAGGAAAAGGCATCGGCTGAGCATTGACCATGCTTAATAACATGACACTCAGAAGATACTAGAATGAGATCAAGAAGAGAGGGGGCACAGTTAGGAAAATGATGAGTGGCATTTAAGGGAAGAAGAGTTAAATTACAGGATTGAATAATAGATTTGAATGAAGAGTGGAAAATGATATGGATATCACGCTTACTACCTCAAATGAAATTTCAAAATTAGTACATAGTATGCAAAATAAAAAATCGTGTGGTTATGATGAAATCCCGATATCAGTAATAAAAGACAATTTACCAATTCTATCTGAGCCTCTATCGACTTTTTATAATAAATGTATTGCAGAAGGTATCTTCCCACAACAATTAAAAATTGCTAAGATAGTCCCAATACATAAAAAAGGTACTAAAACAGATCCGAAAAACTACAGACCTATATCGCTACTACCCACCCTTTCAAAAATATTTGAAAAAATCTTGAAAGATCGTTTAATTAGGCATCTTAGTGTAAACAAAATTATACATCGAAGACAATTTGGCTACCAAAAGAATGTTGGTACTGGAGATGCCATCTATAATTTGATAAGAGACGTTATTAATCAAATAAATTGTAAGATGAAGGTAGCTGGTATTTTCTTAGATTTAAGCTCAGCTTTCGACACAATAGATCATAAACTACTCATTATGAAAATGGAACACTATGGCATTAGAGGCAAGGCACTAAAACTCTTTTTCTCATATTTAAATAATAGAAAAATGTTTGTTGAAATCGAAAATCAACAATCGAACGGTAATAAAAGGAATTGCAAGTCAAATATGTTATGGAGGGAAGGAGGTGGTAATCCCTCCACTGGTAAAGGAGGATCCTCCGACCAGGCGTGGTGTTGTGCCTGGCGGGCTACTGCCCAACGGTTGATGTTGGGTGGTTGTATATATACAATCTCGCGTGTAAATGTCACTTGCGCGATGTAGGATTAGTAGTTCGAATGTAGCTTGATAGATGTCGCTACATCACTCCCCTCCGAGACCGGAGGTCGATATGATGATCTTCTGATGAAGATGATGGAGTCAGCGTTGATTGGTTGTTGCCAGTGCCAGGTGTGATGTTCCAGTGAGTCGGAACAGGTTGCCGCGTAGTCCGCAGTGAGTCGGGACTGTGTTGCGGTGAGTCCACGGTGAGTCGGGACAGTGATGCTGCGAATGCCTCAGTGAGTCGAGGTGGTGCAGTGATGCGTAGTGGCTGGCTGCTGCGTCGACCAGGAGAGAGTGGCTCTGCTAGACCGGCCGAAGTGCAGTGTGCTGTGCCAAGTTGCTGATGCTGGCTGAAGGTCCTGACCAGGCATGTGCGTCCGCTACAGGCGTATGGTCAGGGTTGAAGCCGGAGGGTTGCTGGCTGGCAGGGTGATGCGCTGGAGAGTGCTGTGAGGAGTGATGAAGGCGAAGCTGCTGGTCATCGAAGGTTGCGTTGATGTTCAGCTCGGGGTCACCAGTATGGAGGGAAGGAGGTGGTAATCCCTCCACTGGTAAAGGAGGATCCTCCGACCAGGCGTGGTGTTGTGCCTGGCGGGCTACTGCCCAACGGTTGATGTTGGGTGGTTGTATATATACAATCTCGCGTGTAAATGTCACTTGCGCGATGTAGGATTAGTAGTTCGAATGTAGCTTGATAGATGTCGCTACAATGTTAAATATTACAGAAGGTGTGCCTCAGGGATCAATTTTAGGACCTATATTATTTATATTATTCACTAATGACTTGATCGATCATATAAGCGCAAGTTTACCAGATATACAAATTGTAGTTTTCGCGGATGATACAAATGCAATAGTAGCTGCAAATGACATTCATGAGCTCACTGTGAAAACTAATGTTGTCCTAGCGGCTTTTTACTGTTGGTTTTCTGCAAATAAGCTTATAGTTAATATTAATAAAACTAGCACAATGCTACTTAAAACTACCGCGCGTAACAAAAATAGTATGGACACAAAATTAAATGGAGTTAAAGTTGAGCTTGTCAAGGAAGTAAAATTTCTAGGAATATTTATAGATGAATTGTTAAATTGGAAAAAAGAATTACTGGCACTTGACTCGTCTATTTCATCGGCTTGCTATGCTTTGAGATCCCTTAGGGATGCAGTTGAAATTAAACATTTGAAAATGGTATACTACGCACTAATCGAATCGAAATTAAGGTACAGTATACAGTTTTGGGGAAATAGCTACAGTTACAACTGTCAAAGAGCATTTATTCTCCAAAAAAGGGCAATTCGAACTATTATGCGTATTTCCCAACGGGAAAGCTGTCGACCACACTTTAAAGAATTAGGCATTCTCACAGTGCCCGGTCTTTATATATTAGTGCTTTTAACAAATTTTAAAAAATATCTACATGAATTTGAAACGGATGAGGATAGATTATTAAGGGAAAAAACGCGCAGAAAAGACTTTAAGGGCAAAATTGCTACATTAGGTGACATCGCAAAGCATAGTCCGCAATATCAGGCAGTTAAAATATTTAACAAATTACCATTAGCTCTAAAAGTTGCATTGTACACGGGCTCATTCAAAAGTAAACTTAAAGCTATTCCTATTGGAAAGATGTCTTTACAACGCTAATGATTTATAAATAAACTAACATATATTTTTGTAATTCTGTATTAATTTTAATTTTAATTTTATGATAATATTTTTATAGCGATGTATAACCAAATTCATCTATGTGTGCATGATATTCTGTTTTATGTGATTTTTTATTTTATTTTTATTAATCTAATTTTGTTAATCGAATCTAATTTTACTTATTATTAATCGATTTTTTATTGATAATTCTAATTAGGTAATTTATAGTTATTATTATTATTTTTTTTTCTAATCTTTTATGTTATTTAATATTCATACACAAATGCATTTTGTTCTTGAATAAATTGAATTGAATTGAATTGACATTTATTTTTGGAAATCTTGATAAATTTTACGAAAAATGAATTCTTATGTATTTATTGAGGGCCGGAAAAATAAAAATAAAAATAATAATTTATTATTTTAGGATTTATCAAATGTATCAAATAAGGCACATTGCCAGACTTTTAATAATTAACCTTATAAAATCTTTGTATCATATTTGGCGCAGCGCCAGGCTTTATGAGTTATATAAAAATATTATAACAAAATAAAAAAAACTACTTTCTAATGTAGAATAACATAAACATTTAAGGTCTAATTATTTTGTACTTCCATATATAATTTAAAAAACAGAACCTCTTAACAGAGAGGTTAAAAATCAACAATGTAGGTAGTTATAACAGCCTTTGAACCTTATAATATCTAAATTATTATTATAATGAGATCAATCAGTCTTACAAATTCTTCTTTAATTTAAGAGCTCAGCTCTTGTCGATAAAGCAATCGCCACTGTTCTCTATCCTCTGCCTTCTGCTTAACTCCTTGATACGACATCCCACCTTCTCCTTCACTTGTTCTATGAAACTTCGGCTAGGTCTTCCCCTTCCTCACTTTCCTTTAATTTTACCTTCTAGTATAGTTCTAAAGAAGTCGTCATGTCGTATCAAATATCCAATCACTTTTCTCTTACAAATTATTATATCTTATTATATCCAGGAAATAAATAGTTTCTGTGCAAATCAAGCAATGTCACAAATTTGATACATAACAAAAAATGACCAGAATGTTGGCTAACTGGCAGTGTAGCATATCTGATACACTCGAAAAAAACAGTGAATTACATAAGTTTTCTGCTAGCAAATATTGTAACCTATTCAAGTTAAGCCGCTTTTGAAAACAATTTGACCAAAATAGAATAAAAAATAATTGTTTTTACCTTGCGACGCCCAGACGCGTTCGATCGGTTCGCCATCTTGCTGTGTACTGCATTCTCAGTATTGCAAGTAATTGGATAGTATTTTTAGTAGAATTGGGATTATATTTTGTAGCATAAAATAAATTAAAAGTTATAAAAATACATTTCGTAACGTCCATAGAATTTCAAAAAGTTCAATGTATCAAATTATCCACCGTGTCAAGAATAGGGTTAATATGTTATATTTAAGACGTATAAATAGTAATGTATAAAAGCAAACGCACCAACAACGCATCGTATAAAACATAAAAAAATATCTTTTGTAACTGTGAGTAAGTAATATAATAATAATACGGAATAACTGATTTATACCATAAAAATGACGATATTGTTTTGTAATATGAAAAAATTAAATCCTTAATGTAAAAAAATAAAAACATATTGTGTAACTTTTCACAATTAACACACAATAACATTAGGTAAGTTGTAAATGAGATATAATGACTTAGTAACCAGTATTTATCGCCTATTTGATCTTCTTTAAACTTTCTTCATCATTTATGTAAATAATAGGGGAATCAGGCTTACGTCGTACCATTATACTACAGTTTCGAACCCAACACATGGCATAGTTTTTCTCTCGAGCTAGAGCCTTAGCGCGACGGAGTAGGTATTTATTGTGACTGGTCAGATGGTCTTTTACGAAAATCCTGCTACTAGATGTATAACCTAAGTCCAGCGCGTTAAGGTCCTTTTTCTTCCTGAGGGCAGAAAGTAGGTCATCTTTTCTGTATCTTGCTTGAAATTTAATAACAATAGGTTTAGGTTTCTTATGGTCGTTTGAAGACTTAACAGCCACTCGTGTAATAAAGTCAATGTCCGTAGCAGGATTTAACTGAAATCCACAAGAATGTGATAGACTGTTGATAATTTCAAGAAGATTTTCATCCTTCTTCTCGGGAATACCCACAATCTCGATGTTGGAAAGACGAACCCACTGGTCTTTTCTGTTGTTGTCATCAATTATGCTTTGTAGTCGTTGCTTAAGTTCTGTACCTTCTAGTTTCAACCTGTGACATTCAGCTTCAAGAGACTCAATCTTATTGTTTTGTAAGGATATTGTTTGTTTAGTATCCTCGAAGGTTTTATTGAACCAAGTCATTGATTTTTGAAGAGATGCAACTTGTTGATGGAACAGTTTTAATTCTTGAGTAACCAAATCGCTAATTGTAGTTTTAATTGTCGACGTAATAGCCTCTGTAATTTGCTCCTGCATTTTATTAAGATGCTCCTCAGTAAGATACTTAATACCGGACGAGGATCCGATGAGCTTTTTACGGAGAGTTATGTTACTCTCATTTTCTTTAGTATCAGTAGAATTAGAAGAACCGGGAGCACTATTGCACGAAGAAGGTTTAGAATTATTAGCGGGTGCCATTTTAAATAATTCCGAGTTGTAGGTAAATAAAAAAAATGTGGCACGGCGGGTGAACACCTGACGACACTAGTCACTGTGCGAGCGAGATAGCAGCATGCGATTCGAGTGACCGAGCGCTAGCCGCGAACTACGCATGGTGTTCAAAGTTATTTACAAATAAATGTTTTAAGTTGTAATCGCACTATAGTTGCTATATTAATCACTGAATGTAAACAGACACTTTTCATGATACTTTAGCAATATACTAGTGTTGGCAACATCGCATCAGTAGCTCCATCTAACGGCGACGGCAGAGAAGTTTCCGACTGAAAGTAATTGCAAAATGCTGAGGATGGGGCAGTGGCGCCACCAGTTGCTTTATAACGGCCGAGAACAAGCGGATCGCTCTCTTTTTGGATACCAACCTCGGATAGTTCAGTATTATAATTGGAATTTTGTGTTAATATAAATATAAATTAAAATTAGTCAAATATTCAAGCATTTTATTTAGATACTCGTAATCTCATATCATTTTTCTAACATCAGAAGTGACAAGTAACTTTCACGCCATGGGTAAGCGAAGGAGCAGGAGCAGCAAACGGTCCAGACGAAAACGAGTTCATTCCACCTCTTCGTGAAGCTCTAGGGCCAGGACACCATCTCCGCGACCAAGGCGGAAGGAAAAGGTATTGCGTAGTGATACCGATACTGTGAGTAATCCAAATTCCATTACTTTGAACAACTTTATACCGGATTTTGACCCGCCGAAAGATGATATTAATGCCTGGCTTAACATTATTCAATCTTACGCGAATACCTTCGCATGGCCCGACAAAATGGTTCGGTATCAAGCTTTAATAAAATATTTTTAGTCGTAGTTTACAGTACGGACGTGTTTTTTGTTTCTTTACCCGAATTATGGAGCTTTAATAATAAAATAAATAATAACATGCAATATTGATGTATCATGTGTATTGACAATAAAGTGTTATAAGGACTAAAGTGGAGTGAACTATAATATTGGGATTGCGGAGTTTGACAACGCGGAGGTAGTCTCTTCCTCACCTCGAGTGAAAGAGACGGGCTGCGAAAACTAAATAATTCGTCTCTGTTGCACTAAGCAAATTGCGCCAAGTACGTACCTCCTGAGATTGTAATTTTGGATATTATAACAACAATGCCTAATAATTGTGGCGCGTGTTGTTCAATAATAACAAACTTTTTTATGGAATGTTCAAATGCAAACTGCAAAAAACAATACCACTTGACTTGTCTTAAAATAAATACGATTGCGTTTGAGACATTTACGCAAGCATACAAGGAAAAATGGGTATGCCCGGAATGTGTATGCTCAAATCCTAAAAGTGGGAACAGCGAAACGCCAGTTCGAGGGAATAATATTATACCTACTACCATCACCTCTCCCATGAATTGCGTAAATACTCAGAGGGGAAGTAAGGCTTGTTTTATGGATACCGACACTGTTATGCTGGAAGAACTGAGAGACTTTCGAATTGATATAATAGGTCGAATGGATAGCCAAGCAAATACAATAGCACTCTTGTTGGATCAATTCGCTCAAACAAAGGCCGACTTAGATGCCATTATTAAAATAATTAGGGTACTTGAAGAAAAAGTCGATGCCAAACTCACCCAGGATACTAAAAATCTTGCAAAAGAGATAGGTGGCGGGAATCCATCCACTTTTGCAGAAGTCGTCAGTCAACAAATAAAATCTAGCGAAGACATATCTAAGAAGTCACCCATATTACAACAAACACGACGCAATAATACAAAACCAACAAACGTAAACAAAGGTGGGGCCATAAAATCTGTTGAGCTACCGGCAACGACCACGGCTGTTACCAATCTAGATGCAATTAACGTTGAGGTGGACAATGATCAATCTGGCTGGACGACTGTACAGTATAAAAAAGTCAACCGGCAACCGAAGGATATCAGAGTGGGGACGAAAACCGACTTGAAAGGGTTGCAAGCCACAGAACGGAAAAAGCACTTGCATGTGTGGCGATTACACCCAGAAACCACTCCTGAATCAATTACCAGTCACGTTAAAAATATTTGTGGACCCGATGTACCTATAAAAGTAGACAAAATAAAACATAAAACCGTGCGAGATTACTCTTCGTTTGTAATTGGAGTGCCAGAACAGTGGTTTGATAAATTGAACCAAACTGAAATATGGCCTATCAACGCGGAGTGGATTTGGTTTCGGAAATATACCAAAGATACATCAAATTAGTACCATTGAATTTTTTACCAAAATGTTAGAGGTCTCCGAACTAAGTTGAATAATTTTAAAAATAACATACATTCATTTAATTCAGATTTTTTTGCAATTACTGAATCGGGTTGCAATGATTCCATTCAAGACTCTGAAATTGTTCCACCGCTATACAATATACTTCGTTGTGACCGAGCGGATGGACGAAAGCAGGGAGGCGCGTTTTTGGTGGCCACACACCGGTTTGAGCTGCGGCGAGTACTTGTGCCCGACATATCGATAGACACCTGCGCTTTCGAAATGGTTTGTGCGACGGTGCATTTAAATAGTAGATTTTTATTTCTATGTTCTGTTATTTATATTCCGCCGAGTAGTTCTGAAAATGATTACATGACTCTGTTTGCAATAATAGAAAACCTATGTACTAAGTATAAGAAAATGATTATATTAGGTGATTTTAATTTACATTCGTGTCCTACAAATGTGAGTAATTATTATGACTGTTTCTTGTCTTTTTGCGAATTCACTCAAAGTAATAATGTACCAAATTGTTTAGGTCGTCAATTAGATCTGGTGCTGAGTTCCGGGTTAAGAGGGAATGTGTCAGTAGTGGAGGCAGACGAGCCTCTCATGCCTATTGACATGTATCACCCGCCGCTCGAAGTGAGCGTGAGCCTCGAGCCCGCGCGCTCTGTCCATCCCGCCGACATGGTTCCCGCTTCCTCGTCGGCCGCGGCCGTAGCCGTCACCGTCACCGATACCGAATCGCGCCATGGTTCATGCGCGCCCGGTAATAGACCGCAATGGAACTTTTATAAGGCAGATTATCAATTGCTTTATTCTGTGTTAATTTCAACAGAATGGAATAATATGTACGAGATGCACGACTTGGACGACATGTTAAACTTTTTTTATAGTAAAATTTACAGCATTTTCGATGAATGTGTCCCCAAAAAAAAACGTAGGGTGAAGTCGCCATACATTTATCCCAGTTGGTATACTAGCGAAATAATACAAGACCTAAAAACCAAAGCTAGACTTCACAAGAAATACAAGGAAACCAAGGATTTAATGGTATACAGTGAGTATTCTAAATACCGAGCACTTATTAAAAACAATATTCATACTGCACACAAACAACATCTAACTAAAATACAATATCAATTTGCTAAAGATCCAAAGACATTCTGGCAATATATACGATCTAAGACCATCACAGCTAACAAACAAACTATCATTAAGGATGGTAAACATCTAACGGATCTTGAATGCGCCAAGCAATTTGCGATGTTTTTCGAGTCGGTATATAGTGTTGAGCCACCACATCTTGATCCGGAAGAGGCCGCGGCGACGGCAGCGGGGGCAATGTGTGGTTCGCGCGTGCAAATAAACTCGTTGAGTCTTACAGATATTAAAGACTCACTGGAGCGCCTTAAACCGAAACGTTCAGCTGGCCCGGATGGTATACCAGCCTTCCTATTCCGGGATTGTAGTAGGGTATTAGCAGAACCTCTGCACTATATATTTAATACATGTCTCCAATCAGCGAAGTTTCCATCTCGTTGGAAAACTACGCGTGTCATTCCAGTGCCCAAAGGTAAGGCAGGATCCGACATCAGTGGATATAGACCGGTGGCCGTGTTGTCGACGCCGGCTAAGGTTTTCGAATCCGCCATCCAGCGCAACATGCAGGAACAAATCCGCGCTCAGCTATCGGATGCGCAGCACGGATTCCGGCCGGGGCGCAGCACTGCCACCAATCTCCTTAATTTCATGTCACAGGTGGTGCCAGCAGTGGATGCTGGTGTGCAAGTTGATGCTGCTTATTTTGACTTTAAAAAAGCGTTTGACACCGTTGACAACGACATATTGCTACGTAAGTTAGCAGAAATCGGTTGCACACCACATCTATTGCAGTTTTTAGCAAGTTATATGCAAGGCAGACAGCAATATGTTGATTACAACGGCTGCAAATCCCACCCGTATTACACTAGGTCCGGGGTGAGTCAAGGCAGCAATATGGGGCCTCTGGAGTTTACTGTAATGATTAACGATTTACCAGATGTTGTCAAAAATGGGTCTTGTTTGTTATTCGCAGATGACCTCAAGTTGCTGTTTGAGGTTAGGACGGAGTCGGATTGCAAACGTTTGCAGGATGATATTGATAGGATAGTGAAATGGAGTCATGAGAACAGGCTCTACTTCAACGTATCCAAGTGCTCGGTGATAAGTTTCACCCGCGCACGTGCTCCTCTACTCTACGGGTACGTAGTGGATGCAGTGCCGATGCAACGAGTCACGCAAGTACGAGACCTAGGGGTTGTTCTCACTCCTGAACTATCGTTTCGCTATCATATCACTACCATCTGCAAAAAGGCTTTTAGAAACTTAGGATTTGTTCTGAGGCAGACCCGAGAGTTTACAAACATCACTGCCATCAGAGTCCTGTATGACGCATTAGTCAGGAGTCATCTGGAACATAGTGCTGTCATATGGGCTCCACATGAGGCTAAATACTCAGTGGTGTTGGAGCGAGTCCAGAACAAGTTCACGCGCCACCTGTACAAGAAACTTTATGGGGTATACCCATTTTACCCTTTGATGTACCCTACTCTATTTGTACTGGGTATGGTAGGGTACAATCAACTCGAGGTGCGACGGGAGTTTGCACTGGTGTCGTACATGGTCAAATTGCTACGAGGCATTGAGCATAACCCGAGAGTGCTGCAGTGGTTGCAATTGTATGTACCTGACCGTTATGTGTGGAGGCGAAAGCCCCCGCCACTGCTGGTCGTGCCATTAGCCAGGACTAACATGCTGGCAAAAACCCCTCTGACTCGAGCAATTCGCACCATCAATTGTATGCAGGTCGAAACGGATATACTATTTACATGTCACTGGAGTGAATTCGCAAAAGTACTATTGTTTAAACTGTGTTACAGATAATTCTACAGTATTTTATGTTTTAGCTTTAATTTTGGGTGTGTGACTAAACTATCGCATTAGGCAAGACCTGTAATGGTAGTTTTAAGGCATTTAAATAAATAAATTAATAAATTAATTAATTAAAGGGTTCTGCCAAAGTGTGGTATGATTCCTTATTAAGAACTGAAAAACAATGGCCTACTTGGAAATGCGACGATTGGAGGCTGAAATTATCCAATAGTTTCCAAATTAGGAGAAATATGTTTGATCTGTTAAAAGAAATCATAGACAAGAAACCGACTGACAATCAGTCGTTGTACGAATTTTATTTTGAGCAAAAATGTAAGATAGACCGCTTGTGTTTAAATTTTTCCGAACAAGATATTATTTCAATCATAGTAGGAAATATAGGTGATAACAGTATTGGCGCGTCTATAGAAGCCAGTAATTTTAAAACAGTCGAAGATTTTGCTAGTTATTTACACAGTCGTGTTTATAAAAAAAAGTGCGAAACAAGAGGGTAGTTCGCGTGATGTACAAACTAAAACGGGATCTCATAGTCAGTCAACACATATATATATAACCGATCTCTTTTATCCGCAAATTCTGCCGATGCAAATCAACCTAATGTTAATACTGGTCAAGAAGTCAGTCGTAGAATAATCCCCTTCCCCCCCGGATCTCGGTTGTGAGTAGACGTGCCAAAGAATATCGCAGTTTTTTTTTATTATAAATTTAACTGTTTTCGTAAATTAAAATCACTCCAAAAAAATAGGAGCGCATAATTGCAAGAAGTCCATTTTAAACTCTAAACCGCACGCATCGCGCACACATACAAGCTACCCGTTGGAAGCGCCACCCCCACATGCACGTGAGATCCTGAGTTGTACGTTGTATCGGCACCCTCACACCGTCACTACCCATAACGACTACGGACCACAGGTACGCACTACTACATCCAAAACAGTTTATAGATACAAAGCCAAACTACTGCATAATAGAGGGGTCAAGTTACGCTGGCCGTTAGTGAAATTGTACTAAATCGTCGATTGGTGACCATTTTGTTGACCTCTCAGTCCGAGAAGTTGATCGCCGATTGTTTTGATTTATGAGAGCCTGGTATCTATTACGACTTAAACGATAGTCTAATGAACGTCATGCCGCTACGCCGGACTCCGCCCGCCCCAACGGCTGAGTCTGCGCCTCACCAGGCGTATGATTCTGATACTCATTCTGAACGAGGAGGCTATGGTAACACACGGCAAAAACGTAGACGTGGAAGTGGCAATGATCACCGAGAAATCAGGAACGAGATGTCAATGTTATCAAGCAAACTCGACCAATATTTTTCGGAACTAAAGCACCAGAATACCGAGTTAAGGGAAAGCTTACAGTTTATGTCTGACAAATACGACTCCCTCCTCAAATTGCTTAGTAAAGTAGAGGAAGATAGGGCGGAGGATAAAAAACTGATTGTAAAGCTAGAAGAAAGACTAGAATTCTTGGAACGTAAATCCAAATCAACAGGAATAGAGATACGTAACGTGCCGATTAACCTCCTCGAAAACAAAAAAAGGGAAACAAAGGAAGATATCTGTGGTATAGTGCAAAACTTGGCGAAAAGTGTGGACGTTAGTCTCAATAATTGCGACATAAAAGATGCCTACAGAGTAACTACTAACAAAGAAACTGTAAAACCAATCATAATCGAGCTAAACAGCGTCATACAAAAAGATAAAATATTACAAGCAGTAAAAGAGTTTAATAAAAATAAGCCTGTTGGTGACAAGTTGAGCACTAACCAGCTTGGGATACCAGGACAGATAAAACCTGTATTTGTCTCTGAGGCGTTGACAATCAAGGCTCAGAAGTTATACTACACGGCACGGCAATTTATGAGAGAATATGATTATTCGTTCTGTTGGACCTCAAGGGGCATAGTGTATCTACGCAAAGCCGAAGGAGAACTCGCGACCCGTATAGAGTCTGATGAAGATCTGTCCAAACTTAGATCAAAACAATGACTATCCTTTGTAAGTTTATTCTTTAATGTTTTTATGTCTTTTTTATTTCTACTTTTAAAAATACATAGTTATTTTGTTAATAATTTACTAGTTAAAGTTATTATATTACATAAAATACACTTAGTAAACCTAATTATCTCACAACAATACTCATCCAACGGACACGAAATTACACTTACATACTACAGTTTTGACATAATTATCCTATTTTCATTACTGCAATATAATACAGACACCGCACTCAGACCCACACTGCGTATTTTACTACACTGTCTAAAGTATTATGTCCAAATAATGATCATGTATCTTAAAACACCAAATTCAATCCTATTGTAGATAATAACACAGATAGTATAGACGAGATTGAGGTTTCTGATTCTTGTAGATGCGAGCCTGAGACCTGTAAAAGTATAATTGCACTAGATAGTCTGAAGATCCTTACTCAAAACATCCGGAGCATATCTGCAAATATACACAGTTTCACAACATTGTTGTTTAGAATGTCAATATCCGTAGATATCATCATACTTACTGAGTGTTGGCTATCGTGCAACCCGCACATACCTACAATTGATGGTTACAACTCATATCCAACTACTAAATCGGCTAATAAAAATGATGGTGTCGTGGTTTATATTAAAAGTAGTCTTTCTAATATTACTGTCACAGAACCTTTATTCACAGACGCTAGTTGTCTGCAGATATTGATGGGTAAAACCACATGTATTCTTGCACTTTACCGGCCTCCATCATTTAAAAATATAAGTAACTTTATTTCCTCTTTGGATCAAGTACTATCAGTAAACTCATCTTGCACTAATATAGCAGTCGTAGGCGACATTAATTTAGACATTTTGAATGGTAACATAGATAATAAAACAATGGATTATTTGAATCTTAATGCTGCCCATGGTTTATTACCAGCTCATAATCTGGTTACACATGGTAAAACCTCACTTGATCATGTTTTCCTTAAAACTAAACTCAGAGCCTCAACTTTCGTTATAGACTCGTCTGTTACGGACCACGACGCTGTTCTATTAACTTTAAATAAAATTAAAATAGATAGCACAAGTAAGATAATTAATAAAATAGATTACATTAAACTTGAGAATAACCTCAGCACTACTGTTTTTTCCTACATATTGGAGTGTACAAATGCTAATGTTGCACTCGAATATTTTAACAGCTCACTAACTAGAGCCATCCAGTCCAGTACGACAACTTATAATGTACCACATCGCCTTAGAATTATTAAACCATGGATTACGGCAGGTATGCTGAGGTGCATGCGCAATAGAGACAGAATGTACACAAAAACAAAAAAATCACCGGACAATGACATTGTTTCTATTACCTATAGACGATATAGAAATTTTTGCAGCCGTATTTTAAAAAACCTTAAAAGGCAGTACGAAGAGTCTGAGTTAAATAAAGCTAGATGTAATCCAAAGAAGATGTGGAATATAATCAGAAACGTGACACACACTCAAAAAAGAAAAGTTTCCGCAAGCCCACTGCTCTTGATGAAAAAATCTAGTGAAGAATCTATTGAGGAGGTAAACAAGTTCTTTATAGAAACCGGAAAACACATAGCTGAGGAGGTAGCTAGAAAGTTTGATAGCAGTATCAGCAAGATTGATAAGACACCTATAAATTCATCGCATAAGTCACTAGTATTGTTAGAAACTGACGAGTCAGAAGTGGACCGATTGATTCAGACATTGCGAAGTGATTGTGCAATAGGGGTTGATGGTATTTCATCTAATGTAATTAAACGGTTCAGGGGATTTTTTGTGCGGCCATTAACATATATATATAATTTGTGTATTAAAACAGGTGTGTTTCCGGAATTATTTAAAAAAGCATTGATTCATCCCATACATAAGGCAGGGGATGCAGATCGAGTAAATAATTATAGGCCAATATCAGTCTTGCCGTGCTTGTCTAAGGTCCTGGAAAAAATAATGAACAATCGCCTTAAGAAATACTTGGAAGATCACAACATACTTTCCAATGAGCAATATGGTTTTAGAAACAGCAGGTCCACAAATGAAGCAGTCTTTGAACTTACTAACCATATTGTCCAGGCTTTGGATAAAGATAAAAAAAGCATTGCTATCTTCCTAGACCTAGCCAAAGCCTTTGACACGGTCTCCATCCCCAAACTGATTGTTAAATTGGAGCGCATTGGTGTAAGAGATCAGCAATTAAAACTTTTCGTAAGCTATTTGACTAATCGGACACAGTGCGTAAAGATCAATGACTACATCAGCACAGAGCTTCCCATTGAATTTGGTGTGCCGCAGGGAAGTATACTTGGACCCACGCTTTTTCTAGTTTATGTCAATGAAATGTGCAAACTGAAAATTACAGATGGCAAACTATTAGCTTTTGCAGATGACACCGCACTTATTTTTACTGGAGAGACGTGGGACCGGGTCTTCGAAGCGGCACAAATCGGATTCAATGTAGTAACTGAATGGTTAGCAGATAACACTTTGTGTCTTAATGTTGAAAAAAACTAAAATTATTCATTTCAGTATTAAAAAATCGTACAAAGAAAATATTGTTCGATTTATTACTGCACATAACCACAAAACTGGTACTAATTTCCCGTGCACTTGTCCCAGGTTACATAATGTCACTAGCATTAAGTACTTGGGGGTGATTATAGACGAAAAATTGACTTTCGCACCGCACATTGATCTTTTTACAGGGAGAATTCGGAAGCTCATATATATTTTTAAACATTTGAGACATGTGACAATACCAACAGTTCTAAAAAGCATATACTACGCTTTGTGTCAATCCTTACTGGGGTACTGTATTCTATCTTGGGGTGGGGCTTGTAAGTCATCCTTAATAAGGCTTGAGCGGGCACAGAGAGCCGTCCTTAAAGTAAGTACTTTTAAGCCGTATCATTTTCCCACAAAAGATCTGTACGAATACTGCGAAGTTTTGACAGTACGGCAGTTGTTTATTCTGCAAATTATCATGAAGCAGCATTCATTGCGCAAAATAGACAAGACACCGTCAACATCCTTGCGACGCAAATTGCGTACATTAAAACTCACGCCAGCTGATAGTCATAGGACCACATTCAGCGAACGGTTTTACTACTTTCTCGGACGATTCATTTATACAAAAATTAATAAAGCTTTAGATGTAGATACAAATAATAAATATGTTGGATATACTCATATTTAACATCTTTTAAAAGTGCTCTACAAAATAAATTAAATTAAAATAATTAAACAACAATAATATTAATAAATATATGTGTAATCATATAAGTTAAGAAAGGCTACCTGCTGGTAAAGTGTTTCTCCTAATTCTATACACTTCACACTACTTTGTACTACATACTTCAAAATGGACCCTATCCACAATTCACTCTCACAATTGATGGAAGTATTTCACAAACGGATGTCAGACTTCGAGGCTCAGCTGCAAAAGACACCTGCAGCATCTGCATCCGGATCTACAAGCTTGGCATCTGACTTTGCTGCCTTCAAGCTGTTCATCACACAAGCGCTTGGCAGCCTTCAGCAGCAAGTTGAGCTCCTTGCTCAAAGAATTGACAATGTGGAGATGCGAAGCCGACGACAAATACTCTTGCTGCATGGTGCATCTGAGTCGAAGGATGAGAATACAGCAGAAGTTGTGGCAAGTATTATGCGGAACCAGATGAAAATAAGTGGTTTCACTGTTGCGGACATAAAACGCTGTCATCGGATGGGACGAGCTGCGGCCGCGCAAAGAACTCGGCCTATCCTGATTAAGCTCCGAGATATAGCAGTCAGAAACAAAATCTGGTACGAGAAAGTTAAGCTGAAGGGTTCAGGTATGACTGTCTCCGAATTCTTGACCAAGCCGCGGCATGACCTTTTCTTGGCTGCGCGACAAAAGTTTGGAGTAACCAAGTGCTGGACCAGGGATGGTTATATCTATGCTGTTGGACTTGATGGTACGAGACACCGGATCGTGTCTCTTGCTGACTTCGATTTGGTGCAGCCGAAGGATACCACGGGATCTACCGCCACAGTCGCGTCGGCGAAACCCGTAGCAAGTAGGCCGAAGCGCGAGCGTTCAGCCATCAATAAAAAGTGAAGTGTTTGTCGTTGCGTACTTATATAATTTATGTGTGGACGGAGTTCGGATAGTACATATATTATAATTCACTGCCACCCACTTTTAGCTTTGTTATAATACTTAATTTATGATAGATTGGGTAGGTATTTTTATTTTATTTTATAAAGACTAATTTTAATAACTTTTCAGATACAAATCTGACATTGCCATATTGACGTTGACATTTGTCATTCTGTCACTCTAATGTATTAATCTGTCAATATGTGCACGTTCCGTTTATTGTTAACAGTACTACCCGGACTAAGAATTATCTGATTTTATAAATTGTAAATAGTTTTATGTTTTAAGAATACTACATGTTTTACCAGCAACACAGCCGGCAGGTGGACTTGGTGAGATTTTATTTTATTGTTTTACTTATTTATTTAAATTTTATATAAAATATATTTTATTGATATAATATTTATTTATAGTATTTTCAATGTCTATTTCAGATCAAAGTGACGATTCTGATAACTTTTTCTCAGCAAATAGTAGTGATAACAGCTTCGTTAGCATCCCTTCACTTGCAGACGTGCTTGTAGCGCAGTTTTCTGATGTCCCTAGGAATTTCAATGTTGTTCACATCAATGCCCAGAGTGTCCCGGCCCATTTCCCTGATATGCTGGCAACCTTTGACTGTAAGAATATTCACGCTATTTTAATATCTGAATCATGGCTGAAACCCTCTCTTCCTTCTACTCTTTACTCTTTACCAGGTTTTCAACTTATTAGAAATGATCGCACCAGTTGCGGTGGTGGTGGTGTTGCTATATATCTCCGATCGCATATTGCATATACAATTATTAGCACTTCTGCACAACCTCCACCGTCAAATGCTGGTGAGCATCTATTTTTAGAAGTTGAGCTTCACCACACAAAAATTCTTCTTGGCGTCTACTACTGTCCATCTTTACGTATAGATTTCTTTTCCTCTTTAGAACACATTTTAGAAAACCTTGTGGTATCTTACAGTCATACTATTCTCATGGGTGATTTCAATACCTGTCTTCTTAAAAATGATTCTCGATCTTCTTCCCTTCATTCTATCATAGAATCATGTAATCTATCTATTCTACCTCTAAACGCGACTCATCATTTTCCTAACTCTGCCCCATCACTTCTTGATCTAATGCTTGTTTCTTCTTGTGATCATGTGGCTAAGCACGGCCAGAACTTGGCTGATGCTTTTTCATATCACGATTTAATATATCTTTCATATAAAATTCGTCCTCCTAAGGCAAAGCCAAGAATTCTTCTGCAGCGTAATTTTGGTGGTATGAATCTTGAGAGCCTTAAAGAGACTGCCAGTAGCATTGATTGGACATCACTGCTGACTTCTGAATCAGTGAATGATAAATTGACAATATTTATTGAACGTCTGATTGAGGTTTATGACGTCCACGCGCCAATTAGACCAGTTAGGGTCAAGCACCTGCCGTCGCCGTGGCTTACTGAAGACATCAAACACATTATGGCTAGAAAAGTGGCAGCTAAATCTAAGTATAACATTATATCTAGCCAGTCTAACTGGGAGAAATATGTAGCCATTAGAAATCACTGTAACAAGGTGTGTAGGAATGCTCAACGCCATTTTATTCATGTTTCTGTTGAAAATGGAGATCCAGCGAAAGTTTGGAAATTCCTTAGATCAATGGGAATCGGGAAGTCACGCCAAGACACAATTCCTAAAAATTTAGATATTACTTTATTAAATCAACATTTCTCTGCTTCGTCTAATATGGATAGGACAAGTAAAACAAATACATTACGTTATCTTTCTACACTTCCGATCCCCGATTATCCGCCTTTCGTCTTTAATCAATTATCTGCTTGTGATGTTAAAAAGAGCATCCTATCCATAACTTCCAACGCAGTTGGTAGTGACGCAGTCAGCCGTAATATGATCCTTCCTATACTCGACGAAATCCTTCCTATCATATGTCACATACTAAATCATTCCTTATCTAGTGGTGTTTTTCCGAATGCCTGGAAAGACGCCCAGATTACTCCTTTACCCAAAAAACCCAATCCCGTTTTATTTTCTGAATACCGTCCTATCTCCATCCTACCATTCCTGTCCAAAGTCCTGGAACGTCTCATTCATAACCAATTAAGTTCATTCCTTTGTAAGAATAGACTTCTAAATCCCTTCCAATCCGGATTTCGTCCTGGTCATAGTACTGTTACTGCGCTGGTTAATATTACGGATGACATACGGTTAGGCATGGAGAATGGAAAGTTGGCGGTACTTGCACTGCTAGATTTTAGTAATGCTTTTAATACCGTTGACTTTGACATTTTACTTGGCATACTTTGCTCTCTTAACATATCTCCAACAGTGATTGATTGGTTTCGTAGTTACCTGACTGGGCGCCGGCAACGTATCCGCATTGAAGATTCATACTCTTCATGGTGTAATACTACAGCCGGGGTACCTCAGGGTGGCGTTTTATCCCCGTTACTTTTCGCAATATTTATTAATTCTATCTCCAACCAATTACTTTCATCCTACCACCTTTATGCAGATGATCTTCAAATCTACTCGCTAGCTCCACTAGAACGGTTGGCAGAGGCCGTCGATAACGTAAATGTTGACCTTGCTAAAATATCCGAGTGGAGTAAGAACTTCGGGCTTCAAATCAATCCGTCTAAATCTCAAGTTATTGTTATTGGCAGCTCACGTATGGTTTCTAAGATTGACTGGTTTAATCTCCCACAAGTCATCTTTGATGGCGTTCAGGTACCTGTAAGTGATAAGGTCAAGAATTTGGGAATTTTAATGGACAAAACGCTGTCATGGGGTCCACAACTGCAGGAAACCAGTCGTAAGTTATTTGCGTCAGCAGGTTCTTTGCGACGACTGCGAAACTTTCTCCCTACTGCCACCAAGATTGCGCTTGCACAATCTCTTCTTCTGCCAATTCTTGACTATGCCGATGCCAGTTATCTTGATCTCAACAATGACCAATTTAATAAGCTTGAGCGACTTCAAAATTTTTGTATAAGATTTATATTTGGTTTGCGCAAATATGATCATGTCTCAGAATATCGCGCTAAACTCAAGTGGCTTCCAATACGCCTTCGTCGGGATGCTCATATCCTTTCTTTACTTTACAGTATTTTATTTAATCCTTTAACCCCGTCATATCTAAAAGAACGTTTTGAGTTCATCTGTGACACACATTCGCGATCCTTACGGTCATCGGAAAACCTAAATTTGAAGATACCTGCGCATTCTACAAGATTTTATGACCATTCGTTTACGGTTCAGGCCTCTCGATTATGGAATGCACTGCCGCAATATATTAGACGTGCACAGACATTGGCTGCATTTCAAAATTTGGTTAAAGAACACTACTTGACTGGTTAGACATTTGACAGTTTTGTATTTAAACATTTATGTATGTATATATTTACTTTTATGTAGGTATTTATATGCTTTATATATGTATATATATATGTATATTGTATAAGTATATATTATATTTATATGTATGATATCTAATGTATCTTAGAGTTATATTGATTATGTACACCAACAGCTACTCGTTTCTTTTTCTCTTCCTTAAACTCTTGTCCATCCAATGGTTGTCTGGAAGAAATCGCTTTAAGCGATAAGACCGCCAATTGTACTTTTAAGATTTGTTTATTCCATTTTGTTGTGTGTATTTCTTTGTGTACAATAAAGAATACTCTATCTATCTATCTATCTAAATATGAATGTAAGAATAAAGTAATAAAATGGCTTCAAAAACTCTCTTATGACGATACCGAAAAACTTTTACATCCAGTATCATAATGAGCTCTAATTGATACATACAAAAATAATTTACGCACGCAGATCACACACCCACTCTCACTTTCACACACACACACACCCACACACTCTCACACACACACACACACACATACGCACGCGCACACATACATTACACACAAAACGCATTTTATGTAGATACACCACAAACTTCCTCACATCCCATACAACAGGTTTACTATATCTTGAACACGGAATGTAACTTAAAAAATAAATAAACTAAGTCTGTATAACTTAGATAATTTAAGTAGGTCTTATTGCAAAGTACTTATTGCAAACAGTAAATTCATAGATCAAGTGTGACACTGGAAGGTTGCTGGTACTTATAGTACAGGAAATCCTATTTTAAGTACCAGCAGACCAATATACTTAAGAAATACTGTACCTTTATTTGTATCCTCTACTATGTACCTACTTTTTATTGTGTCAATAAATAAATATTATTATTATTATTATAATGAAATGTTATAACTGTGGTGGCAATCATAAGAAAAATCAATGCCCTACAAATAAATGTGATTATTGTGGTAAAAGGGGGCATGCAGAGTCAATTTGTTACCATAAGAGAAATTCCATAAAACCTTTAGTAAAAACCGAACAACAAGAAACTAAATTTATTTCGTCAACAAACCCTCTTAATAAATTAGTAAAAAGAATTTTTATATCAAATAGCTGTCATAAAGCATTTATTGACACGGGTAGTAGTTGTTCATTAATTTCGAAATCTTTGACAAATAAAATTAATTTAGAATGTATCGCACTACCCTCACCCGTGGTTTTACAAGGATTTTCTGAGAATTATCATAAACACGTAACTAACAAGGTTACGGTTAGTCTCTCCTTAGATTCCATTATTTTAAATAATATAGACATGTATATCATAGATGATATGGTTGGGTGCGATATATTACTCGGTAGAAATGTAACGGAACGTTCTGATTTAGTTTACTCTCGTATAGGTGACAAACTTACGTTCCAATACGCGAATGAAATTAAAGAGTTTATTAATAGTATAACCGCAAATGACCTTAATACTAGTACACATCAATGCGAGTTGTTGGCCTTATTTAATCAATATAGTGATTGTGTTGCGTCTAGTATCGGAGAATTAGGGATGGTTGTCAACTATGAAATGAAAATAAATTTATTAAGTTCACAACCAGTTCAACGCAGACCCTTTAGAGCGTCATACTCTGACAGGCAGATAATTAGAGAAATGATAAAAGAATTACTCGAAAATAAGATTGTGCGCGAAAGTAACTCTCCTTATGCAAGTCCAGCTCTTTTAGTTGATAAAAAGAATGGCGAAAAAAGGCTCTGCATTGACTATAGAGGGTTGAATAAAATTACAGTAAAGGATATATATCCTATGCCACGGATCGAAGACTTAGTAGATAGACTTCAAGGTCATAGGTGTTTCACTAGCTTAGATTTGAAAAGTGGCTACTATCAGATAAGTTTACATAGGGACTCTATTGAGAAGACAGTTTTCATAACTGAGGATGGACATTATGAATTCTTAAGACTGCCGTTCGGTTTAGCAAATGCTCCATCTTGTTTTCAACAAATGATGAACAAAGTACTTGGCAATTTGAGATTTAGCAATGTTATTGTTTATTTAGATGACGTTTATTTAGTTACACAAACAATTCCCTAAAATATTAAACTATTAGAACAGGTGTTGCAAATATTTCGAGCGAATAGGCTAACTTTGAATTTAAAAAAATGTTTTTTTTTTTAAATGTTTTTGTTCAAGGAGACTTCAACGCAAAAGTTGGCGTTAGACAAGAATTTGACAACAATAACATATTGGGACCTTATGGACTTGGCCTGAGAAATGAACGTGGAGCACGACTTCTTCAATTCGCATTTGCACAAAACTTAAGCGTAAGTAACACCTATTTCTATAAGAAGCCCCATCGGCGTTGGTCATGGCTGTCCCCAGACAAAACCACAAAAAACGAAATAGACTTTTGTCTTTCTTCACATAAACAATTAATTAATAATGTACAATTCCTAAGTAGTTTCAAGTTTAGTTCCGACCATAGACCCTTACGCACAACATTAAAATTCAATTTAAAAATACATCGTGCCCAAGTAATCAAAAACTCTATAAAAAGATTAAACAAATTTACACTGATAGCAAACCAAGAAAAATTCCTTTTACATTTAAAAAATAGTTTTTCCCCTCTCGAAAATGTAGACAATAATAGTGTAGAGACTCAATATGAAAAAATCAAAGAAAATATAAAACGAGCGAGCAGAACCATAAAAACAAATAGATATAAAGAAAATAAATTAAGCTACCAGACAAAACAATTGATCGAGGAAAGGCAAAAATTAACTATGTATACACCAGAATACAAAACCATAGACAGGCTCGTTAAGCGTAGTATTCGTAAAGATTTAAGAAACCATAACACCTACCTCATCCGTACAGCTCTGGAACAAAATTCCTCACTAAAATCGGCCAAACGGGGAATATCAAGCAAAGGAAGGCCGACTTATGCTAGCTTAAGAGATAGTACAGGTGTGAAGCAGAATGATAGAGGCAAAATATTAACAATTTGTACTGAGTTTTATAAAAATCTTTACAGTGAAGAATCAAATCTTAAACCATACGCAGTGTATATCTCTTGCCCGTGTATATATCTTGCCCCGAAAATATCTTGCCTTTTACAGGGTTGGAAGTCCATAAAGCGCTTTTAAGCATGAAATACAGCAAGAGCCCTGGTGATGATGGCATAACAACAGAAGTCCTAAAAGTAGGTGAACCAGTACTTCTACCACATATCACAAGTTTTTTTAATTCTATTTTAAAATCTGGCATTTTGCCTCACTTATTTTGTCATTCGCTTATTATTCTTCTCCATAAAAAAGGACACAAAACTGACATCAACAACTACCGACCTGTCAGCTTAGTGTCGCACTTGTATAAAGGTTTTATTAAAGTGATCGAAAACCGCATATCCGGGTCGCTTGATAAACACCAGCCAGCCGAACAGGCTGGATTCCGCCGCGGCCTTTCGACCACCGACCACCTTCAATCTATTAACCAAATTGTAGAAAAACACCTAGAATTTCAGCTCCCACTCTATATAGCATTTGTCGATTACTCTAAAGCTTTCGATAGTGTTAGCCATAGCTCAATTTTCAACGCACTACACAATCAGGGAATAGAAACCACCTATATCAACATAATCAAAAACATATATCACAATAGTACAGCAGCCATCAAAATCAATACCAAGACAGGACCATCTTTTAACATTAGGAAAGGAGTTAAGCAGGGAGATTCGTTGTCACCAAAATTGTTTACGGCCGTTCTGGAAGAAGTATTTAGGAAGCTGGCAGCTCGCTGGGCAGAAGTTGGCATTATGGTCGGACAAAAAAGATTAACAAATCTCCGTTTTGCCGATGATATTGTACTCTTTTCGCATTCAGCTCCCGAGTTGGCTCAAATGCTGAACGACCTTAGCAAGGCAAGCCTCGAGGTTGGACTTCAAATGAATATGTCAAAGACTAAATTGATGACGAACAAACCGCATCATAGAATCACGTTGGGGGGTGTGGAGGTTGAATACGTCAATGAGTACGTTTATTTGGGCCAAATAGTCTCCTTTCAGGCAAGACAAAATCAAGAAGTAGCAAGACGCACAGAAAATGCCTGGAAGAGCTATTGGGCTATGAAAGATCTCATGAAGGGAAATCTTCCTCTATCCCTTAAACGGCGACTCATGGATGTGTGCATTCCTCCCATCCTAACAAACATGGTCTTTGACAGATCTGCAGAGGTCCACACTCGAAGTTTGCCAAAGAGCGATGGAACGAAGCATCCTCGGGATAAAACTTGTAGACCGGGTTAGGAATACCACCATACGTTCCAAAACAAAAGTAATTGATGTGACTCGTAAAGCTGCTATGTTGAAGTGGAACTGGGCTGGACACATCTGCCGTATGCCAGACGACCAATGGGCCAAAATCACGACCCAATGGGTCCCACGTAATGGCAAAAGGCGACGCGGCAGGCCCAGTCGGAGATGGCGAGATGAGCTGGACTCCTTCCAGAAAGACTGGTCCCTGAGAGCTGACGACAGAGAGGTGTGGAAGAAGAGTGGGGAGGCCTTTGCCCAGCAGTGGGACGTTACAGGCTATTAAAAAAAAAAACGTCATGCCAAATGACTCGAAATTAGAAGCCGTTAAGAATTATCCAGACTGTTCACCAACTTCGACAATTTTTAGGTCTTATTAGTTATTTTCGCAAGTTCATTCGTAATTGTGCATTATTATCGGCTCCCCTTACAAAGCTATTGAAAAAAGACGCCATTTGGGTATGGAACGATGTACAAGATAGTGCGTTTAACAATTTAAGAGACAAATTAACTACTGATAGCAATTTCGATTCTTGCAATATTCAATCCAAACAAAGATAAAATCTTATATACAGACGCAAGTAGGGATGGGTTAGCCGGAATACTCACGCAAATAGATGACGAGGGTGAAAAAGTCGTACATTACTATAGCAGGCAAACCAAGGAAGATGAAAAGAAATATCATTCCTTTGAATTAGAGTTACTAGCTGTTGTTTGTTCCCTTCAAAAATTTCGTTTATACTTGTTAGGTGTACAGTTCAAAATAGTTACCGATTGCAATGCGGTTAGGTACGCGTTAACCAAAAAGGACATTATACCCCGAATAGCTCGATGGATTTTATCAACCCAAGAGTTCTCGTTCGATATAGTTCATAGGGAAGGTACGCGCATGAAACACGTAGATGCCTTGAGTCGTAATCCTGTGCCAATTGGGGAAAAATCTGAATCTGAAATCATTATGTCTATTACGGAGGCAGATTGGTTGTTAGCAGTACAAATACAAGATTCTGAAATAGTTAGAATTAAGAATATTTTAGAATCAGGAGAGGCCGATGATAATAAAGATATTTTTAGCAATTATGAACTTTTAGGCGCTAAGGTATATAGGCGAACTGGACAAGGGCGTAGATGGGTAGTTCCAAAACACTGTATTTGGCAAATCATAAAGTTTAATCATGACGATTTAGGTCATTTTTCAGTAGATAAGACGGTTGAACGTATATGTGCACGTTACTGGTTTCCACGAATGCGTAATATTGTTAAGAAATATGTAAAAAACTGCTTGAATTGTATATACTTTAAGAATAAAGGAGGTCCAAAAGAAGGTCAGTTATACCCCTTACCGAAATATGCACAACCTTTTCACACTCTTCATCTCGATCACCTAGGACCATTCGTAAACACTAAAAACAAAAATAAATATTTATTAGTAATCGTTGATTCCTTCAGGAAATTTGTTTTTATAACTGCGGTGCGAAAAACTAACGCAGCCGGAGTGATTAGAGAATTAGAATGTTTATCTAAAACATTTGGAAATCCTAGAAGGATTATAGGTGACGGGGGTCCTGCTTCACCTCAACAAAATTTACGCAGTACTGTACAAATAGGAATATTAGATTACATATTATAGCAACAGGTGTGCCTCGTGCCAACGGACAAGTGGAACGCTTTAACAAAACAATTTTAGAATCTTTAAAAACGATGGGTGCTGATACCACTAATGACAGGTGGGATCAATGCATTAAAGCGTTACAGCAGGGTCTCAATAGTACAGTTCATAAAACTACCCAAGCTGTACCTAGTGAAGTAATGTTTGGGTATAGATTACATACGGATAGTGATAGTTTGGCCCCTGAATTTGATGGTGAAAAATTGGTAGACGTGACAAGGTTGCGTGAAAGGGTAGATATAAATATTAAAAGCAGTGCAGATAATCAAAAAAGCAGATTCGATAATGCTCGAATTAAAGCCAAACAGTACACAGAAGGTTCAAATTCAAATTCAAATTCATTTATTCAAATTCATTTATTCAAACTTCTTCAGTACATGGTATACTTAAAAATACAAAGTCTTACTTAGGTATCTAATTAACATTATGCCTGA
Source organism: Craniophora ligustri (assembly GCA_905163465.1). Lineage (NCBI taxonomy): Eukaryota > Metazoa > Arthropoda > Insecta > Lepidoptera > Noctuidae > Craniophora > Craniophora ligustri. The sequence goes on along the minus strand of LR990976.1, from coordinate 5,446,922 downwards.
ACTAGGTAATCCTGTGTTTCAGGCTATAGGAAAAAGCTAATACATTAATAGAAAAAAGTCTAAAATAAAATAATCACTAATCTAATCCTAGGTACAACTATCAAACTATTATAGTTATTAATAAAAAATAATGTTCAGAATATAATTAAAAAATAGCAATATAATAATAACTTCAATACAACCAACAATTTCTCTGTATCAAATATTGCATTGTTAACACTTTTATTATGTAGTACAAACAAAACTGTTGAGCAGCAGAAATGTAAACGGGGTCAAAGTCGATGTTGTGTAAATCTTCTAATACCATAGTATAATAATAATATAATAGAAGGTGATTTGGTATTGGTCAAAATACAGAGTCAAAGTAATGATGGTCAAAGCCGAAAACTACTACCGGCATTCAAAGGTCCCTTTCAAATAAAAAAGGTCCTGGCTCACGATAGATACGAAATATCGGATCTAAGAGGTAGTCAAAGAAGCTCTTAATCCTATAACGGAGTAGCCGTGGCTGAAAATATGAAACCATGGATAAATATTAATGACTGGAGTGTAGAATAAAATATATAAGAATACCGTGTTGGCAAGGTAACAATAACTTTTCTATCCTTAATATTACACTAACGTGCAAATTAAAATCCCTTTTTCAGTAGGCGAGCCCAGATAAAACACTAGCACTCTTCGATTGTGGTAATATTGCATATTGTTTGGAATGTAATGCTATGCCTTGAATCGTCCCAGATAAACTTGGAACGCTTGAGTGGGTGAAATGCCCTTCGAGTGCAAGTAATCTTGGAATACAAACTGGTATCCTAAGTGTGGCAAAGACCCTTTAGGTACAGTAAAGGAAAGTTGCATCGCAATACATGACTTATTTAAATGTGTGAATATTGCTTCAATAAGTGTCCTACGCAAATTTATCAATTAATTATTTACATGTACAAATTCTGATTACAGTGTTCTATCCAGACTCGTGGGGCGCCTGGGGCTCGTGGGGCACCTTGCAGCATGGCCGTGTTGGCAACATCGCATCAGTAGCTCCATCTAACGGCGACGGCAGAGAAGTTTCCGACTGAAAGTAATTGCAAAATGCTGAGGATGGGGCAGTGGCGCCACCAGTTGCTTTATAACGGCCGAGCACAAGCGGATCGCTCTCTTTTTGGATACCAACCTCGGATAGTTCAGTATTATAACTGGAATTTTGTGTTAATATAAATATAAATTAAAATTAGTCAAATATTCAAGCATTTTATTTAGATACTCGTAATCTCATATAATTTTTCTAACACTAGTACAAATTTCTCTTTAAATTGACTTGATTATACTAGTTCAATTATTAAAAAAACACGGCAAAATAAAAACGTGCAACCCACGACGAGCGCCCGCCGAAGACTTTTAAAATATTTATAACACTAAACGACGACCCTATTCTACGAAGCTATTACAAAAAATATGAAAATATACTAAAAAAATGCGTAAATAGATCTAAAAGACTACACTATATACAAAAAAATAAAAAAAGTGAAAATGTGTCAAAAAAATGTGGCAAATCATAAAAGAACATACAAATAAATCAACGAAAAAGACAAGAAATAATATTAAACTAAAAGTCCAAAATAAAGTTACAGATGAGCCTAATATAATAGCAAATACATTTAATGACTTTTTTGTCAAGGTCGGAGGTACGCCTGGTAACCAGCCAGGGCGCCCAGTTCTAAGGTTCTAACGCGCTCGGAGAACTCCATGTACTTGACACCAGTTGACCCACTTGAAGTCCTCTCCATAATAACAAACCTTAAAAATAAACAGAGTTTCGGTCACGACGAACTCCCACCCACACTAATAAAAAAATGTGCCGAACAACTCGTTCTGCCACTGGTGTATCTGATAAATCAATCATTCTCAGAAGGTGTCTTCCCGTACTTACTTAAAATATCCATCATAAAACCAATACACAAAAAAGGTGACATAACGGACTGCACAAACTACCGTCCAATAGCCCTTCTGCCAACCATTTCAAAAATTATAGAAACTGCAATCTCAAAACGCCTTTATTAATTCTGCGAGAAATTTAACATTTTTGATGAAAATCAAAACGGTTTCAGAAAGAACAGATCTACCACCTATGCAGTATACCGGTACATCCAACAAGCTCTCAATTACATAAATGACCGAAAATATGCTATAGGTATTCTGCTTGATATGAGCAAAGCTTATGACAGGGTCTCGTATGGCATTTTGCTTAATAAACTGGAAGGTATCGGATTTCGAGGTGTTGCCTATAATTGGTTCTCCTCTTATTTTAACTCTCGCACACAATATGTTGAAATTGAACACCATAATTCACAAACCGGTGAAATATCACATGTCCGTTCAAAAAAGAACGATATAACGAACTCTATCCCTCAGGGCAGTGTACTAGGCTGTATATTATTCTTGTTATACATAAACGGCCTTCCAAAAATCATAGATTCAGCAAGTATCCTATTTGCTGATGATATATCAGTAATATTTCCATGTGAAAACATATAAGATTTAAACCCTAAAATTAATAAAACCCTTTCCAAAATTGTAGCGTGGCTTGAAGACCATAACCTTGAAGTTAACTTTACTAAAACCAAAATTATGCAGTTTAAACCATATCAAAAACGTCCAATAGTAATCAACTACACCCATCATAACACAATAATAGAATGCGTTGACTCTTTTAAACTATTAGGCCTACACATAGACACTAACCTAAATTGGAAATGCCACATCCATAACACAAGCGGGAGACTATCTAGGTTCACATATGCTTTACTCCAATTAAAAAAATCTACAGACCTAAAATCAGCAATTGTTGCCTACTATGCATATGCACACTCCTGGCTTGTGTATGGAATAATACTATAGGGTAATAGCACGAACGCAGATGTTCTATTTAAATCACAGAAGAAATGGATAAGAATCCTCGCAAACATCGACGGAATGGATAGCTGCAGGCCACACTTCATTGAACTTGGCATACTAACATTAACATCTATGTACATCTTTGAAATCTGCTTATTTGTCAAAAAACATATTCACTTATTTTCCTTAAAGAAAGATCATTACTCACAACTTCGTAACTTAAGAAATAAAAATTCACTAGCTCTACCGACATCAAAGCTATCTATGTATATTTCATTCTGGGCCCTATGTAATGTGTATTAAGATATATAACAAAATACCACAGCAACTAAAAGAAACATCCAGCTTCAATATATTCAAGAATAAATTAAAAAAATACTTAACCCAAAAAAATTATTACAGTATAAAAGAGTTTTTCGAGGACAGAACTAAACAGTAAGACAGTGTGCAATATAAAAAATAATTAAATTATAATATGTTAAAGTAAATAGTATAAATATAATGATAACATAATAATAAAGGTATATATAAATATAATAATATATATAAATGAATAGATAACCTAAGATTAATTAAATAGTTTGTAAGTCATTTTATATTAAAATTGTATTGCTGCGCCCTAACAGGGTATCATGTATGTACCTCTACATTCTGTAAAACCTATGTATCACTCATGATCGCAATAAATATTTGAATTTGAATTATTAAACTCAAGTAATTTATCTGACGAGATTGATGAAAGGGATGAAATCGAACAATTCTTTATAGCGAATATTTCAAATGCTCAGATTTTCATTCAAGTTCATCAATCTAATAACCGCCACGATGAATCTGGTAACATACTCAATTCTAGCCATGGTTCGTCTGGTTCCTGTAATGCTGATAATAACGTCTCGGGGTGCAAACTGCCACGGATACAAATTGCAAAGTTTAGCGGGACATACTTCCGTTGGCTCGAGTTTCGTGACACTTTTAAATCAGTGATACATAATAACGATCTTATCGCGCCCATAAACAAATTTAATTATCTTCTATCTTATTTAGAGGGAGATGCAGCTAGAATAGTCAGTAACTTAGAGGTATGCAATTCTAATTATGAAACCGCTTGGAATTTGTTATGCGATAGGTATGATAATAAGAGACAGTTGATAAACCATCATTTAAATTCTTTGTTAAATATTACACCAAATGTAAGAAGACCTTGTCGCGAATGTAAGAAGAAGCACAACGCGCTTCTATACATGCCGATTGTAAACGGCACAGCAGCAACAGCTACCACATTGGCACATGGTGCGATAGCTAGTCTTACTACACAAGGTACAACACACATTTTATTGTCTACTGCCTTGGTAGAAGTGTCCAACCCCACTACCAACCAAACAATAAGGGTACGTGCTTTTAGATTGTGGAAGTCAATCATCATTTATCACACAATCACTTAAATATAAATTATCCCTACCAGGTACTTCATTATTTAACAATTATATTAACATTGTTGGCATCGGCAACAACATCACTAGTAAGGTAACAGAGTGTTGTGTTGCTCAATTAAATTCTGTAATTAAACCATTCAATGTTACAACGACTTTCTTTATATTACCGGAGTTGACAAGTAACCTTCCTAGATTTACTATAAACACTCAGCAACTGCAAATACCTACTGAGGTACACCTTGCTGACCCTAATTTCTATCAATCCTCCCCTATAGATGTACTTATCGGAGCAGATTTATTTTGGGAAATTCTTGGCTGCGAGCAACGTTCTCTAGGCCCCAATAATCCTACATTAAGAAGTTCTCAATTTGGTTGGCTGGTTTCAGGTTTCCAATAACAATAAATGATTTAAATAACACATCTAACATCGGATGTCATCATTCACTTATATTTAGTCAATTAGACAGCGAAGTTAATATACAAATGTCAAAGTTTTGGGAGCTTGAAGAAGTACCATTAAGCTCACCCTTAAGTCTAAATGAAAGGTTATGTGAAAACCATTTTTTAGCTCACACTACACGATTAAACACTGGTAGATTTTCTGTTCGATTACCACTTATAGATTTCACCGAATTGCCTTGGTGATTCTTATTTATTAGCCAAGAAAGGATTCCACAATTTAGAAAAAAGATTTCGCAGGAATCCGCAATTTAAACTACAGTACGTTACAGTTATCAGAGAATATGCAGAGTTGGGTCATCTTACACAGTGTGATGTATTAAAACCTGATTTGTGTTATTTTTTGTGTCACCACGCAGTGTTCAAGGATAGCAGCGAGTCAACAAAAAAACAGGTTGTTTTTGATGGATCAGCTCCTACGACATCTGGATTATCAGTCAATGATATTCTCATGATCGGCCAAAATATGCAGGACTCACTTTTTTCCATTTTAATACGGGCAAGACAGCATAAGTACCTCCTAACCGGCGACGTGGAGAAAATGTACCGCCAGGTTCAAATTAATGAGGAGGACTGAAATTTTCAGCTCATATTGTGGAGAGAAGATGAGTCCACACCTATAAAGACGTTAAGGCTAAATACTGTAACTTACGGCATGGCAAGCTCCGGTTATTTAAGCACACGCTGTTTGTGGCAACTTGGCGAAGAATATCCAGACGACATCATAAAAAATGTTATCCAACACGATTTTTATGTCGATGTGTATGACTGTGAGCAAACATTAAGGCATATTCTTCAAGGTGTTACCGCGGCATTTAAGGTGGAAGCTCCGATCGACCGTCCATACATTCTTAGATGCAGCTTTACGCTAAAAATTGACACTCTTTGTTTAAAACGAATCACTTTATCACTTTTCTACAATAAAATGTGGGCGCAATTAACTTTTCAGGAAATAACTTACATTAATTACTGAGAAAAACAATCGTAAAATCCAAGCAAAATTTGCTACTTCTTTACATGTGTGAGTTTGTTTTGACAAGCGAACTAAAGCGCCACCTTAGTTTTAGTTTAAAAAATTGTGCTAGATGGCGTGCACACGTGATAAAGCATCATAATAAGTACGTAGAATAGTTTATTTATAGTATATTACACCTTTCATAAAAAAAACATGTTCTATTAGAACTGACGTCCTTACACGACATTTTATACAATATATTTTTAATACTACATAATTATTTTTATAGGGAAATAATATCTTGGGATATCCAACACACGGCGCCATCTGATCCTAAACTATGATATATGATAACCAGACAACACCCAGAGATAGAACAAATAATCGTGCTCATCACACAAAGATAATGTCCGGGGTGGGAATCGAACCCACGACCTCCGTCCTGGCAGTCAGGGTCACTAGCCATTAGACCAATAATTTGATATTATTTAATATTTTCGAAGGTAAATTAGGCGACGTTGCCATACTTCCTATCCTTGAGTTCTTGACCTACACGGCCGCGACGTCGCCAATCTTCGTCCGCTATGTATTGTACTGTATATTTTGTAGTTTCTCGCTCGTGATGGAATAATGTTGATGCGCGGAATGTGTCGCGACGTGCATGTTACATTTTGTATGCTATATTTTCATTGATTCAAATTGCAATTTTACTAACACAAAAGTATAGGTAGGTACCTACCTATATTTCGGCGGTATTAGAAACAGCCAGTTGGCTCGTGAATTGGGTTTATTTACTTATGTAAGTAATTAGTACTATATCACGTTATAGTACTAATTACAAACATAAGTACATATTTTTTTCGGCCAACAATAAATAAAATTATTAGGTACCTACAATTCAGTATATAAAGTAGTTATGAATAAAGTAATCGTGGGATATGGTTTTACCATTTGTTTGTTACATAAAGAATACCTAGTATGCATTTTACAGAAAGATACATAAAGGAGACAGTTTTTTTTTGTATGGGGATCAGGCCCAGCACTATTTGTAATCTTAATTAATGAAATATGTATCATTTTTTTTCTAAAATTCCGTAGATAACGGTGGTAATATTTGTTTCTCAATATATAAACGGAATATTGAGAAATTCTTAAAAATAGGAGAAAAAATAACCTATAAAAACCTAATAGAAAAAATTACCTTCAAACTCATTGTTTTTACACAATTTACAATTTCTTAGATGAATAATAATCGGTGGAATCTCATTTAATCATTGGAGATAATAGGTTCAGTGGATGCCGACACAGGTGGTGGTTGTGGGATATTACTGCTGTTTGCGCTCTCTAATGGACCCACTGGTAGTTCAGGTCTATTATCATGCAATTATCTATGTTTGCTCACATACATACAAAGTCATACTCAGCAAACAACCTGAAAAAAAAAAGTAGTTGACTATACTATAATAATTAATTAAACCTAGGTACTTAAAATTATTAACATGAAATATACTTATTTCCTATTGTACAGTTTGTAATTATTAATAAATAACGCCATTGCTCTTTAATAATCAAGCATTTTTTTTCACCTGCTGTGTAGGTATCCATTGCAAAATAATTTCTTTCTGCAGAGCCATTAAAAATGTGTTTGATGTGTTCTTAAAATGGAATAACTTCATGGAATGCATTCTTCTTCTTCTCTAACGGAGTATTTACTCCAGTACCCGAATTTACTTATTGTTTGAGAAGTTTGAGTACTTTGTTGTAATAACACAGCAGTTTTTGCAAACATTAAGTGGGTTTCACTGTAAAAGAAGGTAGATTTTTAACCGACTTCAAAAAGGAGGAGGTTCTCAATTCGTCGGAATCTTTTTTTTTTTTTTTTTATGTATGTTCACGAATTACTTCAAAACGCCTGGACCGATTTGCAAAATTCTTTTTTTGTTTAAAAGGGTACACTTCACAGATGGTCCCATTGTAACCACATCACGATCTGATGATGGAATCTCAGGAAAATCGAGGGCAACCCTCAAATTTTATAGGCAATTATCACGTTTTTAAAATATTTACTAAAATTATTCCAGTATTTGCGCCTGATAATCATCATTTGAAGTTGATGATCTGATGATGGAAGGTAGAACTCCTCAACAGCTAAGACTTAAAAGAAAATTCTTTCAGTTATAGGCATTTATTACATTTACATGTATTCTCCAAAGCCGTTTAAGTATTTGCATCTGAAAATCATCGTCTCATGTAATGATTTGATGATGGAAGGTACAACTCCTCAACGGTTAGGAGTTGAAGGAAAAATAATTTCTTTCATAATTATAAGTATATATGGATCGATAGTTGTATTCTTTCAGGCTATTAGATTGACCTGATATGAAAAGTTTAATATATACAACACTAAAAAGAAAAAAATAAATTAACTTTAAAAAAAAAGAAAAACCAACTTCAAAACTTAAAAAGCAAAAAATAACTTCATACAGTCATACCTTTTTTTAGTTTTAAAGGTATGAAGTCGGTGCCGATGATGTGGTGGTTGTAACCACCCCGCTCAAGGTCACTCGCGGTGAGTGTATTTACTATTACGTTTGGCTTGGCACCGACTTCATACCTTTAAAACTAAAAAAAGGTATGACTGTATGAAGTTATTTTTTGCTTTTTAGTTTTTAATTACAAAGAACCAGACTTTGCCAACCAGTTTTTGCTTAGCAGAATTTGGGTTATAATGTTGATTACAAGGTTTACTCACCTCGCGTTAAAACTTGTTGGCGCACATTTTCCGTTGTTTCGGAAAAACTGTTTTAGTACATTACGTTGAAACCTTACTGCACAGTTGACACAACGGTTCAGTAGAAAAGGAGCTGTACTTGATGTTACGTTTCTTATTTTAAAGAATCGAACGGACGGTAAATAACAGTAAGTGTCATACTGTCAATGTCAAAGCAATAACATGAGCATTCCGTTCTAAGGTGATTATAACATAACAATAACACATTGATAAATATTATTGTAGATGCCAAAATATTTTATATTCCAATATATTTATAAAAATAATATTAGAGAATAATAAAACTCGCTTTATTTATCGTATTTGTATTTGAATGTGATAGATTTACGTTCCTTTACACGTATTGTTCTACTTATCGTTATCAAGGGAACAACGATTTAAAGTCAATACAATACTGTTTATTTAGATTTAATGATCCCCTTTTCATTTTTACTTCGTATTTCGTATAGCAGTCTTAAAAAATAAGTTATTATTTTAGAATATAATGCCAATGGCTAAAAATAATATGCGTAGTGGGCCCGCAAAAAACTGTCTCCTTTGTTTGCTATCGTGCTACCATATTATTTTTATACCTACCTACTCCTTTGGTTGTCTTACACTCGCCTGCCGGTGCACGGTGCGGTGCGTTCGAAACATACAAACAAATAATTTTGGTTACCTACTTACATCGAATAAACGATTTATTGTTTATAAATAATTAACGTATTCTAATCAGTGTTTTTTTATTCGTCGACCAATATTCTACTAGGAATATAAAGAAGTTTTACTGTAAGTACATTTTATTATACTATTTTCTTAGGATATGTCCACGCACTGTCGACAGTTTATCCGTTTATCGGAAACTGAAAAACTTCGCTCGATTCCGTGCTACCTTTTTATTATGTGCAATATATAAAAGAGTTGCTTTATATTTCCAGGCCTGCATTATTGGTAAAGAAACTAAGAAATGTCTGTTTCTTGGTGTTCGAAACAAATATTGTTATACACGTCAATATTATGAGAGAAGAAACATGGATATAAAACCACATAATTGCTGCAAAAAATTTACTGGACCATCTACAGCAATGGAATCTCAGATTATAGTGGAAGGCTTTCAAAAGAGTTTAGAAATGCATCAACTTCGCTATTTGAGTTTTATTGGAGATGGCGAATCTTCTGTGTTTGCAAACTTGAAAGAGAAAGTGTCATACGGGAACATGATAAAATAAATTGAGTGCAAGAATCATGTAATCAAAAACTATACTAGTGCACTCTACAAGGTAAATAAATAAATCAAATTGTAGTCATTTCAACATCTGTAAAGTATATTCTTATTCGGTATTTATATTTGTACTTTTTTAGATCTTGGCAAACACTAAGCTCCCACTTTATGGACGAAATATTTTGAAACCAAAGGTGAAGCTTACCCTAGTGGCACGGAAAATTATAATGTGTAGCAGTGAGAATGCTGCTATGGCTGCAGACTTGAGAAATGGTCCGCTTCATATATTCGAAGTACATGAAAACTGCAAGGATTATTACTGTAATATCAATAAAACATCTGCACAAGGAAGTGAAAAGAAGGAAGAAAATCTTGTAGAATGTCTAAAGAAGACCGCCCCAGAGGTGTGGGCTCTGATTTATAATCAAAGCCTGGAGGCAGCTGCACTAGAAAAGAAAAAAATTGCACTAAAATTGGATAATAATGTTTTGGTCATGAACAAAAAGCATGATTATTACTATCAAGTAAATTGACAATTCTATTACACATCTACTTTATAATTTATTTCAGTATGTTATTTTCTCATAATATAACTAAACTTTATTTCAGGTTCAAGGGCAATTGCGTGTCAGCAAAATGGATAATTGCTACTTTTTATGTTTTATTTCAGTCACTGAACCATTGACTATAATTGAAGTTTGTCGAGATAATGAATTTATCAGTAATATGATGCCAAAACTATTGGATTTCTTTAAAAACTGTATTCTGCCGGAAATAATTTTGAGACGTGTTCAGAAAAATGCGAAATGTGTTCATTTGAATGGTATGTGCACCAGGCTACTGATTTTGTTTATTTACTTCATATATTGTATCAATCAATTAGTTATGTATTTTGTTGTTCTAGTGAAAAATCGTTCTTCAACATCAGTTGGAAATTCAAGTATGGAATAGTTTCATTTTAGAGCTTTGGAGATTGATGGTAAATAACATTTTAAAATAATATTCGTCAAAAGTAATAAATATACTAAGTAAAGTTATCTTTCTTTGCAGCAGTAGTGTAGCAGTGGTTTCAAGACAAGAAGAAATGATCAATTGTATTGTATTTTCAATTGTATTTTTCTAGTAGTTTGTTTAGAATCTACATTATCATTGTACCTATATTAATTTTTGTTTGAATTCACAACATAAAAGGCAAAACAATATTTTATTGAACTCAACCAGCTGCTCTTTGCATTTTTGTTTTACTAACTTTTGTAGATGCAGTGCTTTGACATTATGAAATATTGTTTCGCCTTCCTAATTATAATTGCAATCTAAATTGTATTTTAGATTAGTTGTTTTCTCTTATTTACAAATTATCTAAAGTTTCTTACGTCTGTAATAATTGGTTATCATGTGTCACTTCAAATAATTGTGTTTTGATAATAAATTACCTAGGTATAGTTTTTCCTTTTCACACGAGTCCAACCAAAGGTTGTCTGTATGCGATTGCTATTAGTGATAAGACCGCCCATTGTAATATTTATTTCGCCTATAAATATAACTTTTATTTTCCTAACGTAGTCGTAGATATAATTACCAGAACTACATATATGGATAATATCCAGAAGTGGACTGAATTATTTAGCATTTTATATAATTATTTTGTAATTATTAATTAATTAATTAATTAAATATATTATTACTAGCTACCTCCCGCGGCTTTGCCCGCATAGGTATAATAATAATATTTATTTTCAAAGCAAATTAGTACTGAGTTACATAACAACTTGGCAACAAAATTATATAATAGAAAGAGTTTAGTATCTGTAACCGAACTAGGCAAAGCCTGTATTTCGGCTATCAGCGCCTTTCCCCACAAATCATTGTAGACTATAGGTAATCATCACCAAGTCCAAGTACAAGGTATGATGGATTTTACTATCCATTATTATATTTGGCAGGTAAGTATAATTTACTGTTCAATTTTAAAGTGAGAATGTGTGTGAGTGAGTTGTAGTGAGTGTGTGCATGTGTGTGTTTATGAGTGGATGTGGGTGAGTGTGTTATCCATAAATGTATATATATATTTACTGTGATTGTTTTAATAATTGTTCAGTCTCCTCGTTGCTAAGATTCTGTAAGAAGTCACAAGTTTTTAATTTACATTGTTTTAATGTCAAGGGGTAGATATTAAGGTTTTTATTTATTTTATTATAAAGGTATGGAGCAAGGAATCCGCTAAATCTTTCACAGAATCTTGTCTTACATCTAGGTGGCATACTACATACGTTATGATTACGGCGTCTCTGGCACTGAAGTGGGTTGTACGAGTGTTTGGTGTGTTGTTGGAGGATAATTTTAAGTATAAATAATTGTCTTACAGTTAATACATTACACAACCTGTAGAGCGTTACGGTAGGGAAATAGATTGGTTGAAAAGTGCTAACCTTCAGAATAGCTCGCTGGGATATCTCCACTGCCTTCAACGTAGTTTTATAGATACCGCCCCAGGTTGAAATACAATATGTAAGGAGCGATTGACAAAGAGCGTAGTATATTCGTTTCAAAAGTATGGCATCCGCAACTTGACGTAAACTTTTAAAAATAAAAATTAGTTTGCGTACTCTAGAGCTGAGGAGTTTAACGTGTTCCTTGAAGTTAAGGTTTCTATCAATGATAATACCTAAATACTTTATAGAGTTTACGCGTTCGATTAATGGACACGCAAAATTTACTCTAGAGGGACAATCATGTGATTTAATATTAAGACCACGTTGAGTCCCGGGTACCTGCTTTATGCTGAAGTAGACATATTTTGTTTTGTCTGTGTTTAGTGTTAGGATGTTTCTCTGTAACCAGCTTCTACTCCTATCAAAACCAGCCTGTGCGGCGCTGTAAACTTCCTCCCAAGTATCACCGGCGAAAACCAAGGCCGTGTCATCAGCAAAGGAGATGATTTCACCCAGGGCAAGGTTCAAATTAGTAAGCTCGGTAATGTGAAAAATAAGGTAGAAATAAGGTAGGCCCCAGTATACTACCCTGCGGAACCCCGTGTGTGACAGGAAGGCTAGCACTTAAGAAACCACCCACTCGAGTACACTGAGTACGTCCGGACAGGTAGCTTTTGAAAAGTTGCTGTTGTGTGCCCCTGACTCCAAGTTTTTCCAGTTTACTCAGTAGAAGGGAGACAGAAATCGTATCAAATGCCTTTGCCAGATCCAGGAAGATGGAGAGGCATTTCTTTCCCATATCTAAGTTAGAACTGACAAAGTCAGTAAGTTTGTTTACTGCCTGTTCTGTGGATTTTCCTTGTCTAAACCCGTATTGATTTATTGATAACAAGTTGTTTTTTTCCAGATAGTCAATAAGTCGATTATTAATATTTTTTTCTAAAATTTTAGACATGGCAGGCAATATGGATATTGTCCTGTAGTTATCTATACGACTTCTGTCTCCATTCTTGTATATTGGGCACACAATGGACCTCTTCAGGAAATCAGGGAACACACCCGAAATTAGGCTATCATTAAACATTTTTGTAAGAGGAGTAATGAGAATGGATTTATATAGCTTTAGAAATCTACTGTTGATATTATCACATCCAGGTGCACTGTCAGTCTTTAAGCCCATAATCAGTGCGTCCACTTCCTTTTCATTTGTTTCAATTAGTGCAAATGAATTTAGTGTGTTTGTGTGATCATGGTGATTCTGTAAGTATATGTTTCGTAGATGTGTGTTTGACTGTTGAATTTTGTCCGCCAGGGTGCTTCCAACATTTATGAAGTAAGTGTTTGCTTCATTAAGTGATTGTTGAGGAGAGGATGATAGATGTAAAATTTCGTTTGGCTGTTTTGTTGAGTTTGTTGTGTTAGTGATATTTTTAATGACTTTCCATAATGTTTTATTGTTATTTTGGGCATCACGAATTTGGTTTGTATCGTACACTATTTTTATTCTTTTTAATAAATCATTACAAAAGTTTCTGTAACGTTTATAACTGATCTTCAAAACCTCATTATCAGGTGCTGAATTTGATTTCAAGTGAAGTATGTCCCTATTTTGTATGCATCGCAGTAAACCTGGAGTTATCCAAGGTTTTATTATGTTTTGACGTCTAGGTAGTTTTATTACTTGGGTATTTTTTGATATAGTTATTTGGAGGCATGTAGTTAGGTAATTTATATTAGTATTAGGGTCCATCGTTTGATAAATTGGGTCAAAATCGATTTCTAAAAGGTCCTTCCCTAAGCCCTTTTCGTCTACTTTAGTCTTTGTTGTAATTGCATATTGTCGAGGTCTCTTCAAATACATACTTAGTACAACTGGGTGGTGGTCAGTAAGTGTTGTATTAGGTACTTTAGTGATGGAAGTGCCTTTTGTCTTTAATAGGGCATGGTCTAAGCATGTTTGGCTAGCGCTTCGGGTTACAAGGGTATGAGTAGGTAATAGACCATGGGAAGCCATTAAGGTTAAGTAGCGTTCTCCATCTATGCTAATTTTACTAGGGTTTATTGCTATATTTAGGTCACACATAACCACGATGTGTTTGAAAGATGATACCATTTGCAATGTAGTATCTAAAGAAGAGATAAATGGGTCTAGGTTTGTGTACGATGGAGATCTGTACAATGCAATTACCGCAATACGATTTTCTACAATGGCAACCAAACAATTACTGTCACTAAATTCTGGTTCGGCTATGGATAAATTTAGGTTTTCTTTGTAGTATATGATTACTCCATCGTTTTGCTTTGGGTTTATTTTAGTTTCAGCAAGAGAGTAGCCGGCCAGGTGAGGGATAACTGATGCTTTTTGGAGCCAACATTCAGTCAAAATAAGTATGTCACATTTTAATTTTAGTCTTTGAAGTATAACTTTTAATCCAATCATGTTACAACTTATGCTCTGTATATTTTGTGTCATTATAAGTAGGCGATCAGTCGCAGGAGTAATAATATTGTGACAATCTTCTATATTTACAGTGTACGACTGAGATACAGACAACTGATCTATGTCTTTAGATAAAGTAATTAGGTCCCCAAATGATAATATGAAATAAATGTTTTCGGTAATAGTATATGTGGTTAAAGCTCGGATTATGGAAAGCACTTGTGTGTATAATGTGTGATTGAATATTTAGTAGAGAGTGGTTTTTGTGTGTTTGTAAGTGTTGAGGAGTGATATTGTTGTTTGGGTTGATTTGTGTGATGAGAGATATGTTGTAGTATAATAAAATAAGGTAAATGTATATATATATAGTGTTCCACATTTGTGTTAAAATAAGACATAACATATTTGAGCATATGGCATGCATAAAACAAGTAATTATGGTAAAGTAAAGGTAAGGGTAATTACATAAAGATTCGAACTCAACGATATTAACATACTCATAACATAATCATATTGGTATAGCTTTTCTTAGGTTGCTTAGGTCGTTAAGATCGTTTATTCGTACAAACGAGGAACCTTCTTGCTGTTTGAGGTAAACAATTCCATTTGCAGTCCAAGAAAAGCTATAACCTTGACTCTTTTGGAATTGCCTCGCCATATAAAATATTTTTTGGTTCTTAGTAGTTAATGTCTCCGATACATAGAGCGGTTTGAGTTGATGGTCACGGTTGAGATGGGTGGTGTTGAGTTTGCTGCCTTTTTCCTTTGTTTTATTAAAGTTTTTGATCGCCTTGAGAATTTTCTCCTTCATCAAGGCGGTAGTAAAATCTACAATAATGTGGTTTGAGGCATCCTTTGTTTTAATTTTATAAATGTCTTTAATAGAGTTGATGTCCATATCCACACTAACTGTTTTTCCTACCTTGATAATTTCGCTAACTAACGATTCTTTCGTTTCTCCAGTTTGGATAGGTAGATTTCGTATTTCAATGCCCACTCCACGTGTTTTCCTCTCCAAATTTTCCAGCTTTTCTTCCAACTCTTTAATTTTGGCCTTATCGGCCTGTTTTTCTTTTTCCAAAGAAGAAAGTTTGATTAAGAAATCATCGTATTTGTTAGACATTAGTTCAATACTTATCTTAAGCTCATAGAATCTTTTGTTTTGTTCAGAAGAACAAGTAGAAAACATTTCCTTTATAATTACAAGGAAGTCCGTGCTGTCGTCATTGTATTTTCTTTTCTTCCGATCCGTGATGTTAGCCAGTGTGTGCAGATCAAGTTCGGATACATAATGTATTGGTGACTTAACTTTTTCCGTGGTGAGTACTGGTTTATCGCTCACAGTTCTTGGCGTAGTCGCATCCTGCGGTGGGGCGGGAGAGGAGGGCGGAGGCGTACGTCCTTAACTGTACATTTTAAAACGCTTAGATATACTAGCTAATTACCAGGGCAACAGATCTATCCGGAGGTGAACCAACGCTTTCAACGAGAGGTCTAGTTATCTGGTCGATAACTCGGTATAGCAAGGCTTTGGACATTGACTATTTAAGGTATATTTAATTAAGTGGGCAGTCTTTGTGAACGCAGGAATTACGTCTGTGTGTGTAAAAGACTGTATAATCAATGGCAAATATTATCGTGCACCTTTTTGTTGAATTGGGTGGCTTTTGAGGTAAAGTTATGACTAAGTTCAATAAAACGTAATAGCCGAAAAGCGCAATGGCCATTCCTAAGACATATGAATGCTCCGATTTTACATAAAAAAAAAAAAAACGTTGACATCACCGCCATCTAGCGGGAAAATGGCTGGGAACAGACCGTATGTTCCGCAAGTTAGGTTGTTTTAATCTAAGAAAGCTTAAAACTAATTTACCCAGTATCTTTGATACTTCGTTTTTAAACAATAATGAAATGTTAACACTTAGTGAGTCTTCTAGTACACTAGGTCTGGGTTGGGATCCATTGACTGACACGTTACATTTTCCATTTAAACTTCCATTTAATAACAAAGACCTAACTAAACGAGCAATATTGTCAAACTTATTTAAAATTTTCGACCCATTGGGTTTACTTAGTCCATGTGTTATACAAACAAAGATGTTATTACAACAATTATGGTTAGAGAAATTTGGTTGGGATGATCCAATCCCTAAAAATATTTCTTTGAATTGGGTGAAGTTCACCGATTCTTTATCTGCTCTCAACACTATTAAATTCAAAGACATGTAGTATGTGATAAACCAATTAACATAGAGCTTCATTCTTTCTGTGACGCTTCTCAAAGTGCATATGGAGCGTGTATATATGCCAGATCTATAAACTCCTCCAATGAAGTCACAGTAAGATTATTGTGGGCCAAATCAAAGGCGCACCTACTAAACCTACCATAATCCCGCGCTTGGAGTTCTGTGCTGCGCTTTTAGCCGCTAGATTGGTTAAGGCAGTTAGAGATTCCCTACGATTTAAGGTAGATAGTGAGGTTTACTGGAGTGATACCAGTATTGTGCTGGCATGGCTCAGGCAAGTTTTAAAAATCTTAAGACATTTGATGCAAATAGGGTTTCAGAAATATGTGAACTTACAGACTTGCATTCATGGCGTTACGTACCAACGTCAGTTAACCCGGCTGACCTGATTTCTAGAGGTGTTAGCCCAAATCACATCAAATACAACGTGTTGTGGTGGTCAGGTCCAACATTCTTATTACAACCTGAAAACACTTGGCCTATCTTAAATAATAATGAAACAATTTTAATAGCTTGCTTGAAACCAAACCCAACCCTACCGTTGCTAATGTAGTGACGTCAACAGGATTCATTATAAATTTTTAAAATTATAAAAACTATAATCATTTAAAGAGAGTATTTGCATATGTGCTACGTTATATAAATAATTAAAATTAAAATCCTGTAATGGCCCTTTAAAATTCGGTACTATAAAAACAAATGAGTTCCATAAGTCATTTATAATCTTGTGTCGTTTAGCACAGCAGCAATCATTTTCTCACGAATTTAATATACTCGCCAAAGGTAACTCATTACCTTGTAAATCTTAACTTTTATCGTTAAGTCCTTTTTTAATTCTGATGATGATTTGATTAGAGTGGGTGGGAGAATTAATTCCTCAAAATATGCCTATGATAAAAAACACCCGGTTCTATTGGATGCATCTCACCATTTAACGAAATTAATATTTCAGTACGAACATATTCGTAATTTGCATGCTGGGCCACAGTTATTGCTGGGCATAATCAGAGATTACATTTGGCCTGTCAATAGCAGGCGTCTAGCACGGCAGACTGTTCGTAGTTGTATTAAGTGTCACAGATTTCAGGCAAAACCGTTAGTACCTATTATGGGTAATTTACCGTCCCAAAGAGTCACGCCCACCTTTCCATTTACATATGTAAAAAAAAAAAAAAATATAAAATATATAATTATCTACAATTACATTTAGATAACACTTAACAGTACCTCAAATTGCCGTTGTTTGCTCGACATCCCTATGTCATAAGGATCCAGCAGAATATCAGCGTCAGGATATTATATCCTGGCACATGCTGAGCTGGACTCCTGTTTGGTGCGATTGGGCACACACTTAACTGTGCATGTTTAAATTTACTTCTTTTATTTTTATTTTTAATATTGTATGTGTGTGTTTTTTGGCATCAAATAAACGATTTTTCTTTCTTTCTTTCTTTTCTTTCTTATATGTTGGGATAGACTTTGCCGGTCCCTTTTTTATTTTAAATAGGAAAGGACGTGGTTCAAAATTAGTTAAATGTTATCTTTGTCTCTTTGTTTGTTTAACGTACAAATGTTTACACCTTGAGGCTGTAAGTGACTTAACCAAGGACGCATTTATTCTTACTTTTCGCCGATTTGTGTCCCGTCGTGGAAGGCCAACGGAAGTATTCTGCGTTAATGGCCGCAATTTCGTATCTGGCGCTAAGGAGATAAACCATTTAAAAAAAATGAACGCAGATTCTCTATCTGATTTTGTAAGTAGGGAAGGTATCAATTTTATTTTTTTTCCGTCTTACGCCCCTCATTTTGGTGGACTTTGGTAGGCCGGTGTGAAATCGGCAAAGTACCACGTCATCAAACGTGTGATGGGCAATTCCCACTTAAGTTTTGAAGAGTTGTCTACCCTTTTCGCACATGTAGAATCTATGCTAAATAGTCGTCCACTTTGCCCTTTATCCACCTCACCTGAAGACGTTCTTTGCGTAACTCCTGGTCATTTTCTTATTCATCGGGCTCTCACGACTCTTCCATCACCTTCTCTAGAAGACCGCAATTATGACAATCTACAACGCTACCAACGAATATAACAAATTCATCAACATTTTTGGCATCGATGGCAGCGTGAATATATCGCAGAGTTACAGTAACGCTGTAAATGGAGAACCAACCACTCTAACCTGAACATTGGTGATCTAGTTCTTCTAAAAGAGGATAATACGCCTCCTCTATGCTGGAGGCTTGAACGAGTACAAAGGCTATTTCCAGGATCGGATGGAGTTTCCAGAGTTGCCGACGTAAAAACCAACGAGGAGTTGTACGACGTCCTTTGGTTCGTCTCTGCCCCTTGCCTATCCCAGATGACCTTCAGATGATTGAAACCTGAAGATTTCAATGGCGGGAGGATGTTGGCGCCTATATTTATATTCATAGCACTTAAGTTTTGCATAATATTCCTTTCCTCTAATTGCATAGGAGTTTTATTTTTTGTTAAGTTTTTTTTCGTGTACCCCGCACTACTCATTTTTATATCACTGTAACAACGATAGTCGCTCCGCGTTTAATATTGTTAAAAAATTAATTTATACATTGAAATACAAGCTAATTAAGTATTCGAGGGTTTCATTTATTTCCAATTCAAGACACTACTGCTATCCTTAGTTTCTAAAGGGTACGCTTCCACATATTTACTAAGTTCACATTGAATAGTTAATGTAAGAATAATTATTATAATCTTTTTCTAAAGGTCCTACGATATCTAAATATATTTTATCAAAAGCGCTTTTCGCCTTAGTTGTAATTTCCATGGGTTGTCTTGTTGGTAAAGAGTGCTTTTGACTCTGACAAGGATCGCATCTCTTGACAAACTTTTTGACATCTTCACAAATATTTGGCCAAAAATAGTATTGTTTAATTTTATTGAGCATGCGTCTAAAGCCTGCATGTCCACTAGTGGGCAATAAATGAAAATCTTCTGTCGTCGACGTTATCTATTTTTGTTACTCCATTGATAATACATAGTCGTGGTCCGGACCACCTTGAATTATTTTTTATATCCTCGGTTAACCATTTAATTAATAAAGTATTATTTTTATTTTTTAATATATATAATTCATTCGCATTAATCTTTTTACAAAAGGATTCTATACCCCTCACGAACGCGGCTCGCGCAGAACATGATCGAGTATCGATATCTGTGTAAATCATGTTTTGGTGGTAAGTATAAAAACCTATCGTGCTGTATACACGTCTCATTGTTACTTCTAATATTATATTTTCTGTAAACTAATTCGACTCCTGTGTTTGGTTTTTTAAGCATTTCCATGATATTCGGGTGATCAGTCCTGCAATCTGTGGAATTGTTATCAATCAAACCAGTGCACTATGGAAAATAAAGGTTTGTTTCTGATTAAAAATCAATAACTTTTTTATTTCTGAATATTATGTTTTAAAATTTTGCTCAAATATAGAATAGTATATATGGCTTCAAATGAAATGTAATTTATTATGATTGAATTTAAAACCATACACTAAAAAATAAAACAAATTCAATATTATCAAAAATGTCCAATATTTATTTAAAAAAAAATTAATACTATTGTTTTAATTATTACAAAAACCAAAAATCATATAGTACATCAAAATACAAATGAATTTAAATAATAAAATATTTATTTTTTTGAAAAAATATGTTGTGAAAACACACCGATTAATTAATTAATTGTAATGTTTACTAAATGTTATGTTATTTATACTAGATGAACTTCGAGATCTAAAATTAATTCGTTCACTTTTATAAGATCTAAGGTGTCTGCATCAAGTTCTTTCACGTTTTTATAATCCTTATTACGAGATTCTTGTGCATCTTCCGAAAGTTGGCCAATAGGGAATACTGCAAAATGCTCTATGACACTTTCTCCATGAATCAACATATTGTGAACCGATGATGGCGTGTAGTACCATTCATAATTGCTTACATAGATCTTGGCAGTCTCCATAGGGTAATCGCCAATTTTTTCAGCATTTATCATAACACCCGATGAAAGAGCTTGCAGAATTATGTAAAGTCGTTTAATCAAATTTATATCCACTCCTGTAATTTCAGCAGGGCAGCTTGCATTGTGAAAATTCTTGTGGCAGTATTACCGTCATTAGAATTACCACTTACTTGTCTTGGTTTGTCGATGATCAATCCTAGCTCTTTACGGAAACGCCTTTGTACCAGGGTTTTGTTCTCTTGTCTTAGTCGTTTCTTTTCTTCGCTTGTGGCTGACCATGTTTAGAAAGACAGATTGTAGGAAATATGTAAAATCATTTCCATACAACGAATCCAGGCGTGCAAAGTAGACAGTCCGTATTGATAAGATTCTTAATTTTCAGGCTTATCAGTCACTTTAATCAAATCGTTCATTTCGTGTGGAGTAACTCCACATATTGTACATGTGGAACCCAAAGGCGTATCTGTTAATACCTGAGCCCTAATATCAATGATAAAATACCAAACTTACCGCAAACTATTAATGTAAACAGCAACATTTCAAACGCAATAGATGGCGAGCGATTTTACGTTTTCTGACTTTTATCACATTTTTACTAATTTCTCCGAAAATCGCAAATATCCGCAGCTTTTTTTTAATTATTTATGTTTATGAGTAGCTAGGCTACATATCAACATTAAATGTAAAGCAGGGGTAAACGTGGGTAACGGTCAAAGGTCTCCCTGAAATTTAAAAAAACATTTTTTTCACCATATTTTATATTGCAATTATTTTAAGGTAAGCGTTAACATAATATTAAATACATATTAGTTGTTTCATAATCTTCAAAAGACGAGGTTTCCAGAAACATATAATACATTATACCTGTTCCTGTAACGTATAACAATAAAATCAATTTGAAAGTGATAAAGTGAACGGGCTTAACATGAACGTCCGTCAAAAATATAAAGTTTGTTGTATTGTAAAAAAATGATTTTATATAATATGTATAATTTTTTGATATTATAGGCTAGTTTGGTCCTTAAACTATTGATTAAAATAAAAAAACCATGCCAGTAGCGACATTGACAAAAACCATTTTTAATCAGTAGTTGTTCTACGATTTTCCATAGTGCAGTGTCTGTACTCTCATCATCTTGCTTTCTCTTCATTCGCCTATTCATTACTGACACTAGATGTCTATTCATCTCTTTCAACTCATCTGATGTAACAACTATGCGAGATAATGCGTCTGCAGCTACCGTACTCAATCTTAAAGTCGTATTCCTCTAAACTAAGTCTAAACTTTAATAAACCACAACTTGGACTATTGATTGTGACCTTTCCTAACTAAGAGGGTAATAAGTTAACTAATACAAGTTAGATATTTAAATAACATAAACTGTCTTAAAACTCTGTTTATTTCTTTGTCCACATAAACTTAATTATCTTAAATTAACATTGAATACTACTTTATTTTATTATTAACAAGTCTTAGGATAATTCTCTTAACTTAATTTTGAATTCTAAGTCTAACACACAAATATATTTTACAAATCGGACTTACATCTGTTCGCCTCCGCTGCTAAAACCAGAATGCCTGGTCAAGATGGTCGCTCAAAAGTCGTCCCGTCTCCCCACTATTTGACAATTGTCGCTAACTTCATATCAATGTCAGAGTTGCCAGCAAAATAATAACGATAATAATTTAAACCTAACACTCGACCATCCTGACCATGTGCATGTCCTCGTGCACTTAACCTAACTTAACTAACTGACCTAACACTCGGCATAACCATAATCAACATAGGGTAAAATAAGGATTACAAATTAAAAACGGAAAGATTGAATACATTCATGACAATAAATTAACATAAGCATTGATTTTTCACTTACGCACATTTAAGACATTGAAGTAAACATATTTATACAATCACTTCATATTATTATGTTGAAATACTTTTGCAACTCTCATGAGTATATCAACATTTTACATGTGTAATGTCATTGGTGTGAACCCTGCTTCTCACATTGTGAACCATGCTTCTCACATCCAATGCAATTACTCAAATCTTATTTCAAGCTGATATGCCCTTGCACGTCATCCTTCTTACAAGTACATATCCACCACCAAGGGTGTCGCTGCGTTGGTGTGAACCCTGCTTCTCACACCAAACGAAACGACTCAATCATTCAATATTGTAGTTATTATACCATTTGCGAACCCTGCTTCTCACACTATAGTGAACCTTGCTTCTCGCAAAAGTATAACAAATACATACAATCATATTCATACATCTGGTTGGTGTGAAGTCTCATCTCTCACAGCCACCCAAATTTCGGAAATATAAATTTTAATTATTAGGTAAACAATTCGTTATTCAACTATTGAGTTCATAATTATCAACAATCGATAAACCTATTAACAGTCATTATATATATAAATGTGTTAATCAATATATCATGCGTGTAACTGATTAATGTTACAATTTTATAAACTTAAAATACTCATACATATTATCAGTGCATACAATAATCCCATAAAATTAAGAATCGGTATCATCACCACTCTTATTTTCATCACTATCAATATCTGATACGTCATCGCGATTGACGTCTAACGAGGCGACGTGAATCCAATGTGACATACGGTCAGCAGCTACCGTCGTCTTGCGTTTATTTTTGCTGCTAGTCAAACCCGGTATAGCTGCGACCCTATAGCGATCGTTCCCCAAGACTGCCTCCACTCTATAAGGGCCTATGTACGAAGAAACAAGCTTCTTACTCTTACCATCATTATTAAAATTAGTTCTAGTGATCTTGACTAGATCACCCTCATTATAGTTCCGAGAAGGAAGCCTGCCCTTATCATACTGTTCCTTTTGTTTAACCTGTTCATAGTCAATATTATCTTTTACAGTCTCTCTTATTAGTTCTAAATCAGTATTTTCTATAGTCTCTGTCACAACCTCGTTAAGCCTAGGGTCCACTTCGGATTTCATACCTAAACCAAACATAACGTCCGCAGGGGTTTTACCAATAGTTTTTTGGAGAGTATTATTTAGCCCCCATTGTATAATTCCTATTTTAGCATCCCAGTCTTTTTCGTTATCATTAAGATTCTGGGCAGTCAGTGAACTGAGGATAGTTCGATTGTACCGTTCAACTTGCCCATTAGATCTTGGACTCGCGACTGCATTTAAAATATGTTTTATGCCCTTTTCTGAACAAAATCTCTTAAAAGAAAAAGAAGTAAAAGATGTACCTCGATCGCTTATAATACGATCGGGATTTCTGAAAGTATAAAATATTTCCTCTAAGATTCTAATAGTACTATTAGACTTGGTATTGCGCACGGGTTTTATAAAAATAAATTTCGTAAATGCATCTACAATGACTAGAAGATAGCAATTCCCTCTATTGGATCGTACAAAGGGGCCCAAGTGGTGTATGTGTAGGGTGTGGAAGGGAACTTCCACCTTTGTAATAGGATGTAAATGACCTTCCTTAGTTGCAGTCCTTTTTGAATAAGCGCATTCCATGCAAGCCCGAACATATTTTTGAACAAAACGAGACATTTTTGGGAACCAGTAAATACTCTTCATTCGTTCTAAGGTCTTTTCTATTCCGAAATGTCCGATTTCGTCATGGTTTTTACGAAGAACTTGCCACCTAGCGCCCTTAGGTACAACCCACCGTAACTTAGACCTATCACCTTTCAAACATCTGTACAATCTATTATTTTTAATCATATAATTATCCTTTATATAATTTAACCCATCAGCATTAAGATTGCTGTTTAAAATATCACGAATCCTACACAGCCCAGAGTCGCCTAGTTGTAACGTAACCAACCAATCCTCGTCACTAATCATCATAACAAAAGGAGAGGATTCCGATTCTGTGTAACACGTATCATCGCTAACTGGGTTACGTGATAATGCATCAACGTGAGTCATCTTTGTGCCTGCGCGATATTCTACCGTACAGTCAAATTCCTGGAGAAGCAACCACCACCTAGCGATACGCGGGATAAGATCTCTTTTCGAAAACGTGGATCGCAAAGCGCTACAGTCCGTAACAATTTTGAAATTTTGACCCAGTAAATAGACCCGGAACTTTCTAAGGGAGCAAACCACGGCTAATGTTTCTAATTCATAGGCATGAAAGTTCTTTTCTTCTGGTGATGTTTGACGGCTAAAATATGCTACTGGTCGCAACGTATCACCTTCCTGCACCTTCTGTAACAATATTCCACCCAGGCCGACCTTACTAGCATCTGTATGTAACTCAGTCTGCGCAGCTGGATCGTATATCGCTAATATTGGCCTATCGACTAACCTGCCTTTCAAATCATTGAAAGCCTGCTCCTGTTCTTCCTTCCACTCCCATACGGTATTCTTTTTAAGAAGTTTATTCAATGGATTTGAAAGTGAGGCGAAGTTCCTAATAAATTTTCTGAAATAGCCGACAAGCCCTAAGAACTGTCGCACTGTATGCTGGTTAGTAGGACGAGGGAAATCCACAACACTGAGTGTTTTCTTATCACCCGGACGAACACCTGCTGCACTGATTTCATAGCCTAAATAATTGATACGTTCTTGCAGGAAACAACATTTGGACAAATTTTATGTCAAATTCGCCTGTTCTATCAATCTCAGTACCCTTTCAAGCCTTTCTAAGCATTCAGCCACGGTTTTCCCATAAATCAAGACGTCATCTAAATAAGCTGTAGCCTCTCTGAATCTAGACGAGCCTAAAACCTTATTTATCATCCGTTGAAAAACAGCGGGCGCGTTAGCCAAACCAAATGGCATGCGAAGAAACTCGTATTGGCCATCAGAGTTTTGCGAGATCGGTACCTGATAATAGCCAGAAGTCAGATCTAAAGTAACAAAATAGGCTTGACCTGATAATCGCGCAATTTCATCCTCAATCACAGGCATAGGGTATCGTTCCTTGACTGTAATTGAATTGAGCATGCGATAATCGACACACATCCTCAAGCCTCCATCTTTCTTACGAACCAATATTATTGGGCTGGCGTACTCTGAGACAGACTCCTGTACTATACCCGCGTCTAACATCTCCTCAACCATATCTCGCACGTGTTCTCGTTCCTTGTGTGACTGTCGACTGTAGCCTGTACGGACGATAAACGATTGGTCGCTTACTATTCAGCTCAATCTCCATTTCCGCTACATTCGTACATCCCAAATCTTTCAATTTTGACGCAAAACAGTGTTTATAATTATGAAGTAATGTCAATAAGCTCCGCCTTTGACCTTCGTCTATCCCGTCACCTATGTGCACTGAACCTTCATCTAAATGACTAGGACTCATCAATTTACCCTGCTCGACCGACTGAGATAGGATTCGATGTACAATTTGCACTCTAGTGCCTCGGGCTATAACTAAACCTTCATGCAACAAAACGAACTTGGACAGTGGTGTGATATTAATATAGACGTAACCATCCCTGATTTTGTAGACCCCTCCATTGACCAAAAATTGCTGATCAGGTTTTCCTATCACCTTACTAGTTAATAAAATAAATCCAGTTAAAGAGCGATCCACTTGAGCCCTAATTGTACTTGGACCACAAACGTTAGCTACTCCTATTTGTATCATTACGTGAATTAATCTCATTATTAAAGTCGGCGTTGGTATCATAAAATTTCAGTTCATTTGAACTTTTAAATACTACTATATGTGCCTGCTCCGTAAATGACTGACCAACAAGTATTGGTACGTCTAAATACCTATCGGCTACTACCTGAAATACAACCCTCGCACAAACACCATCAATATCTAGACTAACATCAACCTTGCCTAACGAGTGCACTACTTCATTCCCAAAACCCTTAAGTGGAGATATTATGTCATCGCAAACTAAATTTAGAGACCTTGCCGTAGACTCCGTCATCAAAGACACCTCACTTCCAAAATCGATAAAACAATTAAATGGGACACCGTTAATACAGATACTTTTAATATATTTACAATTGGATTTAGAAGTCGTTATTTTCATTGTTTTAGGAGGAATATTATTGAAGCTAGATTTACTCTTCTGGTCAAACTGATTGACATTTTTAAACATGCATGTATCTGCTATGTGTCCAATTCGATTGCATTTAGTGCATTGAACAAGAGGTTTGGGGCACTTATAATGTGGGTGACCCTTTTCTTTGCAATTAACACAAGTAAGTAAGGAAGATTGATTGGGTAACTTTCGTGATGGGTAGACATCGCGTTCAGAACCTGTCCTATTTTTCAGTCTACTCGGTTCAACTAACTGCGCTGTATCTTGGCTACTCATTAAAAACTGTAATAATTGATCAGGCTGACTGCAACGCAGAGCATTAGCACTCGATCGCATTGTCTTATCAGTCAGACCATGGATCAGACAATCAACAGCACGCTTGTCGACTATGTCACATTGGTTCAGTAGAGCTAACTTTTCGTAGTAGTATATTTCAAGTGGTTCACCGTATTTAGTCTTTCTACGAAGCATATCCTCCAGAGATTGGCCGTAATTTTGCTCGTATGGAAAAGCACTTAAAAGTTTATCTTGCCATTCAGACCAATTGAATAAGATGGAATTTTGACTTTGGTACCAAATTTTGGCCAAGCCCTGGAGCTTCTGCATAGCAAAATGAATGGTGGTCTTCTCGTCCCAGCCGTAAACAGATACACACTCATTTACTTTCCTAAGCCATATGTCTGTTCTTTGATTTTTATTTGAAGGATCAAATTCAGGTAATATATTTTTATGATTGATAGAAGGTAGTAATGAGGTGCCCGCTGTTGAGGGCTGAGTTTTAAGAGTATTTAAAAGATTAATAACATCTTTAGAAGAAAAAGTAGGGCTACGTGACCTTGATTTTCGGATTGCCGCGTGTCCCTTGGATCCGTGTCTCCGTTCCTCTCGTTCATCGTGGTGACCTCGTCGATGTTCACGTGGGTCACTGGAACGGGAGGGTCGCCTCTCTTTATCGCGTTGGTAACTGCGCTCCCTGTTGACCTCTTCTTCGAGAATACGTAGTCTCTCGCGCTGTTGCTCGAGCTCTTCTTCACGTTCCTGCAGGTTTGAGCCTTGATGCTGTTTTGATTCATATCTGCTACGGCTTTCCGCACGCGCTGGGCTGCGCACGGGGCTGCGCACAGGGCTTCGGCTTCGATAACTGTGACTACTGCGTCGGACCTCATCTCTAGGTCCCGAATCACGGTCGCCCGGAGTCGTCAGGCGGTGCCGTGCTGACTGTTCACTACGTGGCATTGTTTTATCTGAAACTCGAAACAATAGAACGGGTTACCTACATTGTTTTGAAAATATAAATGTTTTTAACGGTAAGTATGTCATATCTCGAAAACTGTGCGTCGTAGCCGAAAAATAATGAAATTTCGGTCCCCCTTGCACCCCAAGCACCTCTCCAAGACTTTATTCATGATATTAAATCACGATTAAATTATCATCATTTTTTTTTATCTACCCTCTAAGCCAAGACTATGAAAAGGTCTATATAAACCAATGCTTTGCACTGTTTCATTGACACTTATGATCTTCAACTAAGTAATTACTGAGAAAAACACATAAATAAAACTATTTGGCCAGAATTAAGTGCGGTTCACATCCTACTTCTGAAATGTGACCTTTCCTAACTAAGAGGGTAATAAGTTAACTAATACAAGTTAGATATTTAAATAACATAAACTGTCTTAAAACTCTGTTTATTTCTTTGTCCACATAAACTTAATTATCTTAAATTAACATTGAATACTACTTTATTTTATTATTAACAAGTCTTAGGATAATTCTCTTAACTTAATTTTGAATTCTAAGTCTAACACACATTTTATAATTATGCCGGTACAAATATATTTTACAAATCGGACTTACATCTGTTCGCCTCCGCTGCTAAAACCAGAATGCCTGGTCAAGATGGTCGCTCAAAAGTCGTCCCGTCTCCCCACTATTTGACAATTGTCGCTAACTTCATATCAATGTCAGAGTTGCCAGCAAAATAATAACGATAATAATTTAAACCTAACACTCGACCATCCTGACCATGTGCATGTCCTCGTGCACTTAACCTAACTTAACTAACTGACCTAACACTCGGCATAACCATAATCAACATAGGGTAAAATAAGGATTACAAATTAAAAACGGAAAGATTGAATACATTCATGACAATAAATTAACATAAGCATTGATTTTTCACTTACGCACATTTAAGACATTGAAGTAAACATATTTATACAATCACTTCATATTATTATGTTGAAATACTTTTGCAACTCTCATGAGTATATCAACATTTTACATGTGTAATGTCATTGGTGTGAACCCTGCTTCTCACATTGTGAACCATGCTTCTCACATCCAATGCAATTACTCAAATCTTATTTCAAGCTGATATGCCCTTGCACGTCATCCTTCTTACAAGTACATATCCACCACCAAGGGTGTCGCTGCGTTGGTGTGAACCCTGCTTCTCACACCAAACGAAACGACTCAATCATTCAATATTGTAGTTATTATACCATTTGCGAACCCTGCTTCTCACACTATAGTGAACCTTGCTTCTCGCAAAAGTATAACAAATACATACAATCATATTCATACATCTGGTTGGTGTGAAGTCTCATCTCTCACAGCCACCCAAATTTCGGAAATATAAATTTTAATTATTAGGTAAACAATTCGTTATTCAACTATTGAGTTCATAATTATCAACAATCGATAAACCTATTAACAGTCATTATATATATAAATGTGTTAATCAATATATCATGCGTGTAACTGATTAATGTTACAATTTTATAAACTTAAAATACTCATACATATTATCAGTGCATACAATAATCCCATAAAATTAAGAATCGGTATCATCACCACTCTTATTTTCATCACTATCAATATCTGATACGTCATCGCGATTGACGTCTAACGAGGCGACGTGAATCCAATGTGACATACGGTCAGCAGCTACCGTCGTCTTGCGTTTATTTTTGCTGCTAGTCAAACCCGGTATAGCTGCGACCCTATAGCGATCGTTCCCCAAGACTGCCTCCACTCTATAAGGGCCTATGTACGAAGAAACAAGCTTCTTACTCTTACCATCATTATTAAAATTAGTTCTAGTGATCTTGACTAGATCACCCTCATTATAGTTCCGAGAAGGAAGCCTGCCCTTATCATACTGTTCCTTTTGTTTAACCTGTTCATAGTCAATATTATCTTTTACAGTCTCTCTTATTAGTTCTAAATCAGTATTTTCTATAGTCTCTGTCACAACCTCGTTAAGCCTAGGGTCCACTTCGGATTTCATACCTAAACCAAACATAACGTCCGCAGGGGTTTTACCAATAGTTTTTTGGAGAGTATTATTTAGCCCCCATTGTATAATTCCTATTTTAGCATCCCAGTCTTTTTCGTTATCATTAAGATTCTGGGCAGTCAGTGAACTGAGGATAGTTCGATTGTACCGTTCAACTTGCCCATTAGATCTTGGACTCGCGACTGCATTTAAAATATGTTTTATGCCCTTTTCTGAACAAAATCTCTTAAAAGAAAAAGAAGTAAAAGATGTACCTCGATCGCTTATAATACGATCGGGATTTCTGAAAGTATAAAATATTTCCTCTAAGATTCTAATAGTACTATTAGACTTGGTATTGCGCACGGGTTTTATAAAAATAAATTTCGTAAATGCATCTACAATGACTAGAAGATAGCAATTCCCTCTATTGGATCGTACAAAGGGGCCCAAGTGGTGTATGTGTAGGGTGTGGAAGGGAACTTCCACCTTTGTAATAGGATGTAAATGACCTTCCTTAGTTGCAGTCCTTTTTGAATAAGCGCATTCCATGCAAGCCCGAACATATTTTTGAACAAAACGAGACATTTTTGGGAACCAGTAAATACTCTTCATTCGTTCTAAGGTCTTTTCTATTCCGAAATGTCCGATTTCGTCATGGTTTTTACGAAGAACTTGCCACCTAGCGCCCTTAGGTACAACCCACCGTAACTTAGACCTATCACCTTTCAAACATCTGTACAATCTATTATTTTTAATCATATAATTATCCTTTATATAATTTAACCCATCAGCATTAAGATTGCTGTTTAAAATATCACGAATCCTACACAGCCCAGAGTCGCCTAGTTGTAACGTAACCAACCAATCCTCGTCACTAATCATCATAACAAAAGGAGAGGATTCCGATTCTGTGTAACACGTATCATCGCTAACTGGGTTACGTGATAATGCATCAACGTGAGTCATCTTTGTGCCTGCGCGATATTCTACCGTACAGTCAAATTCCTGGAGAAGCAACCACCACCTAGCGATACGCGGGATAAGATCTCTTTTCGAAAACGTGGATCGCAAAGCGCTACAGTCCGTAACAATTTTGAAATTTTGACCCAGTAAATAGACCCGGAACTTTCTAAGGGAGCAAACCACGGCTAATGTTTCTAATTCATAGGCATGAAAGTTCTTTTCTTCTGGTGATGTTTGACGGCTAAAATATGCTACTGGTCGCAACGTATCACCTTCCTGCACCTTCTGTAACAATATTCCACCCAGGCCGACCTTACTAGCATCTGTATGTAACTCAGTCTGCGCAGCTGGATCGTATATCGCTAATATTGGCCTATCGACTAACCTGCCTTTCAAATCATTGAAAGCCTGCTCCTGTTCTTCCTTCCACTCCCATACGGTATTCTTTTTAAGAAGTTTATTCAATGGATTTGAAAGTGAGGCGAAGTTCCTAATAAATTTTCTGAAATAGCCGACAAGCCCTAAGAACTGTCGCACTGTATGCTGGTTAGTAGGACGAGGGAAATCCACAACACTGAGTGTTTTCTTATCACCCGGACGAACACCTGCTGCACTGATTTCATAGCCTAAATAATTGATACGTTCTTGCAGGAAACAACATTTGGACAAATTTAATGTCAAATTCGCCTGTTCTATCAATCTCAGTACCCTTTCAAGCCTTTCTAAGCATTCAGCCACGGTTTTCCCATAAATCAAGACGTCATCTAAATAAGCTGTAGCCTCTCTGAATCTAGACGAGCCTAAAACCTTATTTATCATCCGTTGAAAAACAGCGGGCGCGTTAGCCAAACCAAATGGCATGCGAAGAAACTCGTATTGGCCATCAGAGTTTTGCGAGATCGGTACCTGATAATAGCCAGAAGTCAGATCTAAAGTAACAAAATAGGCTTGACCTGATAATCGCGCAATTTCATCCTCAATCACAGGCATAGGGTATCGTTCCTTGACTGTAATTGAATTGAGCATGCGATAATCGACACACATCCTCAAGCCTCCATCTTTCTTACGAACCAATATTATTGGGCTGGCGTACTCTGAGACAGACTCCTGTACTATACCCGCGTCTAACATCTCCTCAACCATATCTCGCACGTGTTCTCGTTCCTTGTGTGACTGTCGACTGTAGCCTGTACGGACGATAAACGATTGGTCGCTTACTATTCAGCTCAATCTCCATTTCCGCTACATTCGTACATCCCAAATCTTTCAATTTTGACGCAAAACAGTGTTTATAATTATGAAGTAATGTCAATAAGCTCCGCCTTTGACCTTCGTCTATCCCGTCACCTATGTGCACTGAACCTTCATCTAAATGACTAGGACTCATCAATTTACCCTGCTCGACCGACTGAGATAGGATTCGATGTACAATTTGCACTCTAGTGCCTCGGGCTATAACTAAACCTTCATGCAACAAAACGAACTTGGACAGTGGTGTGATATTAATATAGACGTAACCATCCCTGATTTTGTAGACCCCTCCATTGACCAAAAATTGCTGATCAGGTTTTCCTATCACCTTACTAGTTAATAAAATAAATCCAGTTAAAGAGCGATCCACTTGAGCCCTAATTGTACTTGGACCACAAACGTTAGCTACTCCTATTTGTATCATTACGTGAATTAATCTCATTATTAAAGTCGGCGTTGGTATCATAAAATTTCAGTTCATTTGAACTTTTAAATACTACTATATGTGCCTGCTCCGTAAATGACTGACCAACAAGTATTGGTACGTCTAAATACCTATCGGCTACTACCTGAAATACAACCCTCGCACAAACACCATCAATATCTAGACTAACATCAACCTTGCCTAACGAGTGCACTACTTCATTCCCAAAACCCTTAAGTGGAGATATTATGTCATCGCAAACTAAATTTAGAGACCTTGCCGTAGACTCCGTCATCAAAGACACCTCACTTCCAAAATCGATAAAACAATTAAATGGGACACCGTTAATACAGATACTTTTAATATATTTACAATTGGATTTAGAAGTCGTTATTTTCATTGTTTTAGGAGGAATATTATTGAAGCTAGATTTACTCTTCTGGTCAAACTGATTGACATTTTTAAACATGCATGTATCTGCTATGTGTCCAATTCGATTGCATTTAGTGCATTGAACAAGAGGTTTGGGGCACTTATAATGTGGGTGACCCTTTTCTTTGCAATTAACACAAGTAAGTAAGGAAGATTGATTGGGTAACTTTCGTGATGGGTAGACATCGCGTTCAGAACCTGTCCTATTTTTCAGTCTACTCGGTTCAACTAACTGCGCTGTATCTTGGCTACTCATTAAAAACTGTAATAATTGATCAGGCTGACTGCAACGCAGAGCATTAGCACTCGATCGCATTGTCTTATCAGTCAGACCATGGATCAGACAATCAACAGCACGCTTGTCGACTATGTCACATTGGTTCAGTAGAGCTAACTTTTCGTAGTAGTATATTTCAAGTGGTTCACCGTATTTAGTCTTTCTACGAAGCATATCCTCCAGAGATTGGCCGTAATTTTGCTCGTATGGAAAAGCACTTAAAAGTTTATCTTGCCATTCAGACCAATTGAATAAGATGGAATTTTGACTTTGGTACCAAATTTTGGCCAAGCCCTGGAGCTTCTGCATAGCAAAATGAATGGTGGTCTTCTCGTCCCAGCCGTAAACAGATACACACTCATTTACTTTCCTAAGCCATATGTCTGTTCTTTGATTTTTATTTGAAGGATCAAATTCAGGTAATATATTTTTATGATTGATAGAAGGTAGTAATGAGGTGCCCGCTGTTGAGGGCTGAGTTTTAAGAGTATTTAAAAGATTAATAACATCTTTAGAAGAAAAAGTAGGGCTACGTGACCTTGATTTTCGGATTGCCGCGTGTCCCTTGGATCCGTGTCTCCGTTCCTCTCGTTCATCGTGGTGACCTCGTCGATGTTCACGTGGGTCACTGGAACGGGAGGGTCGCCTCTCTTTATCGCGTTGGTAACTGCGCTCCCTGTTGACCTCTTCTTCGAGAATACGTAGTCTCTCGCGCTGTTGCTCGAGCTCTTCTTCACGTTCCTGCAGGTTTGAGCCTTGATGCTGTTTTGATTCATATCTGCTACGGCTTTCCGCACGCGCTGGGCTGCGCACGGGGCTGCGCACAGGGCTTCGGCTTCGATAACTGTGACTACTGCGTCGGACCTCATCTCTAGGTCCCGAATCACGGTCGCCCGGAGTCGTCAGGCGGTGCCGTGCTGACTGTTCACTACGTGGCATTGTTTTATCTGAAACTCGAAACAATAGAACGGGTTACCTACATTGTTTTGAAAATATAAATGTTTTTAACGGTAAGTATGTCATATCTCGAAAACTGTGCGTCGTAGCCGAAAAATAATGAAATTTCGGTCCCCCTTGCACCCCAAGCACCTCTCCAAGACTTTATTCATGATATTAAATCACGATTAAATTATCATCATTTTTTTTTATCTACCCTCTAAGCCAAGACTATGAAAAGGTCTATATAAACCAATGCTTTGCACTGTTTCATTGACACTTATGATCTTCAACTAAGTAATTACTGAGAAAAACACATAAATAAAACTATTTGGCCAGAATTAAGTGCGGTTCACATCCTACTTCTGAAATGTGACCTTTCCTAACTAAGAGGGTAATAAGTTAACTAATACAAGTTAGATATTTAAATAACATAAACTGTCTTAAAACTCTGTTTATTTCTTTGTCCACATAAACTTAATTATCTTAAATTAACATTGAATACTACTTTATTTTATTATTAACAAGTCTTAGGATAATTCTCTTAACTTAATTTTGAATTCTAAGTCTAACACACATTTTATAATTATGCCGGTACAAATATATTTTACAAATCGGACTTACATCTGTTCGCCTCCGCTGCTAAAACCAGAATTAAAGGTATTCTAATCTATGACCAGAATGCCTGGTCAAGATGGTCGCTCAAAAGTCGTCCCGTCTCCCCACTATTTGACAATTGTCGCTAACTTCATATCAATGTCAGAGTTGCCAGCAAAATAATAACGATAATAATTTAAACCTAACATGATGTTAAATAAATATACTAGCGGCCTATGGTCCGTTTTAATTGTAAATTTGTTACCATACAAATAAGGTCGAAAGTAGCAAACTGACCAAACTATTGACAACAGTTATTTTTCTATAGTTGGATAATTAACTTCAGATTTATTTAATGTCCGACTAGCATACGCTATAGGTAGGTCATTTTTGTTGCACAACATTGAACCTATCGCAACTCCTGACGCGTCAGTGTGTAAGATAAATTCTTTATCTAAGGAAAAATCGGGATATTGCAATATAGGTGGAGACGCGAGAGCATGTTTTAATTGCATAAAGGAATTTTCACATTCGTCTGTCCAATTGAATTGAATATGTTTGCGGGATAATTTCTCAAGTGGAATAGTTATTTCAGAAAAATTAGGAATAAATTTACGGTAGTAGTTGGCAAATGCAACAAATCGTTTAACTTGGTCACCATTGCATGGCCTCGGATAGTTTTGTATGGCTTTAGTTTTTTCAGGGTCTAGACTGACGCCTTCCGCTGAAATGACATGGCCTAAATATAATAATTCCTTTTTTAAGAAAAATATGACAAGTAATAACACTAATATAATTAGCCAAGGAAAGTACAAACCTTGATACGTATCTCCTTAATTGTTGCTTGTAATATAATTAACAAACTTATAATATATAGCTAGACATAAAACAATGTGGTGCTACTTAAACTGATTCGTGAAAAATAAAACATAAAATAAAAATAAAATCACAAAAAAAATATGACATAGCCCGGTAGCGAACGCAGTACAGCGAAATTCACAGTCCACGCCGATATATTTCAATCCACGGAGCTCGTTACTGACTGTTGCGAATATGTGGATAACTTCTTCGGTTATTGGTGAAACGACTATTGCCTTTTAGTATGCCAACGAGAATAAAGGGCGTTTCCAAAAGCCCGTAACTTTATGTACTCGCACCAAACTAACACCAATTTACCATGAAGGTGATCCTTAGGTGATATTAATAATCAATTTCACCCTTGAATTCGCGGAATGGCCAAAAACATTAATTATTTCTCACTTCAAAGCAACGGTCCGTTCACTCACTCAAAACCTCACATCTCACGAATGACAATCCACTTTTTTGTCTATTACTTTTTCAGCCACCCTCAATATTAAGATTCTGATTTTATCGCAATAATTATTTAAAATGTATCTACTAACGCCATCTATGTGAGGAATGCGATTTTAAGCTAATATGATCATTACATATCCCCTCTCCTCTAAAGAATCCAACCGGATTCAAACTAAACGTTTGAAGTCGCATGAATGCCATTTCCCAAAATCCTTGCCCTTGAGGCTTTTAAGTCTATAAATATCACTTGATATCTTCTCTGATATGATTGCTTTTTCAAATTTAGGGGCCAATTTAGACATGAAATTCTTATCACTACTCGACAATAGTTTAGTCCGTTTCCAAACGAGATCACTTACTTTATAGTCACAAGTCCGGGCCTCCGATTGTACTGTTTACTATTGTTTTCATGAGATTGTCGTATCCTCTCGTAGACGTCGTCATAAACTGACTTATCCGTCAACTCGCGCGCGCGCGCGAGTTGGCACGTCCCTTTTTTCTTGTCGTCAACTCGCTTGCTCATAAAATTTTACGTATTTATGGACAGTCAGCTACAAAAACGTTTCAAAAAATTCAATATGAATAAGACACTTTAATACGATTTGAGTTTAAAATAAAACTTACTTTTGTGAGAAGAGCTGCAAAGTAGTAGGTTTCGAGTTAAAGTTAAAACCCAAAGGACGCCCAAACCACTGACTTTTTGGAAGTTATGTGCTCAAAACGGTGAAGGATAGCATCGTGAGGAAACCTATATACTTGAGAGATTTTCTCAATGGTATATGTAGTCTACTAATCTGCAGTACGCTAATATGGTTGATGATAATTTGGATAATGATTACTTACTATTAAAATTAATCATTCTAAGGAATTGTAAAAATCTCATATCAGGGCTTGTTGTAAATTATTTTTATAACAAACATTACAATTGCAAACTAAACTAGTTAAATAAATTTGTTAATGGTGAAGGTAACGTGTTCATCTATACCGTACTTCACCGAATCAGCCACTGTGGGCAAAGCCGCGGGTATAGTAAGTTATTTAAAGATTTTTGGTTTTAATCCATTTTTATTTGACTGTACTTTAACAGTGCGCGCGAGTTGATGACGAAAAAAGTAGGAAAAATTGGAAGGTGCCAACTCGCGCGCGCGTGCGAGTTTCACGCGCGCGAGTTGACGAATGAGTCCATAAACTTGATTTCTAAAGGTTATTCCCTTTTCGAATTTTTCCCTGTCGAATATAATTGGTTCATCAGGATCAAAACTGTAAGATTTCTTGCCATTAATTGCAGTTTCCCGACCAAAAAACAGAAAAGAAGGTGTTTTTTCCGTCACTTCATGGACTGACGTTCTGATCGCATGTCCAATGTGGGGTATGTACTTATCCCACTCTTTATAGTTGTTTTCCACATAGGAGGCTATAGCTGCACCGATAATTTTATTTCCGCGCTCTGTGGGGTTAGCTTGAGGATGGTAATAGGGAGTATACCATAGCTTTACACCATAACTTGAGACCAAATCCTTAAACTGGTGGGATACAAACTGTTTCCCATTGTCACAGATTATGATGTTAGGGGTACCAAACATTAAGAATACTTGTTCCTCTAAAGTTTGTGAAATTGTTGATGCCTTGCCATTCCTTAGTGGATAGAGCAAACAGAATTTACTAAACCAACATGAAACTACCAGGAGCATAGTGTGGCCATGCTTAGACTTTGAAAAAGGGCCATTAAATCCATGGAGATTATCTGAAGCTCGGTTACCTCTCGTTGCTTGCCCATTAAACCGGAAGGCTTTGTTTGTGAATGTTTGTATTTTGCACACACTTCACATTTCCGCACGTGATCCTTAGTAGGTAAGTATTGGGGGGCTCGGATCAAAGGAGATCCAAGCCCCCCAATACTTTATTCAAAACGATCTTCTTATTCAATTATCTCTATTCGAAATGATCTTTCTATTTAATTATCTCTATTCGAAATGATCTTTCTATTCAATAATCTCTATTTGAAATGATCTTTCTATTTAATAATCTCTATTCGAAATGATCTTTCTATTCAATAATCTTCAAGTTTGTACTTCATATTTTTATGAGGCAGGAAATGAAATGAAATAATAATTTTAGCACTATTTTATTTTATATATATATAAATCTTAAATTACATATTTTACACAGCGACATATAGATACATATTTATGTGGTCCTAGATCAGACAGTGATAAGTGCATTTTTGCTCAAAATTAATTTGTATAAAAAATAGTGCGCAAAAACGAAAAAAGTCAAGACCGGAACACGAACTGTTCCGCGCGGGAATGGAACCCGCGGACACGTAGGAGTTAGAAGTGTAATATAAAATATTAACAGGTTGCCCACTTATCTATGCACCAAACGTGTCGTCAATTTGTGAATGAATTACTTAACTGCTTCATGCGATGAACTGAAAGTTGCATGTGGTGCATTTTATGTGCTGATACTTTTGATACATTCACTGTAATATAACACGTGCGCTTTGAATTATGTTTGACTTTTTATATCGTCTTTTAACAGTGTATATTTTTCAGACTCCTTAATATTGTGCGGTTGCCGTTTTTTTTTTTTTTTTATTTAACTTTTTTTTTATTATTTTATTGTTGGGATTGTCATCTTCTGGCAGAAACTCAAAGCGTATAATGACATCTGAATCAGGTATCACTATTTCATGTATTGGGTTCGTTTCATTATCATTCATAATATTATGGTAAAATAAACCTTCTTGCATTGTATCGCTGACCTGATATTTTGATGAATTTGCTTTCGATTTTTTATGAGCATGCTTCATATTATTACCAACATATATAGTTTCACCTTTTGCATTCTTGATAATAAGTTTACAAATACCTTTGGAAGTACATTTCACAGAATCTTGCATTGTGGCTAATATCAATTATTTAATTTTTTTTTTAAATTGTTTATTTCTGTTCGTGATTCAACCGTTCAACTACAATTTTAGCAATCGAATGTTAAAAATATATGTAATAAAATTATTATAAACAAGAGATTCATAGATTCATTCATACATTCATTCATCAAACAATCTATCTGTCATCCTTTACTTTAAAATCATTTTATACTTTTCAGTAACATAAAAATATGGATGGAGGATTTAAAAAGTCTAATAATTAAACAAGAAAATATTTATTTAAAAATTTTATTATCTAAGCACCATTTATTTAAACACAATACATTTTTCAAAGCACATACAGAGTCATGATAAATACAGTTATACAAATTATTAGAACCTTTATATTGATTATGCAAGCTTAAGAAATTAGGGCAACACCTGTCTTCTAAATTACATATATTCTTATTATTATTTCCTAAAATAGTTTTTAGCCACAACACTTTTTCTAAACCTTTAGTATAGATACATTTATCTCTTAAAATATCTGCAATTAAGTTTTCATGGCTTGAATAAGGCACAAATCCTTCCCCCCAGCATATCTTTCTATTACGTTCAATCCAACAGACTTGCCGTCTTTCTGGTTTTGTCAAATTGTAAAACGGAAACGGAGGCTTAATTAAAAATACTTGAACTTTTTTATCACATATCACAGCAATTTCTTTTAAGATAAATTCATTTGCTTCTGTTTTAAAACCTTGAACGTCTACAATAGCATTCATCATGATAACCTGCGCACAATGTTGCTGAGAGGTTTGTATTCCACAAGCCGATCGTTTATAATCAAACAATAAGCAGTTGTCTTATCTGGTATTGATGCAGAACATTCAATTTCTAACCGCACGTCTACTGGACCTGATTTTAGACTATCGTTTTGCCTTGAACAGTCTAAGATAAAGAGGGGAGCTTTTTCTTTGAAGTCCCTTAAATCTAACAACGGGTCTATCGGGCAGTTGTAATAAGACTGACGAAATTTCACATACATTTCATATAATATACTGTATTTGTTCTCGAGAAACTTTAAACTCATAGGTTCATATGGATAATATTGTAACGTAAAAAAAGTGTAACGTTTGTCACTTCACAATGATCGAATATTGAACTGTCTTTAGTTTTATTGTTTTTTCTATTAGTTTGTAAACCAAAAATGACATATCTAGGTTTTTCTAATTGTGAAGCAGTCTTAACTGACCAAGAATGCTTTGTGGTTTTAGGGAGTAATGGATACTCATATAAATCCCAATTCCTAAAAGCCATTTGAATAGGTTTATCTCTTTCTAAATGTTGTCTTTCTAAGTGTCAGTCGTTCTCGATCTGAAACTTTTATATGGGGAACCCTCCATTGAACTCTTTGTATATCTATTTCAAAATGAGTAATATCATCAGTAAGAATAACACTGTTTAGGTTAGAGTTACTTCTATTCATTATAAGTTCATGTTTACAATTTATCACAATTTTGTTATAATTCTCTGCAAACCCTAACAACTTATTTAATGGTATCACAGCACTAAAATTCCCATCACTTTGGAACCCTTCTAAGTTCCAACCCCATATAGCGCCAACTCTATTTTCTGCTTCATTTAATGAGATGTAAGATTTTATTGTTGACGTTATTCCAGAATTTTTTATGCGGTCTATTTCAATACCATTCATTTCGTATCTGATGTCTTGAAACAGATACATAACAGGGTTATTAGTGAACGTAACAGTTTTCTTGATTGGATTCCCATCTTTACCGATGAGCTTCGCTTGTCCTTCGACGTAAATTGAACTGGCTGATGATAGCACGTATATGTCTTGCTGGTGGATGGGAATTCTGATTTCATCGTTTTCTCTGAAGCTGTTATTGTAGGGATTGTATGAATGGACTTCATAACTTTCGATGGAAGTGTCGAAGTGAGGTAATTCAGTAATCTGTAGTATATTCATATTTTAAACCCTAGGGCTTTAAGAAAATCTTTATTTGCTTTAGTCAATTTCTTAACTATTTTCTTACGTCTTTGCACCTTAGCAATTGCAGAAGAACTAAGACATGTTTCATTTGCTTGAGTGTTTTTATAATATACTATCATTTTGTTTTTCTTAAATGAAGACGTAACTGAACTTGTTCCTCTCCAAAGTTAATACACTGACCAAATTGATCAACAATCTTAACAGATATGGATGAAATTATATTTTTGTTTACTGGAAAGTATATAACATTTTGTGGTATTTCCATGCACTGATGACCTGGAGTAGTATCAGACACAAATTCATGAATAAAATGTGTTGGTAATCCGTTGCAGTACGGACCGTAAACAAGATCACATTCGATTCTGATTATAGATAGACCTCTGTTAATAATGGGAATATTTGGTCTTGATTTTAAAACTGAAAAGTATAGTAAACCGCACTCGTATTGATCTGGTAAATTTAGTGGTGGTTGAAAGTATGTAACTAATTCCGATTTATTTCCAGAGATGGTAACCGTCGTAGACATGCTTGTATACTGAACGCTTTTGCAAGATTCGATTTATTTTATTCCTTTACTATACCAAAAATTCTTCAAAAAGTTTAAACAAAGATGCCCACAATTAAAAGGGTGATCACGCTGAATATTATCATAATTATAGCGAACTTTGGAACCTACGTATTTTATAAATTCTTTTGGAGGTTTTAGATTTCCATAACTGTCAAAATACTCAATATAATCATTGTATTTTGCATAGGCTACCCAATGAGAACCAAGATTTTTAGAGCTGTCTAAATTAATAACTCCACATTCTCTTTTAAAAGGGTGTTTAGGGAGCTCATCTCTCATAAAGACACCTCTAAAATAGGGAATATTATTTCCATACTTCATAATATCCAAATTAGTCAAGGCTCGTTTGGGTAGCCTATATCTTAGTTTTTTTCTTTCGATACAAAAATTCCAAGCCCATTTTTATGTGGTTTAAAGTGAAGTCCTTTTCCAATGCAGAGAGCCTCCATCTTTTCATTGTGTCTCTTCGATTCAGCATACAACTTTTTTGCCATCTTGAATTCATTTATGATTTTAGCAATACCAGCTGCACCGCCTGCCAAAGCTCCCGCCGCAGATAATCCCGCAAAAATAGAAATTAAAGGTAATCCACCAGATTTTGGTATAGGAATAATACGAGGAAGTTTAATGGATGAATTATTAGCTAGCTCTCTGGCAGCGGTCATAGCAAGTTCTATTGCCACTTTTTTGCATTTAGGTTTTAATTTTTTCATATGTCTTTTGGTTTTGTTGATAACATTTTTAATGTTCATTTTAAATGTATTTTTCAACCCTTTTCCAGATGCAGTTTTTTGCGAACACTTTTTGCTACTTTTTTTAAGACCGGACCCAGTTTTAATTTTTGTTGACATAGCGCTACTTACTAA
The DNA here is from genome assembly GCA_905163465.1 of Craniophora ligustri. Classification (NCBI taxonomy): domain Eukaryota; kingdom Metazoa; phylum Arthropoda; class Insecta; order Lepidoptera; family Noctuidae; genus Craniophora; species Craniophora ligustri. Next base: position 5,404,262 of record LR990976.1, on the reverse strand, counting down.
ACGTGCTGCTAATTTTTCTCCTACACTCGCATCCAACGCAACTGCTCGCTCTTTCGCCATATTTAACAAAACTAAATCTGCCTTATGGCGATCTTTTAAGTTTGAAGACCTGTGATAAGCAATATCGTGTTCTTTGCAATATTCGTCTAATTTATTAACGCCTTTATCTCCGCGTGTAAGCCTTTTTATTAATTTAGTGCCAGGTCCACAATAATTATATCCTGGTAAATGCAATTCAAATGGTAAATTATTTATAAGACAGTTTAGAAGACTGCTCTCTCCAATACCCATCATAAGACTGATGCATCATAGGTTGAATACTTAATAAATATTCGATTTATCAATCCAACTGTTTTCGGAAGAAGACAAACCTAACCATTTTACTAAAACTCTATTTCCTTTTTTTCTGAGAACTTTCTCGACTAAATACAAATTGGGATATTCTGTCTTTTGCAGCTCTTGAACATAAAATGCACCTAAAATGGGTTGGCCTCTGATTGCGTCTTCAATTAAATAGGTGATATGAGTTGTATTTTGTATTTTTCTAATTTTAAATATTTCTGTCGACCAGTTAGGGGTATATCCTTTGTCAAACGTTCCTTTGTACTTACTGATACGTACATAATCACCGATTTCAAACTTGCTTTTTATACTATCGGTTTTTACCAACTTAAAATATCTCTCCAATATGCGTTTTTTATTAAAATTACTCACGTTTGCTGGAATTTCATCAATTGTCCGATGATAGGTGTGATTGTATTTATAAATAACATTATCAAGAGTATTATCTAACCAGTTATAGTTACCTTTTAAACTAAATTCCTTATACAGTTTAGATTTAAATGTTCTGATAAATCGCTCAACTATTGATGCCTTCTTGTCGAGAAGGTTGAATAATGGTTTATACAATACGATTTCTTAAGTTTTTGGAACTTATTATTATAAAATTCTGTTCCATTGTCCGTTTGCAGATTTTTGGGAACACGTCCTTTAACCAACAAAATCTTGAAAGAGTTGCATACATCATCTTTGGTTTTATTTTTCAAAGGATAAGTCCAAGCGTATTTCGAAAATGTATCAATGACAGTGAGAATAAAACGGTAATTTTTATTTTCTTTAGAAATTGATTGCATATCAATTAAGTCTGCCTGCCAAAGATCATCTATATCTTTCATAATAACGTGTCTTCGCGGAAAGTTCACCCTCGCATTTTTATGTATTTCGTTTACCACATCGGCTTTACTCATATTTAGAATTTAGCATATATTTGTCTTGAATCCAGCGATGATACTGAATGAAAATTATATTATTGCTACTATTTATTCTTTAATTATTTTAGCTTCTTTTAATTCTTCAATTATTGATAAAATTTCATTATCATGGTTTGTATTGCCAGCATCTCTTGAAGCAACTAATAGTTTCAGTGGTTCAACCAATTCGTTAGGGTCATCCTAATACACCAGGTCAGTGTTGTTTTGTACTTTTTTAACTTTGGCAAGTTTCCACCAAGTTTAGTGAGAATATTATCGTTTAAAGTTTCGGAAAACAATGGTTTGATTATTTCACGATATTTTATTCCTTTATCACCTTTTATTTGACCTTTAGGATTGAAGTCTCTCTTATGAGCATTTGTATAATACAATATATCCTTGTAGACAAGTTTATCTTTTCCAGATATTAATTTTAAATCAGGCTTTTTTTGAAGTAAAAGGTCTTTCAGCCCCGGAGTTAAATTGTAGGATTTATCACCGATTTTAATCAAAATTACACTATCGTTATCCAAACTATCAATTTTAGAAAATGATACTACTGAATTTCCCATAAATAAAGTTTGGTTTTCACTTCTTATTCCAAAAGGCACATTTACACTATCATAAATACCACACATATCATGACCCTCTAGTGAAATTTCTAATTTCTCCATTTTAGGAGACTCTTTAACCAATTGTGCAGAATTAAGTTTTGGTTCGTAACAGTCTTCAAACTTTGTAGATGAGCTAGTATTAAAGTCATCTAATTCAACATTTCCAGAATTAGCGAGTGCAGTATTTTCTAAATGTTTTATTTTTTCCATAGTTATATTCGAATCAACTAGAGTTTTAAGGGGATCTGTGACAGGTTTAAGCATTTTATCGAGTGACAAGTTCATTGTGTGTTCCTGGTTCTTCATTTGTTTTATTTTATTCTTTATGGAGTCTACAGACTTTATTAATTCTATTTTAATATTTTTCTCCATATTATATTATAACAACCACGATCAGCTAAAGATAAAATTATACTGAATTTGTTTTTGCATATCAATGTCTTATATGTATAAACAGTCAGTCAAATTAAAAAAAAATATCAAAGTTTTGTCGGTACCTTCCATTATTTAATGGTGATTCTTTGTTGATAAGTAAAAAATTATAAGGTTTACTCCAAACAGTTTGACAAATATTTTTGAACTCTTTCCATTGTAAATCAGAACTAACATGCTCTTCATAAATATGTTTTAAATTAACATCATCTTGTTTGAATATAATAAGAAAATTAACATTATCACGTAACAATTGCTTCGGAATTTTAGAATAGGTTTGAGATAAATAGAAACAATCGATTTGTTTATGCCTACCCATACAGAAATAGTTGCGGATATTAACTTGATTTTCACACGCAACATCATCAAAAATAAATACAGAATTTGCTAAAGCTTCACTCAGAGAAATTACATCTTTATCATTACTGAACTCATAGAAGTTTATCTGTGGCACTCTTTTTAATACTTCGGTCAAAAAACGGTATTTTGGTTGAAAATAAGTCTTAGAGTAAAGATATAGATTTCTAAATTTGAGTCCATTTTCATGCAGCAGTAAACTAATCATGACATTCGTTTTGATACAATTTGATGGGCCACATATAATACAGCGTATGGTATTTGGCAGTAAAGCGCTATGTCTGATGAAGGAAACAGAATCACTTAATCTTATATTATTAACATTGAGTGATATGGGTTGCTTGATCAACTTCATCTTATCGATTAATTAAAAAAATATTAAACGTGTGTATATATATTCTCATCTTTCAAAATAAGTACATAATATGCAATCCAAGCTAAAGAGTGAACTTATTATAAAACAAGCAAATCACTTCACTTCGTTGCGGTCTTTTCTATAAGTAAGACGTTTCGTATCGCTTTCGTTTATGATTTTAAGAACATTGTCCAGGTAAATATTCATACATATAATACATATACTTTTATTAATTGATAAAATATATAATGCATACTCTTTTTACAGCATCATGTCACAATCGTCATCCTATAGTCCAGTCCTAGATAATATTGACCAGCAATGTAACGTAAGTATCTTAATGACTATTGCTTTAATTGTTCACACACATAAGTAGGCTTTAAATAACAGAAATTTATCTTTGCTCTTTCAGAATTTGATAAAGGATGCAGATCCAGTTATAAATCCATTTTACTATGCACAAGATAGATAGAGTTGGTACAATAAACTAGCAGCGAGTGCGTGTGACGAGAGTCGAAAACAAAAAATAGAAGAACAAAAACTGCAGAAGAAAAAAAAAAAACAAAATCTGTTAAAAACAAATCTTTTATCATACGTAAAGAGCCAGGGCATATTCGCCAGCTTATAAAAATAATTATTCATGATATAAACGGTCATAGGGCCGAAATAGCCCTTCCCCCCGGACCTCTGCAGAGAGTTGACGCGCCTCAAGCCATTGTCAATTTTAAAATTGAATAAAAAGTTAATTTCATACGATAAATATTTGCTAAAAAATAGGAGTGCATAAAGATCGAAGAGTTTTTGCAAACTAGCTGCGAACCGTGAGTACTGAGACTACACACACACTACAACATTACAGTAACTACACGTGCAACGAGACATCCATATAAGGGAGACAGCAAGTCAACTGATATCAACGCACAGAAAGAGACGGCAATAATTCTGCCAGCTTCGTTCAAAAACGTCGTCGCGTACGCATCCATTGTTCAAACCCAAAGGTCTCGTTAAACTGGACGGAAACGACAAAGATTCGCCTTACTCGATAGCAGCAATCATAACTTGAGCCCTGTAATCGTTCATACATTAACTATTAAAGTTAACCGGCTATACTCCTAGTTTCCTGGTACTTGTAGACCGCTCTCAATACGCCACCGCCATGCCATTGAAAAGAACACCCCCCGTTTCACCGACGCCGGCTGGAGTGCTTGGGAGCGCTTGCAGTGCGGCACTTACGTTCTCCACAGCTACGAGTGACTCATCGCTGCAGCACTGCGAATCAGAACCTAATCTTCATACACTCGCAATCAATGTCACTGAACGAAAGAAGAGAAAGTATGATGATGATCGACAAGACGTTACAGTGCTAATTAAGGAAATGTTTTCGACCTTCTCAAGAGAACAGGAAAAACGTTTTCAAGAGTTAAAAACTAGTTTAGAAGTCATGTCAAGTAAATATGACGAATTCCTACAAAAAATATCCACTCTTGAAAAACAACGAAAAGAGGATAAACTCTTAATTAAAGAGCTGGAGGAAAAATTGGAAGTATCTGAGCGAAAGTCACGTGGAGCAGGCATAGAAATTCGGAATATACCAAAGCAAAACGGAGAGACAAAAGAAAATCTATGTAACGAAATTATCCAAATAGGTAAGATCTTGAGTGTCGACATTGACTGGACTAATATTCGAGATGTTTATAGATTGAAATCTAAAGATGAGTCCAATCCTGTTGTCGTAGACTTAACCTCCGTCTTGCTTAAAGACAAGATTCTCAAGGCCGTCAAGACTTTTAATAAAATACGAGCAAAGGGAGATAAATTAAATACTACTCATCTAAGACACTCATACAAATCGAAACCCCTTTACATAACAGAAACATTAACTCACAAGGCTCAGAGATTGTATTTTCTGGCCAGGCAGTTTAAAAAAACCCACGGCTATGACTTCTGCTGGACGACAAACGGTTTTGTATTTCTAAAAAAAACGGAGGACTCATCCCACATACGCATAAACCATGACGCGGATCTGGATAAGTTAAGAAACTCAACATGACTATCTTATGCTATAACTCTAATTTTTTATATGTTATCGATTCATTTTATATTGCATGTTTTTTTCTTATACCGAAGTTACCAATTTGTTTACATTTTAACCACTATTCAAAAAAAATACACAACTCTTTATATCGTATGTTAGTTGCTCATTTCAAGATGCAAGCTATTTTTGTTTACAATTTACCACACTCTACAGGAATTACACACTACACATTAAAGACAAGATGTTTTTTTTCTAAACTTAAACACTATACTCACAGTATATACTATAAATCTACACATAATATACATCCTAAATGCCCATCACACGGTCATTTAGTCACATTCCACAATACCTTCTACAATACCACCTATGTATGACAAGTTTTCATCAACACAATTACTTTATATATTATATACAAAAATCACAAACATAGCGCACGTTAACCTCTATAAATCTCAAAATTGCCATATTGTATTCCAAATACTATCTAGTAACCGTGACCACAGTTTCTTACGATACTTTTTTCTGATGTTAAATTCAATGACTTAATAAATTTAACTGAAAATATCGATAAACTGTCTGTATCGCAATCACAAGAAATAGACATTGAAAATTGTCATAAATTAATATCTCTGCTCCCAAATCACTTTCTAATCTTCACGTTAAATATACGCAGCATAAGCTGTAATATGCCAGGACTTGAAGTTCTACTAGCAAGAATGAAGCTAAAATGTGATATAATTGTCCTGACCGAATGCTGGCTCTCAAATTCTTCAGTTATACCAAATATTGCGGGTTTTTCTCACGTTGGGACCAAAATAAACCTAAAACAAAATGACGGTGTAGTTATATACCACGAGGAAAACCTTAGTATGGTAATAGAGGAACCCCATTTACAAGAATGTAACTGCTTGGTCGCAAAAATAGACAATCGCATCGCAATACTAGCTTTCTATCGGTCCCCATCCTACAAAAACATTGACCAATTTCTTTTATCCCTAGACACAATACTACATACGGTGTCAACCTATAAACAAATCTTTGTGATAGGTGATATTAACATTGACATAAATCCTAGCAAAATTAACCTAAACGGGGAACGTTACCTTACTTTAGCGGCTTCTCATGGCCTTTTGCCAGCTCACACTTTGATAACTCGTTATGAAAGCAATTCTTGTTTGGATCATGCGTTAGTGAAGACCAATTATCCCATTAAAACTCTTATTCCACAAACTACCCTAACGGATCATTACCCTGTTTTGTTGTGTGTGACTGCTAGGAAAAGACGGCAATTTGCAATAACAACAATAACCAAAGTTGACTATACAAACCTAGAGCAAGATCTAATAAAAATTAACTTTGACCCTATCTATCACTTACCAAACCCAATCTTATCTTTAAATTACTTTACCAAAAGTCTTCAACACGCAATTGTAAATAATACTAAACAATTTATTCTATCTAAACGTCACAAAATTATAAAACCTAGGATGACACAGGGGTTGCTACGATGCTCGAGAAATAGGGATAAAATGCATTTAAAATTAAGGAGCGCATCAGACAATTTCATCCTAAAAATGACATACACGCGATACAGAAACTTCTGCAATACGTTGTTAAGAAAAATGAGATGAAAAAAGGCAACTTCAAAACGCACAAAAAGATAATAAGAAATTGTGGACGGCAATAAAAGAGATTACAAATACATCAAAAGTAACAATTCAACCTAAAGAACTTCTAGCGTTATCATCCACGCCGGAAAATTCATTGAACGAAGTAAACAGTTACTTTATAAACGTAGGAAGTTCACTAGCAAACAAAATACACCAGGAAAACACGCATACAAATAACAGACAAACCAATATAACCACAATTAACAGTAGTCCAAATTCGTTTGTTCTCATAGACACAACTGAACAAGAGGTAGAACGGCTCATCCTCGACCTAAAACTAGACTGTGCCAGTGGTGGAGACAATATTAGTAATAAATTTCTGAAAACATATAGAACCATCATTGTACCACCTCTCACAAAGATTTTTAATGATTGTTTGCAAAATGGAGAGTTCCCTGACGTCCTTAAAAAAGCAGAAATTTGTCCAGTCTATAAGAGTGGGGACAAAAGTCGTATCAATAGCTATCGACCTATTTCTATTCTACCAGCGATATCAAAAATATTAGAAAAGATTATAAATTCACGATTAGTTAAATACTTAGAAAAAAATAAACTACTTTCAATTAACCAATATGGTTTTCGACAAGGCAAATCAACTGAGCAAGCAGTAAATAAACTTATAAATTACGTTACCTCCAATTTAGATAAAAAGAAAAAATGTCTTACTATCTTTCTTGATCTCGCAAAGGCATTTGATACGATTTCTGTTTCTCTCTTACTGGACAAACTCGAAAGATTAGGAATTAGAGGTACACAGTTGAAATTGTTTAGTAGTTACCTGACTGATCGGTCGCAGTGTGTCCGTGTAGGAAAATATAAAAGTTCTCACCTTGAGGTTACACACGGTGTACCACAAGGTAGTATATTGGGTCCCACTTTATTTCTTGTGTATATAAATGGTCTCACGAGTCTTGAACTTACCTATGGCGAAATCCTATCTTTCGCAGACGATACAGCTCTGTCTTTTGCTGCCAATACCTGGGAAGAGGCTTTTAGCGCGGCACAGCGGGGTTTCGATATCGTGGGAGAGTGGCTTCGGAGTAATATTCTTACATTAAATGCAACCAAAACCAAGTACATCTGCTTTAGCATAAAAAACATTACTAGAGAGAGCCTCGTGCGAAACATCGTATGGCACGAGTGCCAATTCGAAAAAAATTGCAAGTGTCCACCATTGGAACGAGTGAATACTATGAAATATCTAGGAGTTAACATAGATAGCAATCTCAATTTCAAACAACATGTTCGGCTGCTATGCTGTAGAATAAGAAAGCTCATATATATTTTTAAAAGTACTGTAAAGTCTGTCGAGGTCGCCCAGCGTGCAATACTTTTAAGGTCACGACGTTCAAGCCTATCCGATTCGCCACAAAAACACTTTACGAAAATTGGGATGTCATGACCGTGAGACAATTATATATACTAAGCGTTGCCCTCCTACAACACAGTAAACTTAGGTACAACCCACATCTCCTACTCCATAAAAGAAGAAAAGACATAGTATGTGACAGGACAATGGCGTTTAAAACTCAATTCAGCCAACGCTTTTCCCAATCTATTGGTCCATTAATTTACAATAGGTTAAACAGAATCCTTAACATATACCCGTTAACAAAAATGCAATGCAAGAAGAAACTTACCGAATACCTGAAAAGTCTTACCTATGAACAGACCGAACTTCTTCTGCACATAGCAGCCTAATAAAAACTAAATACAATATTACATACACTTCTTACAACATACACACAAACTCCACACAACACACAGCCTAACACTATACAACACCACACACACACACACACACACACACACACATTCTCATCTAAAACAAACACTTCACATACGATAATTTCTATTTTTCACGTCCTTATACTTTTTCCTTTTATTTTTATTACTAAGTAAATACATTATAATTTAATGTTTTATTTTTACTGGCTACATGATTCAAATAAATGTTAATGGCTATTACATATGTTGAAGCCATTTCATATGTTTGTTTATATGTACATAGATTCATAAAATCATTCATACAGTCCACTAATCCATTTGTACGAGCATAGCTAGTTTTAGTTGCAAATAAACCTCATCAAAGATAGACGTGTATTCTTTTACTCCAAAACAGTTAAGCTAAACTGAACCTTAACGCCCACAACATATGGTCGTATTTCGAGCCGAATCACTGGATCGCCGGACTGGTTTACCTGCGCCGCGAGAACAATAGAAGCCCACATTCCTGAGCGATAAGCGAACGACCGGCGAAATTGTTTACGAAAATTAATTAGCAAGATTTTATTTAGTGTCATTTATATATCGTTTTAAAGCCAATTACGAAGATATAGAACCTTCACGACTATAACATGACGTCCCAAGCAGATCAAGCATTAAGTATACTTGAAGACACCGCATCATTACTTAAGAAAACTCAAATAAACTTAAAAAAGTGTCCCAAGGAACGATTATCAAAACAAGGTTACCTACACACTCGAATCGAAACTATTGAAGAATACTGGAACACTTTTAAGAAAGCGCATCAAGACTTAGTGAAGTGTACTACGCGAGAACAACGTGGAGTGCTTCCATATTTTGTGAATGAGGAATTTTTCCTACACGAAGATTTATATTTATGCATGTTAGGAGACCTCAAGGAACTATTAGCATCACAAACAAGTAAGACACCTAACTCTTCTATATGCAGCGGTATGTCATGTGAAGGTCCTACAAGGGTAAAATTACCTAATATAAAGATACCCACATTTTCTGGGAATTATGAAGAGTGGCCTACATACAAGGATTTATTTACGTCATTAATTCAAGAATGTTCAAAATTAAGTGATGTAGAAAAATTACATTATTTAAAAACCAGCATAGCCGGTGAAGCGGCGTCCTTACTGAAACACATCCAAGTGACCGGTGCTAATTATGTGCAAGCGTGGGAAACATTAAATCATCGCTACAACAATAAGCGCCTTATAGTTAATGCACTTCTGAAACGATTATTTGCGCTGAAGAAATGCACCACTCAATCTGCTACACAGCTGAAAAATCTCCTGGATACGACCAACGAGATTATAAACGGTTTAAATAATTTAAAAGTGCCGACCGACTCCTGGGATCCTGTAATTATATTTCTACTCGTACAGAAATTGGACCCGGAGTCACACAAAGAGTGGGAACAGGCTGCCTATTCCGTGAATTCAGAGAAACTATCGACGTGGAAGGAATTACGTGATTTTTTAGAAGCTACATACCGTACGCTCGAGCTAGTTAACCCTACCACTGGTACTAGGCCTACCAAGGAACGCGCCTTTCACGTCTCCACATCTGAAAGCCAACAGAGGAAGGAATGTGCTTTGTGCAAGGATGTACACACGCTGTGTCACTGCAACGAGTTCAACAAAATGACACTTAACAACAGAAGAGAACACGTCAAAACAAACAAACTCTGTTTCAACTGTTTGGGAGCGGGACATTCGGTGTTCAAGTGTCGTATGCCAATGTCATGCCGCATATGCAAGCGACGTCACCATACACTTCTACATCAACCTCAGGATACGCACGAGTCAGCTTTTCATGAGGAATATCATCAGCCGACTTCGTCTCAAGCAGATGTAGAAGAGAAGAAGGTTCATCATGCTATGGTTACGTCACACCACATCTCAAGTCAGAAGATTGCTCTATTAGCCACTGCAGTAGTTATTTTAAAGGGTGAACAAGGAACCACTACTGTCTTGAAGGCACTAATAGACTCGGGATCTCAAGCATGTTTTATTAGTGAGAAGGCAACTCAGATCCTGAAATTAAACAAATCCCCAGTGAACATAATTGTTTCTGGTATGGAATCAATAAAGGTTAAAGTCAAACATGAGGTCAAATTTCAGTTATTGTCACGTTGGGAAGAGAGCTTCAACTTACATATCAAAGCCTACGTGATGTCCAAGCACTTAACAGCAAACGTACCTTCAAGCACTAATATGAAGACTGATTGGCCATATTTATCAAGCATTCAACTAGCAGATGAAAATTATTTTGCATCTGGAACAATAGATTTGCTATTAGGAGTAAATGAGTATGCAGCAATTCTAAAACAAGGACTCAAAAAAGGATCACAGTTACAGTGGAGTGTAATAAGTGCAGTGTTAGAAAATATAAGTATATATAAATACATTGTGTTTTAAAAAGCATCTATTGCAGTTTGATTTGGGCGTACCCTTATATCTCAGAAGTGGGATAACCGGCGTTAAACTGCGTAAGTACCAGCCATAATCATGAATTTTAATATTATGACGTTATTTTACAAGAATGAAAGATTATTTGAATAGATTATAAATATGTGGTATATTAATAAATATGTGGTATAGTTGCTAATATGATATGAATATAATATGGTTAATAATCAATCTCATGCATATATATATGTATGAGAAAGTGCACCCTGAATTTATGGCGGAATATTTTTAATATATTTGTTGAATAAGTAGGAAGGTAGGTGAAAATTTAAACAGACGATTTGTATTACTCATGAATATAATGATACTAGCTGCCTCTCGCGGCTTTGCCGGCATGGCAGATGGATGAAAGGTGGGCTATGTGTTGGTCCAAGTAATAAACTACATGTTTTGCGTGAAAAAGTAACAAACATCCATCTATCCATCCATACTTACGAACTTTAGCGTTTATAATATTAGTAGGATAATAAATCAGCGATTTTAGCCGCAAATTGTACCTACCATGTATATTACATATTGTTGCCTTTTGATTATATATGCAATAAAGTATATTCTACCTAGGTATCTATTAGTGCGGCTATAACAAAATACCTTGTCAGTCCGTGAAGGTACCGACATATTAGATAACAAAGTGAAACATTTTATAACTTTGTTATTTGTTCCGAGTTGCAGAAAATATGGATAAAGGCCGTGAAGAAAACCACCGGCGTCTGACAACGCCTGATTGTGAGCAGAGTACTGTGCGAAGAACACGTAGCCGTAGCCACTCCAGTCGACTGCGTCACAGCAGCAACCGTTCTCTGGGCGAGCGGGAACAAGAGTTGGAGCGTGAACGACAACGACTTCGCCGTATGGAGCAAATGCTTCAAAAGGAGCGTGACGTGGAATTGCGGAGGAAGCGGAGCGAGCAGCGGCCGAGGACGTCTCATCGTGGCTCCCGTGTCGACTCCGAGCAACGCAGCCGACGCTTGGACTCCGACACCAGGCAGAGCGGTGACCACGAGCAGCGGGATAGATCTCCGCGACACCAACAACGTGCCCCACGAGATCACAATGGTAGCACTGGACGACGATCAAGGTCATGTATGTGGTCAAGGTCAAGGTCATGTGTCCCTTCCTTTTCTACTAAAGATATTTATAAAATAATCCAGGCAATCAAAAACGATAATTCGTCACGACCTATTGAACATGGTGCACATTCAAATAATAAACTGGATTATAAGAATATTTTACCGGAATTTGACCCTACCACTAAAAACCAACGAATGGACGTTTGGCTTAAGAAAGTTAATGAATGTGCCTCTGTTTATGGGTGGGACGAGAAAACTACGATCCACTTTTCTATGCAGAAGCTGCAGGGGCTGGCCAAAATTTGGTATCAAAGCCTAACCACTATACTTTATTCTTGGAAAGAGTGGCAAGACAAATTGCTCAAAGCTTTCCCGTGCGAACAGAATTATGGCCAGTCCTTGGAGGATATGTTAAGGCGACGAAGTAGGTTTAGTGAACCAATCGAAAATTATTTTTATGAAAAACTTGCTCTTCTTAATCAATGCGAAATCACTGGTAAACGTGCAGTCGACTGCATCATTCATGGCCTAACAGATAGGACAGCTAAATCTAGTGCATTGGCTTTGCGATGTTCAGAACCTGACCAACTTTTACAGTTTTTGATAAGCAATAAAGACAACTTTAATCAGACAGCAATTAGAAATAAGAATTCTGATCACTCTAGTTCAAATGACAATAATAATCAACAAAACAAAACTAATACTAGGGTTGGAACTAATGCTTCATTATATTGCTACAATTGTAAAGAGAAAGGTCATCCCTACCTAAAATGTCCCAAACCAATAATAAAATGTAACACTTGTCACAAAATAGGACACCAAACTGAAAATTGTCATTCGAAACAGGAAAATCAATCTAAAATGCCTAACGTGTCTAAAGCAATGTGTATATCAAGTTCCAATCCTAGTGATAAATATATAAAGAATGTACTAATTAATGGAATTATACTAGAAGCATTTATAGATTTAGGTAGTGAAGTAACATTGATAGGGGAGAGTAGTTTTAATAAGTTAGGAGTGTCGCATGACGGGGTACCATCAATAATGAAGGGTTTCGGTAATGGGTTAGTTCAATCGTTAGGTTCCGTGTCACTAAACTTGTCAATAGATGGCGTAAATGCAGCGGTGGCGTGTAGGGTAGTCAATGATTGTTTGCTTGAAAGGTCGATGCTTATTGGACAAACATTTTCAGAGCAACCCCATATTGTGGTTTTCAAAGATGCAACTAAGTTGCAGTTCCTTGATATTGCTACTGAAGTGCCATCGCAGTGCTTCATTGATGAAGGACGTCTAGAGAGGGTTAAATTAATAGACCATAGTAGGTTGTACGGCGTGGCGAGCATAAGGGCTGCCATTGAGTCTAGATACAGTGGCAACATCTTGTTGGACACAAAGGTCGTAGGGAAACCTAATGAACAATTTGTAGTACTTGGAGGCATCTATGAGGTTAAAGATGGTATTTTAAATGTAATTATTAGTCCCTGTTCCATTCCATGTGAAATCCAAAAGGATTACGTATTTTCTCGAGGCCAGAAGGTAAATGTTGTTGATACAGTGAAGTCCTCGTCTGATACAATTAAAACTACAAGTCATTGTTATGTTAGGAAGATTGAAGAACATCAAATAAAATGCGGAGACTCAGCGTCTCGACAAGACCAATCAAAACTTTTTACTTTGCTCCAGCGTTATGAACATTACCTAATGAACAATTTGTAGTACTTGGAGGCATCTATGAGGTTAAAGATGGTATTTTAAATGTAATTATTAGTCCCTGTTCCATTCCATGTGAAATCCAAAAGGATTACGTATTTTCTCGAGGCCAGAAGGTAAATGTTGTTGATACAGTGAAGTCCTCGTCTGATACAATTAAAACTACAAGTCATTGTTATGTTAGGAAGATTGAAGAACATCAAATAAAATGCGGAGACTCAGCGTCTCGACAAGACCAATCAAAACTTTTTACTTTGCTCCAGCGTTATGAACATTGTTTCGCTTTTGATTTAAAAGAATTAGGGTGCACTAGTGTCACCAAAATGTGGATTGAGCTGAACAGCGATCGTCCAGTTGTATACAGGCCTTACCGCCTATCTCATCATGAACGAGAACAAGTTCGTGGCATGATTGATGAGATGTTAGACGCGGGTGTCATAAGAGAATCGGTATCGGATTATGCTAGCCCTATCATTCTAGTCCGCAAGAAAGATGGCAAAGTACGTATGTGTATTGATTATAGGATGCTGAACTCTGTAACAGTGAAAGAAAGATATCCAATACCGATTATCGAAGACGAAATATCCCGTCTATCGGGTCAGGCTTGGTTCGTTACACTAGATCTTATGTCTGGATACTACCAAGTACCGATCATGGAACAACATAAGCACCTAACCGCATTTGTCACGCCGGACGGACATTACGAGTTCAACCGTATGCCGTTTGGCCTGGCAAATGCGCCCGCCGTTTTTCAAATGTTGATGAACCGAGTCTTCGGTGCAGCAAGGTTCGACAAGGCCACCGTATATATCGATGATTTATTGATCTATGGCAGGGATCCCGATGAAGTATTGACAAGGCTAGAGGAAGTTTTACAACTCATAAATGATGCTAACCTGAAGTTGAATATATCCAAGTGTAACTTTCTTCAAAACAAAATTGATTATCTAGGATACGAGATTAGTAGTTCAGGAATGCGTCCTGGAGAGGCAAAAATCAAATCTGTGACCAATTTTCCCAGGCCTGAAAATGCACATGCAGTCCGACAGTTCCTCGGCTTAGTTAGCTATTTCCGGAAATTTATTCGTGGTTTTGCTGAGTTAGCATCCCCTCTTACGACGTTGCTACGGAAGGACGCAAAGTGGGAGTGGGGTACCGACCAAGAAGCAGCTTTTGACGCACTTAAGGATAAATTAGTTAATAGGCCTGTATTAGCAATTTATGATCATTCTGCAGAAACTGAGCTCCACACAGACGCCAGTAGAATTGGTATAGGTGCAATCTTGTTACAGCGTTCCGCTGATACCGAATCATTGAGACCAGTTGCTTATTTCAGTCGACAAACATCTCCTGAAGAAAGGAACTTTCATAGTTATGAGCTTGAAACGCTAGCAGTAGTCTGTGCTCTACGGAAGTTTCGTGTTTATTTGATAGGAAAGGAGTTCAAGATTGTCACTGATTGTAGTGCTCTTCGATCGACATTTCAGAAACGGGATCTTATACCTCGAATAGCTCGATGGTGGTTAGTTCTTCAAGAATTTAATTGTAATGTAGAGTATAGGGCTGGTGTGAGGATGGCACATGCGGATGCACTATCAAGGAATCCAGCGGAAGAGAGTAGTTCGCCAGGTGTTGATCAGTGCCCTTCTATATTGGCTATTAGTGATGAGGATTGGCTACTTACGTTACAGTTAGGTGACACAGAGTTGGTTAGAATTCGTGACATTATTAACAGTGATCTAAACTCAAAGGGGCTGGAGTATATCAAGGAAAACTATGTCATTCGGGATAATAAGCTGTATAGGTATTTAGACGGGGATAAGACTAACGTTAGGTGGGTTGTTCCTAAGGGTGCGAGATGGCAGGTGTGCAAAATGAACCACGACAATATAGGGCATGTTGGTTATGAAAAGTCACTAGATCGTATAAAAAGACGATATTGGTTTCCCAAAATGTCGCGCTTTGTAAAAAAGTACGTAGGGTCTTGCATTGAGTGTGCGTATGCGAAGAAGACTTCTACTACACGCGAGGGATTGCTACACCCCATTGTGAAAGTTGCTTCTCCATTTCATACCGTGCACATCGACCACCTCGGACCATTCGTGAAGTCAAAAAGGGGCAATACCCACATATTAGTTGCTGTTGACTCGTTTACCAAATTTGTATTCATCAAAGGGGTTCGGAATACCAAAACTTCAAATGTGATCAAAGTGTTAGAGGATATATTCGACACTTTTAGGTCCCCAGATAGGTTAATCAGTGATCGCGGAAGCTGTTTTACTGCGCACTCTTTTAAGAAGTTCTGTTTAGACAGGGGTATCAAGCATATTTTGAACGCCGTGGCAAGCCCTAGATCGAATGGACAGGTCGAAAGGTATAATCGCACCATACTAGACTCTCTTACAGCACAAAATCTGACGGACGACGAGAAAAAATGGGATAATAAGTTAGGAAAGATACAATGGGGCCTTAACAACACCGTTCAGAAAACAATAGGTAGGGCTCCATCTGAGGTAATGTTCGGGTTAGTAATGACCAGTGAAAATAACCCGATATTAAATGAGGTTACCGAATTAAATCGGGAGTCGTGTGATGTGTCCTCAGTTCGAGAGGAAGTTAAAAACAGGATCGATAAAGAGCAGGCTAAACAAAAACAATATTATGACAAGGGCCGAAGACCGGCACGTATTTACAATAAAGGGGATCTAGTAAAAATCACGAAAACAAACTTTCAGAATAACGGCAAAAGCTCCAAGCTTTTACCTACATATGAGGGTCCATTTAGAGTTGTCAAAGTGTTAGGTAGTGACCGCTATAAAGTTGCTCCTATCCCTGGGTTTGAAGGTATGAGGAATAAACGTAAGACCACTGTAGCCTCAGATAGGATGCAGCCATGGATACACATCGTTTCTTTAGAACTCGATAATGATGATGATGATAATGATGATGGTAATGGTGATTATGATTATGTTCAGAATCGCTCGTGAAACGGTAAAAACCAGTTTATTTAGTCGTGTAACGTACTGTTATTAAGTACGTGACTTTATAGCAAAGATGGTATAGAAAGCGTTTTTGTACACTTTCCAGGCGCTTAATGTAAATATCATAGTGAGGATTCCATACGGTACAATTGTTTTCAAGCAGTGGGCGAACCAATGTGTTGTACAGTTTAATTCTAGTCGAAGCTTTAGAAAACTCTTTGGTATTACGCAAGACAAACCCGAGAACCTTGAACCTTTTTGAGGTAATATTTGATATATGGCTATCAAACTTCAGTTTCTTGTCAAATAGTATTCCCAGGTCACGAACTTCTTTTACTTCGTTTAGTGTTTGCTGATGCAATGTGTATTTGTATGTTTGCCCTGTTTTATTACGGGAGAATTGCATACAATGGCATTTAGCAACATTGAGTGGCATTTTATTTACTCTACACCAATCTGCCATTCTATCGAGATCAGCCTGTAAGAGTGCAGAATCTAAGTTAGTCACTATTGGTTTCATAATTTTAATGTCATCTGCAAAAAGGTAGAAACTTGAGTACTTGAAACATGATGTAATGTCGTTAATAAAGATGTTAAAGAGGATAGGGCCTAAGTGCGAACCTTGAAGAACTCCCGATGTTGCTGGAAAGGTGTCAGAGAGGTGACCATTAATGACCACTTTTGAATTCCTGCCAACGAGGTAAGAATGGAACCATTTCAATAATGAGCCTCCTATTCCCAATTGGTTTAGTTTTTTCAGTAGTATATTATGGTCAACCTTATCGAATGCCTTGCTGAAGTCTGTGTATATCGTGTCTACAGGGATCCTTTTATCAAGAGAGTCTGATATGGCAGTGACATAACACATAAGGTTTGTAGAAGTTGACCTTGAATTGATAAAACCATGTTGGTGGCTAGTAATATATTGTTTAACATGTGCATTTAAGCGTTTAGTTATTAACTTTTCAAGTAGTTTGCCGAATATGTTTAAAATGGAGATGGGCCTATAGTTAGATACTTGTTGCTTTTCTCCTGATTTGAAAATAGGAACAACTAAAGCTTCTTTCCACCTCTCAGGAAACACGCCGTTCGCTATTGATTTGTTGAAATTAATTTGAAGAGGTCTAGTGAGGGCTTTTGCACACTTTTTTATAAATATGGGTGGAATACCGTCACTTCCAGCACCTTTATGCTCATCCAAGATTTTCAGAGATTGGAATATTTCCTGAGTGTCAAATTCAAGCTTACAGAATCCGGAGGGGGCAAGACAGCTATCAACGTTGTTTGACGCATTAACAGTCGACGAGGTATTATAGACTTGTGCAAAATTCTCGGCAAACAAGTTACAGATATCGCGTCCACTTGACGCTGTCCTGTTCATGTGACACATTTCTGCTGGGTAGGTACTCTTATTTTTCTTTTTATTTTTAATAAATGTCCAGAACATTTTTGGATCTTTTACAAGTGTTTCTTCCATTCTAACTATGTAGATTTTGTAACAGACTTCCATAAGCCTACTACATCTTACACGCAGTGTCTCAAATGACACAATGTCTAAGGGATTTTTGTATCTTTTAACTTTTATGCGATATTTATTTTTTTCCTTTAGAAGACGTATAAGTTCTCTAGAATACCACTGTGGATATTTATTGCCCAATATTTTTTTCATTGGTACATTTCGTTTGATGATTTTCTGCAGTACCTTGTAAAATATATCGACCATTTTGTCCGTTGTAGAGTGACCTTCCAATTCTTTTTCCCAGTCTAGAGAATGTAGTTCAATCGTGACGTTGTCGTAATCAGTTTTAAAGAAGTCTGGTTTTATTATTGGTTTAGCTTGAAGATTATTTGATTTAATGTTTAATGATATAGAGAATTTAAAAGAGGGGTGCAAGGGATCTTCTAAAATCAGTTGACCGTTGCAACGGCTAAGGTTTCGTAATGGAGTATTACAGATGGCAAGATCCAGTGTCTTAGATTTAGCATTTGGTAAGTAATTAAACTGTTCTAATGCATTTAAAGAAACAAAATCTAGGAAACATTTAACCACCTCGCTATTATTAATAGGATATGTATTACTGAGGTTAAAGTCCCCTAATATAAGAGTGGAACCACCGTAGTCAAGCGCACCCTGAGCAGAGTTTAAGAATATTTGAATGATGTCAGCGGTCACAGGCGGGGGTAAGTAAACGCCACAGATAAGGAATTTATGTGGTTTTGGGCCACACGGGGCGGTTGCAATGTTGATCCACAAATCCTCACATGAGCTCTCCAGGTGTGGCAGTCGACACGACTTTAACCTCCTGGAAACCGCTATTAAGACACCACCACCATCCCTACGCGCACTATATCGACTAGATTCGCGATCTCGTCTGTAAATATCATACCTGTCGTCAAATAATTCGGCGTCATAAACACCGCCGTTCAGCCAAGTCTCCATAAGTACAATTATGTCATAATCTTGCAAGGACATGTTATGGTAAAAAATATGAAGTTTCGTTTTAAGACCGCGTACATTCTGATAATATATCCGGAGTGAACTATCGAATGACGATAATTAATTAACAGAAGCGTTCAAATTTATCCCGATTTATTTTTAAGTTATGGACTTAAGTTGTTCCTGGTTCGTGATAACAATGCGTTCGGATTGTTCATTTTTCTTCATGAATATTCTTCCGTTTCGCACCCAAATAAACTTATACCCAAGTTCTTTGCCACGAATTCGGCTCGCTGCATGGATTGCCTTGTTATCTGCTGACTAGTGTTCCACCACGTAAATCGGAATTGGGTTCTCAGTGGCGACACCAAGGTGACTCGTATTCAGCTTATTTTTAGTGTTGTTCTTGTTGTAGCTGATAGTAGCAGCAAAGAATGTATCTCGCAGGCGTTGGTTGTTGAATTTAACTAGAATAGATCTAGGTCGAGCAGTCTGGGTATCTTTTTTTGCGATCCTGGTACAATGAGCAATGTCGGCTTCCAGGATTTTACTATTTGTGATGTGGCCGAGTTGTAACACCGTAGTAAGTTTTCGGAACGGTTTTCGGGCACATTCTGAATTTCTAGGTTGGACGCTCTTGAGTTCTGTTCCAGTTGGTTTAGCCGTCGACTTATATCGTGGACTGATGTTTGTAGCTGTTTGTTATTTTTCTCAAGTGCTAGAATTCTGGAAGATTTCTCTTCTAATGATAACTTCGTTTCTTCATACTTTTCGTTAAAAAAGTCAAGAGTAACCTAAAAGCCTGCTATCAGCTCGCTTATTTGCTTAAACTGGTCGGCAACAATATCTTTAAGCGCGCTGGCGATCTCTTGCTTTATAATTTCTCTCAGGGAACTTTTTGAGATTTCTAAGATGGTGTCATCTTTAATTGGACTCTCAGGGGGGCTGTTCTGTTTTGTCCGTCTATTGCGAACAGTTACGTTGGATTCAGTAGCTGGGCTGTGAGGTTGCTGACTTTTAATGATGTTCGAACAATCACCTCGTGAAGCTGCTCGGACTGGTGTATCAGTGTTATTTGTCTTCGGTTGTTTGCTCTGACACTTAGGACATATCTAAGTAGCTTTTTTGGCTATACTCATTGCTTGGAATTGCTTTTCGGATATGTTAGAACACAGCAAGTCGTACCTTAGTTTACAAATACAACATTGCAGGTAATCTTTACTTGTAATTGTATTCATACAACCCGCACATTCAATGGCCATCGTTAGTAATTTGTTCTTAAAAAATCAACAAATCACAAAAACTATATCAGATCGCTGGGCTTGAACTCACGACACAGTTGATACCGACCAGTCTCAGTCGGCACGTATGTAGCTGCGCCACTTGAACGTTGAAAAGTAGTTCGAAATTTGCAAGTGTATTGCTCGAATTATGGATTTCAAATATTAGAGAACGTTACAAGGTTGACTCATTTGTCACACATTCCACAAATTTTTTCACTGTTTACGATGATTTTGATTCAGTTTTTTTACACTTTTTTTACGATAATCTTGCAGCTATTCGCTGTATTGATATGATTTAGGACAAATTTTAGTGTTTTATCACTTTTAAATGTTATATTCGTAGTTTAACTGCACTTAGTCTTATGATTTCAATTTAGATAGTTTTTCAAATTCACATCACAGAGAGCTTGAATAACACTTCCACTTAATAATCGTCTTAGCACCTTCACTTTAATTACAATGTTAGATGAGATAGTTTTTTTTTTTTTTGATTTGATGTTGAATAAATAGGACCTGCTATTACCCAACCAAACTGGGAACTTCTTAATTTAGGCAGATTGGGACCGAGAGTATGCTGCTCACAGCCAAGAATATCCCAGAATATGTCTGCACTGAGCAGAATATCAATTGCTGCTGGCAGATTAAATTTGGGATCAGCTAAATCAAAGTCTTTAATTAGTGCAAAATATTGACTAACATCAACAGAAGATTTTGGCAGCTTACCTGTCAGCTCATTGAGAACCAACAAGCTAGCTGTGATGCTGAAAGAGTTATGCAAGGAAGATAATTTGGCTATGCAACTTTCAGTAACCTGATTCGTGGAAGAATTTCCTATACCGATTATATTTATTTTATTTATAGAATTAGTGGTTAAAGAAAGTCTTTTCTGAAGGGCCTTCGTAATAAAGGAAGACTGACTGCCACAGTCTAGAAGGGTACGTACTCGCTCAGTTTCATTTCTTACGGGATTAAAAATATCAATAATTGCAGTTGATAGAAACACTTCATTATGGTGCTTGGAAAAGGTTGCTATAGAACTTTGAGGGGTACCTTCAGACTCATTGCTTGTAGTTATGGGTTCTGTAGCGATATGAAGTAGCGTGTTGTGCTTTCGCTTGCAATCACGACACGGTCTCAACCGACAAACTCTGACAGAGTGTCCAGGACGTAGGCAGTTTAACCAAAGATTTAATTTGGTCACTTCTGTCTTTCTATCGCTTACACTCTTTGCCTTAAATATTTGACAATCATAAATTCTGTACTCTCCTTGACAGATCACGCATCTGGTTGAATTTGGGAAACCATTTTGTGAAGAACTGGAGAATGATTTAGTCTGTGAACTAGATTTTTTTTTAAGGTGATTTATAGGTTTACAATTAGATTCAGGTTTGTTCCGGTTTATTGACTCTAGCACATCCGCACGATCTATAAGGAATTTATGAAATTGTTTTAGTTAAGGAATATCGTCCAAGCTGTTGCGATATTCTTCCCACTTAGCCAAGGTACGACTGTCAAGTTTAGTGCACATAATATGAATGACTAGCACGTCCCATTGGTCAGTAGGTTGCTTAAGACTCGATAGTGCGCGTAGATTTTCGTAACATGGTCTACTAGGAACCTTAATGATCGTTCAGACTCCCGAGTGAAAGCACTAATGTTTAATAAAGAGATCAATTGATGTGTAATAAGTTGCCGTTTATTATCATACCGCTCGCAAAGTAATGTCCAAGCAATATCATAATTTGCACTACATATCTCTAAATTAGAAATAATCCTAGCAGCTTCGCCTTCCAAATAAGAACAAAGGTAATGAAATTTGTGTATGGGTAATATACGCTCATTGGTATGTATTAACGAAAGGTAAGTGTCGCGGAACTCAAGCCATCGAAAGTAAGTGCCGTCGAATTTAGAAATTTGAATTTGCGGAAGTTTGAAACTTATCTCATGATGATTGAGTGAACATTGAGCTGAAATATGCGAGGAATTTAGGTCTCGACTTGTTTCCTCGGTTCTTAATGTTGAGTGTCTTTGTATTATACTTTGAGCAAACGCGATTTTACCAATAACCAACTGCTCAATGTCATCTCTTTCATCAATCTCAATAGACAAATCTTCGAAATTTAAAACCTCTATTTGACTTTGCAAGTCATCAAACTTGCTAGACAATGACTCAAATTTACTTAATTTTAAATTTAATTCAGCTAATTCGATTGTACTTAAAGTAACAGATAAATTGGACAAGTAGTTTTTGAACTTAGTGATTTGACCCTTTATGGAACTACGTTTAGTAAGAAGTACTTGCAAAGTTGACGAAATTCCGCTTTTAGAAGCTTCACTTCCATCACTCCTTTCTTTATTCATTGTTTTAAAATAAATTTAATTGTATTATGAACTGATTTAAATAAATGCAATTTGTTTTATATAGAAAGAGAGTGATGAAATCAAAACTTGTAATGAAATTAAAGTTAAGTAATAATATAATAAAGACTTCTCACGCCCCCTCTATCAGTAGAAACGGCAAGCAGCGTCACGTTGAATATGCTTAGTTATATGCACAGATAACAGCTGTTTGTTATCAATTTACCGCGCGGCGAACGTAGCCGTGGTAGCAGTGGCGAAGACCGGTTTCTCTGGAAGCGTTCGGCGTAAACATGTTTATAACTTAAACCAGATTTGACGACACAATGTGTGTTATTAGATTTTATGTGATGATGCACGGTACAGTGCGTAATTTTAGAAGAAATGTGATGTAATTAACATCGTTTTACGTTATTGTTTAGAAGTAATGAATTTATTAGTTAGCGAATACCTTATTTTCTCAAATACACCACTTATATGGAATTTAGGGATGATATAATTGGATGGAGGTAGAAGGAAAGGACACTTAGCTGCACTGGCCTGGCTGCGGAGTGGTTTTTCTTGATAAGATTTGATTACTCGTCACTATCCGGCTTGGCTGCAGTGGCTGGCACTTATATCTCCATGGATCAAGCAGTTACAATCCCAAAATCGTCAAAAAAGTTGCATGTTGTATCGGACCGGCATGCGGCATCGAATTGTTTTATTGTTGGTAATAGTATTGTTCTTGATTATCGCTTATTTTCTTGAAGTTCTAGATTTTCCTGTCACGGTCGCCAATTTATGTCTCAGATTTGGACACAATGAAAAGTCTTCGGATCTTTTAATATAGATTTTAATCATTATAGGGTGAATAGTTGTGAAGTGAACGAAAAAAAAATAATATTGACATTAGCAAATATGTCAAATGAACGCATAGACAAAACGTCAAGTCACAGTGCCGCTCCATTAAGATGAATAGGCGTAACATACACCACAAAAAACAATAATCATCATTGTTTTTGATATTCAAACAAGCTTTTTTGGTTTTTATAAATTTAGGTAAATCTATATAAAAAGAGCCGCTGAGTGGTTGATATTTATTGATATTAATTTCTAAATGGGAATTACTAAGAAACGTCCATCCACTGTCTCTCTCCTGAAATTCTTCAATTTTTTTCAATAACGTAGTAGTAATTGTATTATAAAGAGTTTCGAACTTGTAATTAAAATGTATAGCAAAGTTTTTTGTCGCAAAAGATTTTAACTCTTGTACATCATTTTTGTACATTAAGAATAAAGAAAAAAGTTCAAAATAAATTTTTAACGCTGTATATTTTTTGAGAGAATCATCAATTAAACATTGCACTTGATCATGAATATAATTGAAAAATAATTCTGGCAAATTTACTGCTTCGCTGTTAGACGCAATAATACGGTAACTAACAATACGCCCTTTAAACGCAGAGTTAAGGATTTGAACGTTATCATTAATTGTTACAGCATTATTATTTTTATGTTTATTAGTTCGTAAATGACCAGTCCACGAACGTCTATCTATATGTATATTGCAAACCGAACAATGAGGCATTTTCAGTATATCAAAATAACGGATTAAAGTTGCACACAAAAATATAAATATACCTTAAGTATTAAGCGAAGTAGAAGATTATTTCCAGCACAGCTTCAGTACGTTTTGTTCAGTCTAGGTTAAAAAAAAAATATTAATCAAATCTTCTCGTAGGTCATCTTAGTGCCATAGTAAGTAGTTAGTCTTTATATATCCTGAAAATAATACAAAGGCATTAGAAAATAAGCATAAATGACAAATAAGTAAAATACTAGGCTTAAGTAGATATTGATAATCATTATATGTACAATCGAATTCAATTGTCCATAGGCACGCTAAGGTTTACATTGCTATGAAGCGAGCACGATACAGCTAGTGTGTGTGTGCGTGGGCATGTATGAGTGATGTACTGAAGTCTTAACATAGATAACAGACACAAATGAAATGTCGCTACTACTGTCGAACTACGCGAAAGAACATTATATTTCTGTTGCATTTAGAATAACTACGTCACAGTGTTCTAACCATTGGATTGTTTAATTCGCAAATATTTAATATTCGTTCGTAGTTGCTTGGTCTAGGAAATGGCTCCGTATTCATTCAGGTCTGAGTTCGAGTCTCATTTACAACGTGTGGATGTTTTTGTTTCTTTGAAACCATAAAATATTCGTTGTAGCC
This sequence comes from Craniophora ligustri, assembly GCA_905163465.1. Classification (NCBI taxonomy): domain Eukaryota; kingdom Metazoa; phylum Arthropoda; class Insecta; order Lepidoptera; family Noctuidae; genus Craniophora; species Craniophora ligustri. The sequence goes on along the minus strand of LR990976.1, from coordinate 5,379,254 downwards.
AGAAAACTTAATAGGTTTTATATGTTTATTTATAATATATTCATGCTTATGGTTATTTTTCAATAATAAGCATGAATACGTTATTCTTAATATTATTATTAAGAAGTTAAATATTAGTATGTGTGTGGTTATTTTACTATTTATTAAATATTATTTTTAATTTATCTTTTTGGTGTTGCGGGGTGGAAATGAGAAAGTCTGCTGAATGATAACACACATTTATTAGTTTTATTTATTTTTTTAAATAATAATCTCCTATAATAATTGTGACGTCACATTCCTTATTAGATAAAAAATCATTTGTTCATAATATTTTTGTAGTATACCCACTTAGTGAATTCATAATACCTTAACAAAAAAGTATATTCTCATAACACAAATATAAATTGTTAATACACACTTCTTATAGGTTTAATATATGATTTACACTTAATGAAAATAATTTCTTATGTAACGTCATAATAAATGTATTGAGGTTATAGCTTAAGTGTTCATTTTCTTGGCGAAAAGAGGATTGAAACTAAACCTCAATTTAGGATCGTTAATCAATTACAGATAATTATGTTAATATTACAACATTTTTATTAACACCGTCTAATTATTTAAACCAAAACATCTTGGTATTAATATTTCGTTAGCACATATTCCGGTTCCTTAAATTCTTTGGGTTTAACTGTTTCGTAATCGCTCTTCTTTATGTCTTTCTTCTTGTTAGCTGGTTTTCTGTGATGTAAACCCTCAGCGTGGAGGGCACGGTGAACAGTTTGCAATAAGTGTCTAATAATTCCGCAGTGTCTCGTTGGTGTGAAACCATTTGGTTGCACTTTGGTATTATAAGCCACGGCCTTCGACTTCACTGTAGCAACAAACTAACAGTATTCCTCTAAAACCAAAAAGAATATATAAATTAGGCAGCTATATTATATTATACACTAGTTATAGACATATTATTTACTTTTAGGCTTCATGATTGATAAAACACAATAAAAAGAATAAGAAATTATGCCCTCTATGCGAGACTTATAAATGTCGTATTGAGGACTCCATACTTGAGATGCGTACTCCAAATGGCTGCGTACGAACGAACAGTATAAGACTTTGATCGGCTTAATAGAGCGAAAACAGACTGCAGTTCTCATTATAAATCCAAGTGCCTTTGAAGCACTCTTAACAATGTTCTCGACATGTTGGTCAAAAAGAAGTTTATAATCCAGAATAATGCCCAAATCTCTAATACTGTAAACTTTGCCGATGCTATGATCATGCAACGTGTAATCTGATCCTATAACAGAAACCTGACGTGTAAAGGTCATATGGAAGCATTTAGAGACATTCAACTGAAGCTTGTTACGCGTGCAATACGATTCAAAACTATTAAGGTCAGCTTGCAGATGATGTATATCAGAAATATTGCGTACAATCTTATGAATCTTCATATCATCAGCATATAGTAAAATGTATGAATACTTAACACAATACTTCACATCGACAATGAACAGCGTAAATAAGAGAGGCCCCAAAATTGAACCTTGAGGCACTCCTGAGGGGACAGAGCACCATCCAGAAGTGTACCCGTGGAGAACCACAGCCTGCGTTCGGTTTTCAATGTACGATGAAAACCAACGGTACAAGTCGCCGTGTATTCCAGCTCTCAGTAACTTCTCTAAAAGCAGTCGGTGGTCGATGCGATCGAAACACTTACTGTAGTCAGTATAGATGACATCGACCTGAGCCCGCTGATCCATCCCCTTAGATATAAATTCATGGGATAGTATTAAATTTGTGGTAGTGGACCGACTCTTGAGAGACCCATGTTGTTCATCACCAAAAGTGCATTTCATCGCTGCATATACATTAGTATATACGATGCGCTCCAAGATCTTAGAGAACAGACATATTTTGGAAGTAGGGCGGTAGTTTTCAACATTAGATTTGTCTCCCTTTTTAAAAATTGGTGTGACGAAAGCAGATTTCCACATTTTTGGAACTAACCCGTCAGACAGAGATCGTCTGAATAAAATACATAAAGGGACAACAATGCTCTTCGCGCAATTAACTATAAATACGGGAGGTATCAAATCTGGTCCGCCAGATTTGGATAAATCTGATTATATCTCCAAAATGTCGTGCTCCGCAGAAGCAGTTTATCAATAAATCTCATTACCCCAAGATGTTGTAAGGCTTCAAATAACTCTGAAAATACAAACATTAAATTTAAAATTTATATATTAAAAATTTCTCGACGATAAAGAATAGTAATAAAATAAAAAATAATTAATTAACATAACTAAGGTTTATTTTATTTTGGTATGGACATACTCTGGTTATCACTACAAGCTATTTGTAAGTAAATAGGAATAAAAAATTAAATAATGTAGTTTAATAATTACCTTACTATTTTCAAAGAACAATATCGAGATGTCGTATATTTATTTACTCATGTATTCTGCTCTACAGAATACTATACAGAATAATGCGAAATATAAAATAACTGTCTTCGATTTTTACTAATTTAATAGTATATAATTAAGTTTTACGAACACATTTACTTGAATTATGTATTATTAATTATAACAAATACTATGTAATTCAAGTAAAGGTGTTCGATCACTAATCAAATAAATTAAATATTATATTTTTAATTAATATCGCCATCGCTTACACGTGTCTTCCGTTCCAAATTCATATCATCATTTTTTATAGCACAGTCAGTAAATCAGTAGGGATGTACACCAATACTTAGCTGTTATGTTAACTCTGAGTAGCTACTGAGAATTTCATACAAAAACTCAATAACACTAAACCACAAAGGAATCAAATCATTGCAGTTGCACTTAACCACTTATGAGACAGTTTTATTAAATATATTTTTCTGCCATGTCACATAAAACACAGATTATTTATTTGACTTATCAAAGCTCTCGCCTCGGTGCTCATTCGGATCGGACGTGTGTCGTGTTACGCTCTTTTAATTTTAATTTAATTTTTCCTCTTTTAAATATTTTAATTTATTAGATAAAGTTCGGATCCTCCTTTTTCATCTTGTGGGTTTGCCCATAAGGAGCAGCGGCCATATTGCTTTGTGTCGGAGATCTCGCTCGTGCATTCCAAACTTAGAAAAGTGCATGTCATCGGTAGGATTTGAACCCAAGCACTCGCCGCGCTTTGACGGTTGACGCCGCACACCTATGCCGCTACGCCAAATAGACGTGGATGAGTCTGCGCCAATTTAGCTACCAGTCCCCGCAGCTACGCACACAACCTATGTCACCTCGGCCCGCCTCACGCTACGCGCCCACAGCTACGAATTTGCTACGCGTTACCTGTTACTGAATTGATGCACTACGCCGCTTCTTTGTGCGGTCTTAGCGGATAGTGAATTAAATTAAATTAAATAAAAACCATTCTGGACTGTGCGTTGAAGAATAGGTGTATTAACATCAGTGTAACTAATTATGCCGAAAATCAATCGCACACCGCCTTCTACTTCGCGCCCTGACGCGGATGTCCAACGATGTCTATCTAACCCCAACATCGCCGAAACTACTCCTGAACCCGAATTTGCTAACTTAACGAAAAGAACAAAACGTCCCCGTTCTGAAATTAGCCCCGCCAGTGAACTCGCAAGTTTCAGAGAAGAGATCCGGGACATGCTTACTCAATGGAATAAGGACCAAGAGACAAACCTTCACAACTTTATGACTAAAATGAAGCAAGAGTTGGCTGAGTTAAAAACGCAAAATAAAAATTTACAAAAAGTTAAGCTCGAAATTGAGGAGTCTGCCAACCTTATAAACACGAAATATGAAGAAATGAGGTCTAAATTCATTAAACTGGAGGACGAGCGATTAGAACAACAATTATATATAAGTAAATTACAAAATAAGATCCAAGATATCCAAGACAATCACCGCTCTGCTTTGTTTGAACTCCGAAATATACCTACAAACGAAAAGGAAGACTGCCATGATCTAATAAAGTTGGTGACCGACACAAGCAAATGCCTTAATTTGGAAATACAGCCATGTCAAATCCGAGATGTGTATAGAACACAAAGTAAACAAGGACCCACTAAACAAATTGTTGTAGAACTGCATTCCGTAACTCATAAGAATAACATCCTTCGTGCGGCACGTGAATTCAATAAGGGGAAGTCTATAGCGAACAAATTGAACAGCGCCTTAATAGGCCTTCCTGGTGAGTGTGCTCCGATTTATGTCTCCGACCGTCTTCCTCAAACCCAAAGGCAGCTTTTCTACGAGGCTCGGAAGTTTGCTCTCGCGAATAAATTCGAATTTTGCTGGACTTCAAACAGTAAAATTTTTGTCAGGAAGAAGGAAGGTGAGAAACCAATCCGTATTGTCTCGGAGAAAACATTTCTTGATTTATTGCAGAAGTAGATACATGAAAAAGCTGTCCCTTGTGAATGATAGTCTAGTTTATCATAACATAAAATATTTTAAACATATTTTTACTAACCTTAATAATACCTCATACAATCTGTGTAGTAAACGTGGACGACCCTGTCAATCTTGTACACATTTCACACTTCATATACATGCTCACATTAACCTTACATTATCATGGATACCACTACACTTCGTTACCTCTATAACACAGGCACACACCACAGCTTGCAGCCACTTTATTATATGTATAAATAATCCAAAAAATCCAATTTCAATTCCTATTCCCTAAAATCTTACTATAAATCGCGCTTATAATTTTGCTACTTACTACCTCCGCTTCAGTCTAATAAGGACATTTACTCACAATAAAAATGTTTGACACGGATATACTGGATGACATCGATTCTTTTGGTAAACCTACCGCAATAATGTGTATACCCGAACTATGCCCAACATTTATTAATAAAACTCCTAAATCCTTAAATATCATTCACTTAAATATTCGTAGTGTGAACTGTAACTTTGACAGTTTCATTGTGTTTCTTGCTGGCTTGAAAATTTCCTGTGACATTATAATCCTATCAGAATGTTGGTTAAATACCGTGTCTACTATTCCTCATCTAGATGGATATGTCTCATATAGCACGAGCAAGCCTCACAACCAAAACGATGGCCTAATAATGTTTATTATCAATCCAACTCACATACTGTTCCCTGTAACTGTCCTCTTATCACACGAACTGCCACTGCTCGATACCTTGGAATCACCATTGATAACGCACTAACTTGGAAGCCTCATTTGAAATCAATAACCTCCCGAATTCGCAAGCTTATTTTTATATTTAAAAAGTTAAGAGTATCGGCAGATTTGAGTACCCTAAAAACTGTTTATTACGCCTTATGCCAGTCAGAATCGACTGTCACTCACTGTCAATCACTTATTGTCTCAGTGTTTGGGGTGGTGCATATAAGACAAACCTCAACCAACTGGAACGAGCACAAAGAGCAGTCCTTAAAGTCATGACATTTAAACACTTTAAGTATCCCACTACAATGCTATACATGGAATGTGAGGTCCTGACCGTGAGACAGCTCTTTGTGCTCCAAACAGTCCTACGAAAGCATAAATCTCTAAAATATGCAACAAATAAGAATAAATCTAGACGACATTACAAGGTTTGCCCAGCCCACAAAGCACATACCGCTGCAGCTCAGAGACATTTTCTTGCTCTCGGGAGTCATCTTTATAATATAATTAATAAAAAATGTAAAATTTTCTCTCTTCCTATCGCTTTATGCAAAAAGAAGATCGTTAATTGGCTTCACACATTAAATTATGAACAGACGGAACAATTAATAAAAATAAATGTCCTATAAATAAATATTAACGCCAAATTAACTCGCTCCACAAAACTCACTTCAACACGCTAATGCGCACTTACGCTCATACGAACGCATATTTACACTCACATATAAACACACAAAAACACACACACACACTCATACACATTTCAATATTTACGCACCCATGACGAGGGTCTTGTTTATTTTTTTTATTTTATTTTTTTCCTCTTAGTTTTTAATTATTATTTTTTCGGTTCCATTAATTACCACGTTCCTTCCGGATATAATAAATAATCAATGTTACTCATGCTATTGATGTAAACATGTGAGAGCACTGGTACCCATAACACAAGTTGAATCTTAATTTGGGTACTAGGGTTCAAAAACTACTTACTCTATTCTGTAACATCCATGTAACTTATATCTAATTAGTTTACTTTAATTTTGTAAGTGGCTATTGTACAATTTTTTGGAAATATATTTTTATTATTATTATTATTATTAACTATACTGTAATTAGATTTGTGGTTAAAGTAGGAAAGTTAAATAATTGTGTATAGGTGTGCCTGTGCATGTGTATAAATTAAGTACTTACTTATATTATACTTTTATTATTAATCAATCAACTTAATGTAAGTATGTCAGCCCTAAGTAATTTAGCTACATCGACGGTAAAAAATGCAACATTTTATTTTTAGACAGGCAATTTACCAGAAAGTCCTATGTGCATCATTACTTCTATGCTTTTGTGATAAAATTCTTAGTTAATTAATTATGAACGATTAGTATAAAAGCTATACTTTTCATAAACATTTAACAAATTCGAGTTCACGTCTACAAGAGTTGGTTCATCATCAAGACCAGTATACAGTGATAGTAGTGTTAGTAGTAATACAGACTAGAGTCTACAGTCTGCAGTTCAGAGCGGTTTCCACAACGCCATAGCCCAGAGAAGCGATTCAAATAGCTTAATAAAATGTAAGTATGAATATTAACTTAATTATTCTGCTTTCAGGTTATTTTGTGACTTATAAAATATTCTTTAATTTTACTTTAATTCTACTTTAAACCTCCCAATAAAATGAGTACTTACACTACTTTCTTTAGATTGTTTATACATACTTAAATTCCTTTTTTCTTTATTTTAAAATTATTAGATTTCATTACTTCCTGCAACTAATATGTCCATTATGATCACGAACTTATCCCACTGTCAATATAACAGTTTAATTTAACCGTTAATCTTACATAATTGTTTTTTTAGGTCAGAGTCTGAAAGTCGTCGAAGGTGCATGAAGATAAATCTAATCGCAGTCAAACAGTAACTGGAAAGCGCAAAGCATTGAAAAAATCACCTACCACTACAAGGTACTTATTTAATCTTCATTAATTTACTCAAGCGGATATAACCTACGACATACACATACGAGCTATACTTACTTATAAATAATAATATTATTTTTTTAATCATGCGTTCACGTTAACAGCTATAATGATTTCAATGTCCAGTGTTTCAAGGAATGCGATATCGCTCTATCTTGGTTTCATTCAACATTCACAATGTATACATATAAAGTTATATTACAATATTTTATACATTAAGTATTGGTGTAGCTGGTTTGGCTGCCTATGTAATAAATACATTAAGAAGTTCTTAAACTGAATACATGTAATTTTGTTTATTTATGTGATGGTTATTTATTAAAGAAACAGGAAAACATGTAGGTTGAAGTATTGTTTTATATGGTTGTGTGATGGTACGATGTTTATTCTTTTGTTCTAGCAAAAAATCTAAGACTCTGGACATCTTCGGTCTAAGTCGTGAGCGCGGCGAATCCACAACAGGTTATCCAGTTCTGTCTTCGTTCTTCGTGAATCGAGTTGCTAACGGTAACGAACGGCGATCAAATGCTACATCTGGCAACTACTATGTTGATTTTAAAATACACAGGACGAGTGACGCGCGAGATACCGAGTCCATGGAGCTGTGGAAAAAGGCACTAGTACGAGTCATGTTCCAAACGAATGAGGATTCTGTTCAGTGGCGCAAACTTCAAGACTTCGTGCGGTCAGCTGATACGTTGTTTGACGAACAACCTATATTTACTACTTAATATTATACATTACAGTTTATTTAAGTATAATGTTATTTAACTAGATATGTGTGGGGGCGTGTGTCGGGAAGCTCTTCAATAAACTAGTCCTTTTAGGTTAACGAAATGTATTTAAAGGTTCACAAAATTACTTATAAAAATGTATATGAAATAAAATATTTAAAACGATACGATATGATTATGTCCGTTCCCACCAATGTTAGGTAGTAAAAGGCGGCGACAATCCTTAGTGATGTGCGAAACGCGGTGTCATAATACGATCGGTTACATTGTCGGCATGGTGTGCTGGGCTTGTAAAGCGGCGTCGTAACACCTCCCCTATCAGATGAGCAACTATTTGGTGACCTTGACGCCAAAAGTTGCGGCTCTTCTTTCCTCTTCCGTCATTTCAGTATTAGTCTGGGTGGTTATATTAATTTTTGCAGCTCGACGGCGACGACGTATGAAGTATATGGTGCTCAGTGCGCCTGCACCGAATAGTATAAGGATGTAAAACGGAATGGTGGTATGATTAATTCCAATAGAGTCCGATGTTTCTAGTTGTATTTCCTCTTGCATGTTAATTTGGTCTTGAATTTTACGCAGGCTGCTTAGATCTGTTGTCTTCAAATTAAAACTCCGTGTTTTCGCCAACGTCTCGTAGTGTGGTAGAGCCATGAGCTCCAATGGTTGTCCGGCCAATTTGTTATCTATATTTATTATACTAAGCTCCGGGATTTTAATTTTGCAACCTTCAGGAACTGTGACTAAAAAACTGCCTTGCAACATCTCAAATCGTTCTTTACCACGGGATAGTTTAACTCTGGTACTATTGGGAAATGTCAAAAAGTAATGATGGCTGTCCAGCTCAGTCAGAGCCTCCTTGGTCAGTGAGATAGGCGTGGTTTTGCACGTTATATCTATCTCCTGAAATTGTATGAGATTTTGAATACAATCCGGTTTTGATGCAACCAGGTGAATGATCTTCTGCTCACATAGATGCCAGGAGTTGATCTTCGGGCATTCAGCCTCTATATACACAAATTCCTGAGAATTGGATGCTATATAAGGTGCAGGTGGTACTATAATAACGCTGTTCTTATTAGCAACTGGGCATAATTCATATAATTGATAATCAGTGCTAAATGTAATAGGAAACTTTATGACTACTACAACTGTTGAATCGGTAAAAAATGAAGCTAGGCTAAGAATTTCATAGTAATTTCTAATATCGATGTCTATTATTTCGTCGGATCTATAAATGCGTTTTAATTGGCTTATTACTTACCTCAAGACTTTATGAAAACCACTGTTGTACCCATAGTAAAACACAGAACCGGTGATGTGTCCAGCCTGTCTAACTACCGCCCAATATCACCAGCAACTGTATTATCTAAAATTTTTGAAAATCTATTTATGAAACATTTAAATGAAAAGAACATTCCGCTAAATAATGCACAGTTTGGGTTGCGTCGGGGCTTGTCCACGGACCTAGCTATCTTTGCTCTTAAAAACACAGAGAGATAGAATCAGACTGGGCCGATCTGTCAACCAAAACCGACATTGACAGTGCTGTTCAGTGGTTTTACGATAAGCTATACGAGTCCATAGGTTTCCATGTACCCTTCAAAAAACGAATCAGAGATCGTGATCAGCGGTACATCTATCCAAAATGGTATAATGCACAAATAATAAGAAATATAAAAAATAAACACTTTCATCATAAGAGGTATAAAGAAGAAGGTAGTGAATTTAATAAGGCCATGTTTGTATACTATAGAGACGAAGTTAAAAAGACGATTAATTACGAATACAGACGATATATGAACACACTACAAAAAAATATTATTGATGATCCGGGCCAGTTCTGGAATTATGTTAAAGAGAAGAAAAAAGATAGAAGGTATATGAATACATATACATATGAATTCACTGAGGTGAGAGAGCAAGCAGCAGCCGACGCATTTGCCAGATACTTTGCCTCTGTATTTCATGTAGAGAAACCAGTACTGGATCCGGATATAGCTGTTCAAGCTGCGCATAGTTATCACGACGCAGCCTCAGTTTCTATCGTAGCAGTCGATGAGACCGATCTGAGAAGGGCAGTAGGGCGGCTCCAGTCCCGATCATCCGGTGGACCTGATGGTATTCCTGTTATGCTGGTTAAGGATTGTATATCGGTTCTTGGTAGGCCCCTACTTTATCTATACAATCTTTTTCTCTCCCAGTCCACATATCCTGAGATCTGGAAGTTATCGAGGGTGACTCCCGTTCCTAAACGTGATGAAGGCACCGATGTTGCTTCTTTCAGACCAATTGCGGTACTATCCGTATTCGCTAAGATATTTGAAGCAATCCTAAGTGATCGTATAAATAGCCAAATCAGTCACCGGCTCCACAATAGTCAGCATGGGTTTCGCCGCGGCCGCTCTACCACCACCAATTTGGTTGCGCATGTCGACTATATATGCTCTCAAATGGATAAGCGGAAGCAAGTCGACGCGGCGTACTTCGACTTCAAAAAAGCTTTTGACTTGGTAGATAACGATATCCTTATGAAAAAGTTGGCGATTATTGGGTTCACGCCAAAGCTTCTAAAATTTTTCTCCTGCTATCTAAATAATCGTCGTCAATTCGTGTGGTTAAATGGATATGATTCCGGAGACTACTTTACGAGATCAGGAGTGAGTCAGGGTAGTACTTTGGGTCCGTTGCTGTTCGTTATATTCATTAACGATTTACCGGAGGTGGTCCTGACTTCACAGTGTCTCATGTTTGCGGATGATCTTAAACTTAGTCTGGGTGCTCAAACCGAGGCCGACGCCGCGGCATTGCAAAGGGATATTAATGCGGTATCCATGTGGAGTCAAGAGAACCACCTCCCATTCAATAATCTTAAATGTAAAATAATAACATTTTCACGTAAATCACAGCCCTTGATGATTAGTTATAATTTGCTGGACGCTCCTTTGGATAGAGTGTTTGATGACATTCGGGATTTAGGTTTAGTATTAGATAGTAAATTAGACTTTCATACGCATATCACAAAAATTTGTAAGTCAGCGCATAGAACGTTAGGATTTGTCATGAGAACAGCATCACAGTTTGACAATATAGGAGTTGCAAAAGTATTATATAATGCATATGTGCGTAGCAAACTAGAGCATGGTGCAGTAATCTGGAGCCCTTATGAGGAGAAATACACTCTTATGATTGAAAAAATACAGCGAAAGTTTGCTCGATGGATATTCAAAAAGCAATATGGATACTATCCCTATCTATATCCGTCTTTATTCGTTTCTGGTATGGTGGACATGGAAACGCTGAAATTCAGAAGAGTTATGGCTCAAATCACGCAATATCTGTCCATAATACATAGCAAAATCGATAGTCCCCAAATATTAGAGCGAGTCCGTATTTTGGTCCCCGGGAACATATCGATGGACTCGGCAGGTCAAGTAGCGCCGCGCCGCCGCCCGCGGCTGCTGGAGCCGACTACCGCGCGCACCGAGCGAGGCCGGCACGCGCCCACCAACCGCACCCTCCGCACTATTGGGGACGTACTTGCCCAGCACCACGAACTTGACTTATTTGCCGATGGATTAGGACATTTGTGTAAAATATTTCGTGTATTTTTAAATGACATATCCTATGCTTAATTATTTTTAATACTACCGAACTGACATATTAACATTCCAATTATTTATTTTTATTTTATTTTATATTGACATTATGCTGACATTCAGTTCTTCATATTAATGCACCTGATTTATTGTTATTATTATCACAGACATTGACATTATTGTTATGTAAAAAATAAAATGTATTGTATAATTTGGTGAGCATGAATTAATATTAATCAAAAATTATTATTAGTACCTAATTGTAAATTAATCTTGTAAGCGTTTTGGGTGTGACATCTGTTAGCTTGTAAGATCAAATGAATAATAAATAAATAAATAATAATAAATAAAAATAAATAAATACAATTAAGAAGAAATAAACAATAAGTGCTGTGACATCTATCTTTGTGCTAATGTTGTTTGAAAATGAAAACTTATTTATCTAAGACTATGCTGCAAATACTCGATGCCACAAGCCACTGGGGCCACCTTTGCCAGCTGTGTGCAGACCAAGGTAATTTTTATAAGATATCGTTCTTTTGTTGGCGTAATAAATGTTTTTTATAGTTGATACTAAAAGCACTAACTGTCCTTATAGCACGAAAAGGAGGTGGCAAGTCGTTCCAGCAGCGAGTGGCAGCGAATTTAAACCTACCACGGAAAGCAGCAGTTCTATGCGTTGGTGTCAACTTGAGGTAGGCTGATGCTCTGGTGTTAACTTTATTTATTTCACGCGACCACGAAAGTTTTTTATACAGGTAATCTGTTTTTTTTTGTGAGAATTATGCCAAATAGTAGGGTAGCCAGATGGAGTTTCCTCCGTGCTGACATTCTCATCAGATTACCCTCGTTTAGAAAAGGAGTTATGTGGGATCTGGGGGGAATGTTATAACAGAATCTAGCACACGCATTCTGTACTCGCTGGATCATTTTCTCGCTCCTACCGAGAATGCACGTCCCATACACAGTGTCAGCATAGTTCAGCTTGGATAAAACAAGTGACTCACATAGCATGACACGCATATCCACACTTATGTAGGGACGGACACGATACAGAAGTTTGAGTCGGTAGAAGCAGTTGCGCACAGCTTCCAGGATGTGTGCTTCAAAATGCAGTTGACTGTCAAAAACCACCCCCAGATTACGAGCCTCTTGGACTTGTTCCAAACTACAACTATCAATTTTTAAATCTAAATTATAATTAGACATCCTCCTAATGAAATTTCTGGATCCTAACACAATGTAATTGGACTTGCTGGGGTTAAGGACCAGGGAGTTTCGTCTAGACCAAGCAGAGACCATATCCAAGTCCTCATTTATTCTGTTTACAGTGTCGACAGCATCCTGGGATTGAAACGGGAGGTAAATTTGGAGGTCATCGGCATAAAGGTGGAATTTAGTGTATACAAGACAGTTAGTGATGTCAGCACTGTACAGAACAAAAAGAAGCGGGCCGAGGATGGATCCCTGGGGCACACCCCTGTTCACGCACCTAGGGCTGGAAGATAAAGTACCACCATCAATATCACTTGTCAGCTGTACAAACTGCGAACGGTTAATAAGGTAACTTTGAAACCATTGAGTTGTTTGTGTGTCACATCCGTAATAAGATAGCTTTTAAAGAAGTAAAGAGGTATTTATACAGTCAAAGGCACGCGAAAAGTCCAGCATAATAAGCAGAGTTCCCAAGCCCTGATCTCTGGCTTCAAGAGAATTACCAACCACATCAAGTAGTGCTGTCGCTGTACTGTGGCCCTTGCGAAAACCCGATTGAAATACCGGCAAGACACTGTTCTGCTCTAGATATGCCCTAAATTGTTCAGACACAACCTTTTCCAGTATTTTGGACAGACAGGGCAGAAGGCTAATAGGGCGAAGATCTTTTATGCTTGTAGGATTAAGTACTTTTGGGATGGGTCTAACTATTGCCCTTTTCCACAGATCCGGGAAGACAGAGGTAGCAATCGATTGGTTAATGATGGCTGTAATAGCTGCAAGTGTACGCGGAAGTGTCATCATAATCATCTCAAGAGAGATGTGATCTGAACCTTGAGCATTCGACTTCAAACCTCGTAACAGCCTCATCACCACGTCCTCAGAAACAGTTTCTAACTTAAAATGACTATTATTAAAACTATTTTGCTCAAAGTATGTCAAGTCTGCCGTTGTTACATTACTACTACCAGGTACATCCAAAAAGTGTTTGTTAATTAATTCCGGGTCATTACAAAAATGAGGTAATCTGTGCTCTGATTTATTTGAGATGTTTATAGTTGATTTTAAATGCTTCCATAATTTCTTAGGCTGTTTAATGTTATTATTAATGTATGTTTTGAAATATGCACATTTCTCACTCTCTATTGCAGCTCTGACAATGTATTTTAATTCTTTATAAGACTTTATATGACACTCAGATCTAGAAATTTTGGACTTATTATGACACTTGTCACGCAACTTCACCATCTCCTTGACAGTGTCGGTTATCCAAGGGCAAGACTGTTCTTTTATTAAAACTTTTTTAAGAGGTGCGTGTAAGTCAAATAGTTTGAGAATATATTGATTAAATGTCATTACCATTGTGTTCACATCTTCTAGACTTTCAATATATTCCCAATCCATATTATTTAAGTCATGATAGAAGTATTCTGGTAAGATGTCTTTAAGTGGCCTATACGTAATCCATTTAGGTGTAGGTTTCTCTAATTTAAATTTTAATTCAACCGAAACAATGGCGTGATTGCCGAGCTCGGGTGTGTGAGATACTGATACCCCACACACCCGGGCATCGGTGCACACTACATCAATTAGGGTTTGACTATGATCCGTATAATGGGTTGGCTCGGTAACAATTTGATTTAGCTTGCAGTATAGTAAAAAGTTTTTCAGTAATTTGGTTTTATTGTCGGTGGGGTTTAGGACGTTAATATTGAAATTGCCAAGCAAGAGAACTTTATCCGCGTTAGCAAAGGAGGAAAGAGAATCGGTAACCGCGTCCAGAAAAACATTGACGTCGAGCCACGGCGGCCTGTACGCAGTACCGATAATTAACGATTGCGAGTTCATGGTCATCCTGAGCCACATCTGCTCGACCTGCGGCGCGGGCGGGTGCGGCGCGGCGCGCACGCGGACTCCGCGGCGCACGTAGAAGCCGACGCCGCCCCCGCGGCCTCCGCGCACGGCGGCGGGGCGCGGCACGTGTCGCAGCCGGTAGCCCGGTACCTTTGGCGCGCGACCCTCCTCCCCCTGCCTGAGCCAGGTCTCATTTATCGCCATGATGTCTACTGATAGATTGTTCATTGCCACGATAAATTCGTCTTGACGTGAGCCTAGCGACCCCGCATTGAACAGTCCGACTTTGAGATTTTTAGTTTTATTCATTTTTTAAAGTGTAAATGATGTAAAAGTATAATAATTTGTATAAATAGTTCACAGCATAAAATAAAGAATAGTATATAATGTATATAGCTTTAGATAAACAATATAAGTAATATAATAATATAGCGTAGTTTATAAGTAGGATAATGTAGATATTGTAGATGTATAATTGATCCATAGGAATGTAAGTGTTAATAATAAAGAATAATATTTGTATAATAACTACTCGGGTAGCCTGGCCATAGAAGGGTAACGCGTCATACTGAGACAGGAAGATTTCTGGCCTCGCACAAATATCACTTATAAATAAAAAAATATTTTAATTACAAAAAATATAGAAAAAAATTATGTGAAATGTAGGATTGCCTGAACAGTAATGCATACAAGGGACAAGGTTACACATCATTATTAAGCAATACTTCCTGGCCAAAAACACGGACAAAGTCTCCCTCCGAGCGGATGCAATGGGTCGCCTTGCCGTCACCCTGTTTGGCAAGAATACGCCCGAACTTCGTCCACGTGTACCTCCATCCAAGACGGCTCCCGGCTTCACGTACCCGGTAAAACAGGTACTTATTGACTTTCGTGAGCCTCTCGTTGAGAAAGAAGCGTCGCGGAGGCCCGGGCAGCCCGAGGTCCGCCGTGGTGGCGCCGCGGCGCACACGCGCGCCCTGCAGCAGATCATCGCGCAGCGCGCGGCGCGTCAGCCGCACCACGATGCGCCGCGCGCGCCCGCCCGCCGCCGCTCCCCCCGCCGGACTCGCCCCGCCGCTCCCCGCACCTCCCGTCACCCGCGCCTCGCGGTCGGCTCGCAGGCCCACTCGCTGCGCAAACACTATGTCGCGTTCCTCAAGAGCCACTCCGAGTTTCGCCGCCACCAATCCGACAGTATGCAGTACGCTCTCCCCAGGTACCTCCGGGATGTTCGCTATTTCTAGATCGGAGCTGAGCAATTCCTGGTCGCGGTCATTCAGGTCCAGCTGCAATTGGGTGACCAGATGCTCCAACTGGGTTACCTTTTCGTCAGACTGGGTAGCACACTGCTTACTCTCTAACGCCCCGATTCTGGATTCCAGAGCGTCCACCCTCTCATTACAGGCTCCCAGCGATGAGTGCAGGACGGCCATCTCACGACGAAATTCCCTCATTTCGTCCCTGACCTCCCGCAACTCGGACCTAAACAGCCTAATTTCCTCGCGACGGGTCAGCTGCGCTTCAGGCGAAGGTTCCCCATCAGTGCTCTGTTCACTCGCAGCCCGAGACGTTATCTTTTTGGCTACCACAGGGGGCACGGTTACTGTGCTCTGAGAAGGAGTCAGTGCTACAGATGGTCTGGTAACTGCGCCCCGGACAGATCCCACCGCAGCGGTGACCGCTGCTGCCGTGATTTGAGGGGGACCACTAGCCAAATCCTTGACAGGTGTTGCGCTATTATCTCCCCTAGGCAACTTCTTTTTGCAATCAGGGCACAACCAGTCGTTGCATATCTGCGTGTTATCAGATAACATCAAACAAGCTAGGTGGTATCTGTTATTGCAGGCATAATTGCTGCAAGTGGCGCCACCTTTTGCAGCCAGGAATTTACCGCAGGCTGCACACTTAACCATCGTAAAGTTAGGCCGTTGAGATTCGGTAAGTTAATAATAGATAGCGTAACCACTTTGACCTCTCCTTGTCGGTAGATGGCGACTGTTTCGCAAATAGTCTATTGAGCCTACTTGACGGATCTACTAAAGTTCATTGACACCGGTAACTTATTTCGCTTTTTGGGGGTACTAGTGGTACTTAAAATTGTAAGTAGCCCTAAATGTCAAACAATAAACTATATTATGCAAACTATTTTTATAAAAATACACTATATTTCACTGCATTTTATTTTGCAAACACTCACGCACGCTAGTCCAACCATATAAACTTCATTTAAACCGAATTTGCGCGGGTTTATTAAATGGTTCAACAGTATTCTAGTAATGACACGAACAGCTGTTACGTTCCGTTGTCCGTCCGTGACGTCACTCCCGAGATTTCTTTATCTTCGAAATTAAGCTACCTCTGGTGAGCAACGAATAGTATGAGCCGAACCGCATCATACCCATTCCATTCATACTAGGAGAAACAGAAAGGCACATTATACCCACATCGGAATATTTGGCAATAAACCTAAAGAAAGATATGATGATGCCCCTGACTTACAGTGATCTAAGTACAGATTTACGTCACGGATGTCAAAGTGGTTGCAAGTGCTCATAGACTTTAGGGAATTTAAAATATATCTAATAGTTAATATCAAAGGACATTTTCCTAAAAAACTGTCTCATAGTGTATTACATAACATATTATAAAGTGCAGTGCCAGTAATCTCTAAATATACTATAAAATTCCGTAAACAGTGAAGATAGACACATAATTCTACCCTATGTTAAAAAAAAAAAATACATGACTAATAATTAGTGTAAACTCAACAGTGCCTTAGGAAAAAGTGTGTGCGACCCCTAATCTCCATAGTGCGTAACGTGTGGTTAACTAACACACCATAAACTATCAAAACACCATCAAATCAAATCTGAGGAAAAGCGCCATCTGTTGATACACACCTAAACTACGTGATAACGAACCCTTGTGTGATCACAGTGAAGTAGTCCATGCGCAGGAAATAACGTCGCGACTGCCTAGCGCCATCTATTTCATCTCGACGGCAATATAAATTCATAATACAGAAGTCAAACATACAATCAATCCTCGAAATGAATAAATGCGGAGGTTGTGGGAAATTCCTATCAAACATTAATTCTGTGCGTTGCTCCATATGCCAAGGGAAGTTCCACAAAGTTTGTGTAAATATTCCCGAATCAGCCGGAGTTAAAGTAACGTGGACCTGTCCTGGTTGTAGGTCCAAATTACCCCGGGAAGATAACTCGGCGACTCCCGTAAAGGGACTTGATTCGGACTACATATCAAGTGCTGGCAATATAAATTCATAATACAGAAGTCAAACATACAATCAATCCTCGAAATTAATAAATGCGGAGGTTGTGGGAAATTCCTATCAAACATTAATTCTGTGCGTTGCTCCATATGCCAAGGGAAGTTCCACAAAGTTTGTGTAAATATTCCCGAATCAGCCGGAGTTAAAGTAACGTGGACCTGTCCTGGTTGTAGGTCCAAATTACCCCGGGAAGATAACTCGGCGACTCCCGTAAAGGGACTTGATTCGGACTACATATCAAGTGCTGGCACTGGCTTGAGTGAAGTCTCGGTGCTGTCACTGGAAAACACCCAGACTCGTCTGTCACTAGACGAACCTCTTGACCTAGCAAGTGAAATTCGTTCCATTCGCAATGAGATAAGTGCTTTAAGAGCGGAAGTCAGGGACTATCGGGATGAAGTGTCAGGTTTTAAGACACAACTAGAATCGCATGGTCAGTCTATCTCAAATATAGAATCTAGAATTTCGGTACTGGAGGAAAAATTTGAAAAAGTAGTTCCCTCTAACCTGGATCCTCTAGAGGACACCATAGCCGAGCTAAAGTGTCAAATTAACGAGCGCGACCAAGAGTTATTACGCAACGATGTGGAGATAGCCGGCGTACCAGAAAGTAAAGACGAGAGTGTCATACTTCTCGTGAAAATGCTTTCCGTCAAATTAGGCGTCCAGTTAGAGGAAAGGGATGTCGTCCACGCCGAGCGTGTCGGATCAACGCTACGAAATAGATCAGAGGCGGCTGACAGCGCCAGCTCTCTGTCTGCTGACCCCGCGTCGCAGCGGCCGCGATGTATCTCCGTGCGCTTTACTAGAAGCACGACTCGTGAGCAAGTACTTCGCGCGGCCCGAGTGCGCCGCGTTCTAGACTCCACTGACCTTGAGGTGAAAGGCGCAGCTCGCCGTATATACATTAACGAGAGGCTTACCCGAGCAAACCGCCTACTGTTTTATCACGCTCGACAGGCCGGTAGTCTGCACAAGTGGAGGTACGTGTGGACCAGGGACGGAAGAATTCTAGCGCGCAAAGAACATGGTTGTAAGGCTCAGCGTATTCGTTGTGAGAAAAACCTAGACAAAGTTTTTTATGATATATTATTATAATTTTAAATTACTTTTACGTCAGTCGCACGTGTATTTGTATTGCTATCCTAAAGTACATAATAAGAGTACAAATTGTTCGTGTGTATTTCCTTATATTTTTACTATGTTGCTATCTTTTCTAACGTATTCTATGTTTTATTGTTTTGTTTTGCACCATATATTTAACTTAGTTACAAGTATCAATATCTCGTGTAGCCTCACGGTGGTAATTTTATATACTGAATTTATAGAAATACAGGTTTTATTTTGCACAATTAATAACATACGTCTCACACGAATAACAAATACATTCACAGTCTATATAGCTCACACATATCTATGTACACACGACACCTTTACATCCCTAAGTGTTGTGATAATTTTAATATATAATTATTATATTCTTTTGAGTATTTACAATGCCTAATAAAGATAAATTTTTGAAGGTTGGTTTTTTAAACGCGGGATCGCTAGGCACAAATCATGACGAGTTTATATCAGTATTCGAACATCATAATTTTGACATCGTAGCGATAAACGAAACATGGTTGCGCCCAAATGAGGACGGGCGTGCGCCTACCGTGCCGGGATACCGTCTGCGTCACACGCCTCGGCCGACGAACGTATGCTCAGGACGAGGTGGGGGTGTTGGCTTCTATATTAGACGAGGCTTGAGTGCGCTAACGTGGACCATCTCTGTTGATAGCAGGTACGAATCGGTAGAACAGATGTGGTTGACGCTTACGCTGAACGGCAGGAAAATAGCAGTAGGAACCGCGTACCGCCCTCCATGGCTCGACCTTGACCTGTTTCTAGATGCCGTTACTGAAACCGTGAGCACGCTGGGTAAATGCGACCATTTCTTATTAATGGGGGATTTTAATGTCAATATTTTGTGTACGAGCGATAGCAAAACGAAAAAAATAAACGAGTTTCTGCGTTATCTTGGTCTTGCTCAATTGGTTGCATCCCCGACGCACTACACAAGCAGTAGTGAGACACTGATCGATTTGGTGTGTTCAGATCTTAAGGAAAGATATTTAAGCGTGGAACCGTTCGTGTCTTTGCACGGCCATTGCCTTATCGTTTGCGAATTTAACATAAGGCGGGAACATTTTGAACCCTTCTTAGTGAAATATAGGCCCCTAAATAATATATGTATGGAGAGTTTCTACACCGACCTCGTAAGATTAAACTTAGAGGACATACTTTCCCTTGATAATATTAACGATATGATCAATGCATTTAACCACCGCTTACTGTCAGTGTTCGATATGCATGCGCCTGTTAAAACATGTCTTATAAAAGAACGGTCATATCCATGGATACCGGATACTGTCAAAACGATGATACGCTTACGTGACAAAGCGCTAACCGCATATCGTAGTACTAAGTCACAAAGTAAAAAACAGTATTACAAGGAGTTTAAATCACTTGTTATAGAAGCGATTGATAAGAAAAAGCGCGCCTATTTTAAATATAATATTAATAGTAAAATTGGTGATCCCAAGTTACTGTGGAAAAACATTAAAAGCGATTTATTACCAGTTAAGGAGAGACAAGACCTCCCATTCCATTTTACTGACCCTGACTCCATAAATAGTGAATTTCTTAACGTTCCCGGAAACACAAAGCCAACTATATCACATTTAACTTTTTTCGAATTTCACAATTATAGCGAAAGCACTTTTAAAATACTCCCAGTAAATCAGGACACTATCGTGCGTCATATACGAGGTATTAGATCTAATGCAGAAGGACATGATGGTATATCTCTCAAGTTGTTGACAATGTGTCTGCCCCATGTTCTCCCCGTCATAACCTATATGATAAAATACTCCATTGAGGCAGCAATTTTCCCTGACACTTGGAAAGTAGCAGTGGTCAAACCGCTAGCTAAAAAGCCCAATCCTTCTACTACCGCTACGACCTAAGTTGTCTAAAAAGTTGTCTGTGAACAGCTAACCGCCTATTTAGAAAAAAGTTCTATTTTACCTGCCTTACAGTCGGGATTTAGAAAGCGGCGTAGTACTTCAACAGCGCTCTTGGATGTTACAGATAACATATTATCCGCCCAGGATATAGGTATGTGTACTCTCCTCGTGCTGCTTGATTTTTCGCGTGCTTTTGATGGTATTAATATTTCTCTGCTTTTATCAAAAATGCAATATTATGGATTTGATCGTGTGACGCTTGAATGGTTTAATAGCTACCTCAAACACAGAAAGCAATTCGTGGAGTTGCAACTAAGCGATGGCAGTAGGCGTGTTTCCGACCTAGCTTTTGTTAACAGAGGTGTTCCGCAGGGTTCTATCCTTGGTCCGATTCTGTTCAACCTGTACTGCGCCGATTTGGCAAGTTGCTTACACAATTGTAAATACCATATTTATGCAGACGACGTACAACTTTACATCTCATTTAGACCAGAAATGTACGCGACCGCTCTAAATAATCTGAAAAACGATTTGGTGAGGATATCTGAATGGTCTAACAAAAACTGCCTGACGCTCAACCCGGCAAAAACGAAATATATGGTTATTGGAACTAAGCATCAGGTAAGTAGAGTACCTCTAACTCTCAATCTTAGCCTCATGGGACAGCCGATAGAAAGGGTACTTAAGGTGCGAAATCTTGGACTATGCATTGATAGCGAACTTAGATTTGAATCCCATATAGCAGACTCAGTACGTAACTGTTTTTACCGGTTGAAGGTTTTATACAGAATGAGACCCTTCTTGTCTGAAGAGCTGCGTATACAGCTTGTTGAATCATTGGTGTTATCCAAACTAAATTACGCTGACACTGTATACGGACCACGATTATTGGCAAGAACCAATCGTCTCATTCAGAGGGTTCAAAATGCTTGTGCCCGTTTTTGTTTCACAGTGACTCCACGAACTCATGTTACACCGGTTTTAAATAAACACGCCATGCTAAAAATGAAACTACGCCGTAAACTACACCTGGCCTGTCTTCTTTTCGGTGTAATAAAATACAAGGAGCCATCTTATTTATATACCAAGCTCAGGTGGGTTACAAGCCAAAGAAGTTGTGAGAGTAGGCGGTGCGCGCAGCAACTTTCTATTCCAGCCCACAACTCTGCAGCATTTAGAGGTAGTTTCCGATACGCGGCGTCAAAGATTTGGAATAACTTACCACCTCCCTTGCGACGAATAAATAGTCTGACGATATTTAAAAAGCGACTTCGGCAGTACCTCATGAGTGCGCAGTGTAATTGGGCAATGTGAATATAAATTTATCAATTATATAAATCCTTTTTTTTTGTCCTTGAGCTATCTTATTTATGATCATGTTAGTATTTTACTCGTTATTATTTTCATACATATATTTTTAAGTAATACTAATTATAATCCTATATTTCAAAACAAAAAATAAATAAATTATTACTGTTATTATAATTTATATTATAAAATAATCCATAATATATCATACACAATTCATATTGTAATTATATAACATAAAACAAATACTTGTAATTTACCTAACTATATGAGCGTAGCAACACACCACACGCACACACACACGCACACACACACACACACACACACACACACTTAGTACTACATTAACTATTGGCATCCGTGGAGCATTTCGCACGGGTCCCAGATGAAAATCAGCGTCAGGTAGGTAGGTCCTCCCCTCCTACTTGACATTAAGCTGATCTGGGCGCCTATTTGGTCCAGCCGTGAGACATGCAATATTATTTTATATACCTACTGTCATTTCATTTATACCTACCTATGTATCTACTGTCATTTCATACTCTTGTCGTTTCTTTATTATAATTAGGTATCAAATCTTCAAAACCAGTACCTATGTAGTGTTCTCTGTGCTGTGGCTAAATAAATGTTTCTTTCTTTCTTTCTTACATGTGTTCTACTAAAAAGACACTATTACTATGTTCTAAATCTACCTATATACGATATAAAACTAGCCGCTACAATCTTCGAGGCACAAATTATAAACAATAAAAACTTATCAGCATGCCACACGACTGTATTAAGTTGCACCGACAAGTGGGTCCAGTTACACAATGATGAATGATGGCGCGTGGCTGTACTCGTGCTGTAAACAATGTCTGACTCGTATGTTTTGCCCATCTGGCACGTCTTCAAAACAATTAAGTGCTTGTGGTATTATTGAACTTGATCCCGGATGCATGCTGAAAAGAGACAATATTATAATCCGCTCACATAACAAGTTTCATAGTGAGATCAACGTAAATGAAGAGGAACTGTATTTGCGGGACTCGAGTATAAATCACTTTATAACTACTCTGTGCTAAACACCTAGGCTTTCGAGTTCAAGAGGATACCCCAATATTTGTAAGTGACCATCTGACAGCCAAAGCATCTCGACTACACTTTCTTGCACGTGACCTAACCAAGTCTGGAACTTACAAGTTCTGCTGGACCGCATACGGTAAAGTTTACCTCAAAAAGGAAGAACCGTGTCCTACCATAATTATTAAAACTGAGGGTCAAGTCCATAAACTCTTACAAGAAAAATGACTATCAAAGAAAGGAAAACTGTACCCTGTATTTCCAGCTTGTACTCTATTGCTGTATTGTGTGATGTACTCTTTAACCCCTTTCTTACGACACAATTTCATCCCAAATTCTATTTACTTTACATACAACTATACCAAACATATACTAACTCATATACATACACACTATAAATACACCTTACACACACCTCACTCCTCACCTTACACTCACTGCATTCACACATACAAACATACACTCACGCCTTTTTCCCATGGGGGTAGGCAGAAACTACAGTTTTTTTTTTTTTTTTATGGAAATAAGGGGGCAAACGGGCAGGAGGCTCACCTGATGGTAAGTGATTACCGCCGCCCATGGACATCCGCAACACCAAGGGACGTGCAAATGCGTTGCCGGCCTTTTAATAAAGAATATACTCTCCTCTTGAAGGTTCCCACGTCGTAACGGTTCGGAAAGACCGCCGGCGACAGCTGGTTCCACAGAGCGGTGGTGCGAGGCAGAAAATGCCTCAAAAACCGCACTGTTGTGGAACGCTGGACATCGAGACAAAATGGATGGAACTTTGAGTTCTGGCGCGATGTCCGATGGTGAAATTCAGCGGCCGGGATCAAACCAAACAATTCCTCGGAACACTCCCCGTGATAGATGCGGTAGAAGATGCAGAGTGATCCAACATCTCTACGCAGAGCCAAAGGATCAAGCCGATCGGAAAGAGCCTGATCATCGACAACTCGAGCCGCCCTTCGTTGGATTCGGTCAAATGGAAGTAGCTGGTACTGGGGGGCCCCCGCCCAGAGATGAGAACAGTACTCCACGTGGGGCCGGATCTGCGCCTTATAGAGATTTAGGCGCTGCGCCGACGTGAAGTACCGTCTCGCCTTGCTGAGCACACCAAGCTTCTTTGAGGCCAATTTGGCCTTACTTTCCAGTTGACCGCGGAACTGGACGTTGCTCGAGATGTCGACACCAAGTATTCCGATGCTGGCTGTGGCGGATAAGGGAGTGTTCTCAAAATTAGGAGTTACGACGAATGGTGACTTCTTAGCGGTTAACGCGCAAACCTGTGTCTTTTTGGGGTTGAATTGGACTAAGTTAAGTCTACCCCAGTCCGAGACTTTGGTGAGCAAAGACTCGACTTCAGACACAAGTTTGTTCCGACACTCAACGACGCATTCCCGAGAAATGTTTGCTCGGCCAGTGTACACGGCATCCACAGTGCTGTCGTCTGCATAGCAATGAATGTTGCTGATATGCAACATGTCATTGATATGCAGAAGAAACAGGGTAGGAGACAGGACACAGCCTTGTGGAACACCAGCATTGACAAATTTAGGATCAGAGCATGCACCGTCAAGGACGACCTTGATGCTCCGACCTACCAAAAAACTGGTGACCCAGTCGCACAATTTCTCGGGAAGCCCAAAGGAAGGCAACTTCGACAGAAGCGCTTTGTGCCACACCCGATCAAAGGCCTTCGCCATGTCCAGACTAGCTGCAAGCGCCTCTCCCTTGCTCTCAACTGCCTCCGCCCATCTATGCGTTAGGTAGACTAGAAGATCACCAGCTGACCGACCCCGACGAAAGCCGTACTGGCGGTCACTAATCAGCTGGTGCTCTTCCAGGTATCGCAGGAGCTGGCAGTTGATAATGGTCTCCATTATCTTGGAGAACAAGGAAGTGATTGCTATAGGCCTGTAATTGGACGGATCCGAGCGATTGCCCTTTTTAGGGATCGGGTGCACTAAAGCGGCCTTCCAGGATTTCGGGACTATGCCTAATTCGTAGGAGTGTCGGAAAAGACGCGTTAAAACCGGTGCCAACTCTGGAGCACATGTCCGCAACACGATCGGAGGGATGCCATCGGGCCCACTCGACTTGTCGGAACTTAATCTCCGGCATCGTGGTATCGCACCGCGGGATTGTCGGTGGTGAGTTTCCTTGGTCATCCAGGGTCGAGTTGGACGCGAAGAGAGAGCCCAAAAGATCGGCTTTCTCTTTCGCGGTATGGGCCAGCGAGTCATTCTCCGTGTGTAGGGGCGGAAAGGATGGCTGACAGAAATTCCCTAAGACAGCCTTGGCGAGAGACCAAAACGCACGGGTTCCCGACGGGAGACGTGCCAGTCTGTCGCCAATTCTGCCAATGTGCTCCGACTTCGCCTTAGCAATAGCACTTTTGAAGGACCTAGAGGCAGAGTTATACTCCTTTTTAAGTGCGCTGGTATTTACATCATTAGACGCCGATGCGTTAGCCCAGGCCCGGTAGCATTCCCGCTTTCGGCATAGTGCCGTCATGCAGGAACGACCATACCAAGGCTGGGATCTGCCACCGATGGGCACCGCAGAGAACGGAATAAAGAGTTCCATACCCTGCAGCACCACATCGGTGACAGAGTCAGCAACGACGTCTGGATCATCCGGCGAGAAGCAAATCCGCCCCCATGGGTAGGATGCAAAGAATGACCGCATCCCGTCCCAATCCGCTGACCTGTAGTGCCATATGCGGCGGCAGCCCGCAAAGCGAGGCCGTGTTAAGCGCGCAACTGGCACCGTACTCCGAACGAGGCAGTGGTCCGACGAACCAAGAGGAGGATCGACGGAAACCAGGTAGCCATCCGGATGAGAGGTCAACAGAAGGTCCAACAGGGAAGGTAAATGATCCTCCACATCTGGAATTCGCGTTGGCGAGGCAACCAGTTGTGTCAAATCATATGCCAAGGCGAAATCGCAAACAGATCTCCCCGCATGATCGGTAGTGCGTGAACTAAGCCATTCGGCGTGGTGGGCGTTAAAGTCGCCTAGAATCACGATCTCTGCGGATGGGATCTGCTGCAGCACAGAATCTGTAGCCATTTGTATGTGCTCAATGAGTCGATCAGTTTCGGTATTGCCGCTATGGGACCTATACAGGCACGCGTAAATGCGGGGATGGTCGTCGCAGTCTACGCGCAGCCAGAGGATGGATAGGTCCCGTCCTTCAAGGCTCCCGAGGCGACGATAACAGATATCCTCTCTGACGTATACGCACACCCCAGCCCGCGGCACAAAGGAATGGTCCAGTTTGTACCCCGGGTAGGAGAGGAAAGAGGTGTCAGCCGGAGTGCATATCTGCGTCTCGGTGAGAAAGAGCAAGGCCGGCTTCGCCGTCTCAAGGTGAAAGTGTACGGCGTGCAAGTTGGAGTTCAGCCCCCTAATGTTGCAGAAATCCACAGCAAGGGTCGAAGGGGTAGCCTTAAGTTGCCTGCTCCGCTTACCCCTAGTTGGAGATGATAGCACAAAATTGCCCCCCCCAGAGTACGAAGGGCAGCCTGGGCGTCCACGCTCAGGTGGCGTACGACCTGAGCGTGGACGTCCAGGGAGGGATTCTCCACAACGATTTACGCTGGTGGTACCCTCCTGGGGTATTCGTACTGCATCTTGCACTATCATAGGAGAGAGGGAAGGGGGAGTGGGCCGCCGGGACTCTCACAGACCGAACGAAAGGCGACAGTGTAACTGCCACTTCACGACGGTTTTACTGTGAGAGAGTGGTCCTTCCCCGGACGTGCCGGCCCATTCGGCTACTACCCGAAGGTTCGCAGCATAGCACTACCACTAGGAAATGCCACGCGCTACGGTCCCTGCGTACCACTTTTACCTCGTCCACATTCATGCATTCACACACTATATAATCTTGAACAAGGGTTAGACTATAATCAAAACTGTCTGGTAATATCTCTTTTAGAACTGTATTTGCTACAGTACCACACACTTGCTACTTCTTACACAATTACTACAAAAAACTTAGACTTTCAATTAAAAATGTCGCTTATTCTATTAACAAAGAAAAATTGGTGATTACTTAAGTACCATAAATGACATAGACGACATCAATATTGCACGTACGATTGAATGTGACCCAACTGATCTCACTAAATACTTAAACATCAACAAAAATGATCTAACTTTATTTTCACAAAACATAAGAAGTATATACGGCAATTTTGACAGCTTCGTAGCTACACTTTCCACGTTCTCATTTAAAACTGACATCATTGTATTAACTGAGTGCAGGTTAAGTGAATTAAATCTAATTCCGCAACTTAATAACTACAATTCTTATACCACCACAAGACACTTAAATCAAAACGATGGAGTAGTTGCCTATACACCGTGAAATTATATAGATTTATGGATCGAAAATTTTGGACTCGATATCATGAAATGGAATCCATTTATGTGAAATTTAAATAAAATAAAGATATTTTTTTTTATAAAAAATGTGACAGACATACAAAAAACTAGAACGAAACCAGGATACATGGTAACGCCACTAAATTTAACGTACTACGATTACTACGATCGATATCATTCAATGTTACTCACACATAGGTACACAACTAACACAACTAAGCAGTAAACCATGCCGACAAAGACAACTTAATGTTTAATCCCTTTTATTGAATTGGAATGTAGGTTTTACGTTCGTATCTCCTATCAGCTGATTCGCTAAGCGCCAAACCTGTCATATTTCAATTTATACCTGGATAGGTAAGTTACATAGATAGGCGTAAGTAGATACTTACCATCAATTTCGTCGCCATCTGCATCGTATTGCTAAATACAATTTATTTCAATAATAAAATGACATCAATAAAGTACTGACCTACTACTTTTAAATAACGCGTAAGTACTTATTAGTACTTTACTTATTCGCTCGGACAGCCGCTATCCGTTTAGTACCAGCTGACTGGCGGGCGTTCGGGTCATTGAACCCGCCGCCCGCGCCGCCCTCACGAGGCGGCTTCAGAGTAGCGAGCTAGTGACTGCGGCCGATTTTGAATGAAATATTGGTGCACTACTACTAGCAAACTCGATCAAGTGAAAATATTATTTTCACTTGCCAACTTTTTTATTATAAACAGTAGAGTTAATCTAAGACTTTTTTTTGTTCTACTAATTATCATAAGTTTCCCACCTTTCGGTTCCAAAACTACTACAATTTCACGGTGTATAAAGAACTCACTTACACACAAAGTCAAGGAAGTGAACCTAACCCATGCGTCATGTTTGCAGTTACAGGTTCTCAACAATATAATCTACTGTATTTACCGATCACCATCAATCTCCAATTGTGACGACTTCCTTGAATCTCTAAATAACGAACTTAGCACTTTAAACTCTCAAAGTAATATAATTATAACTGGCGACATTAATATTAACATCCGGCCAAAAGATCCCGATCCACCCCATGAATATAAAAACAGAGTTAACCTTAATACTTTATCAATCTACGGTATACTACCTGGCCACTTACTCCCAACAAGAGAACTTAGTTGCCTTGACCATTTCATGCTAAAACTTGACAAATGTAAACTATCTGCTTCTATTGGAATCTTGCATACTTCCATAACCGACCATTATACAACATTCCTAGCAATATCTAAAATAAAAAATAAAAATCATGCTCCAAAATCTAAATCTGTACTCAATTACGAAGAGGCATTAAAACATATACAAGAAAACAATATAGCAGACCTACTTTTCTGTTCAGACCCTACCGAACTGGTGAACTTGTTCATACATAAACTAACAGAGTCCATAAAGACAAATACAATGATAGTTAAAATACCAAGTAAAAACCGAATAATTAAGCCTTGGATTACTCAAGGTATACTACGATGTATCAAAAACCGAAATAAAATGCAAAAATCTACCAAAATTGATCCTCAAAACGAATTTCTAAAAATAACATTTAAGAGGTATAGAAACTACTGTAATAATTAACCGACTTCAAAAAGGAGGAGGTTCTCAATTCGTCGGAATCTTTTTTTTATGTATGTTCACGAATTACTTCAAAACGCCTGGACCGATTTGCAAAATTCTTTTTTTGTTTAAAAGGGTATACTTCACAGATGGTCCCATTGTAACCACATCACGATCTGATGATGGGATCCCAGGGAAATCGAGGGCAACCCTCACATTTTATAGGCAATTATCACGTTTTCAATATATTTATTAAAATTGTTCCAGTATTTGCGTCTGATAATCATCATTTGATGTTGATGAGCTGATGATGGAAGGTAGAACTCCTCAACAGTTAAGAGTTAATAGAAAATTCTTTCAGTTATAGGCATTTATTACATTTACATGTAATCTCCAAAGCTGTTCAAGTATTTGCATCTGAAAATCACCATCTCATGTAATCATCTGATGATGGAAGGTAGAACTCCTCAACGGTTAGGAGTTGAAGGAAAAATCTTTCATAGTTATAAGTACATATGGATCGATAGTTGTATTCTTTCAGGCTATTAGATTGACCTGATATGAAAAGTTTAATATATACAACACTAAAAAGAAAAAAATAAATTAACTTTTTAAAAAAAGAAAAAACCAACTTCAAAAACTAAAAAGCAAAAAATAACTTCATACAGTTTTACCTTTTTTTTAGTTTTAAAGGAATGAAGTCGGTGCCGATGATGTGGTGGTTTTAACCACCCCGCTCAAGGTCACTGTTACGTTTCAGTCAAACGTAATAGTAAGTGTACTTACTATTAATAAAATAAAATATGGTAAAACTGTATGAAGTTATTTTTTGCTTTTTAGTTTTTGAAGTTGGTTTTTTCTTTTTTTAAAAAGTTAATTTAATAAATAAAAATAAAAAAATTAAAAAGAAAATATGAAAAAGAACTTCTGGCTAAGTCTCTTACAAACAATAAACTTCTATGGAAAAACATAAAACATAGTACTTATAGTAATGCAAACAACAATACAAATTTGGAATTATTAAATACAAAACCATCTCCTTCCGAATCAGTAAACTTT
Organism: Craniophora ligustri; assembly: GCA_905163465.1. NCBI lineage: Eukaryota > Metazoa > Arthropoda > Insecta > Lepidoptera > Noctuidae > Craniophora > Craniophora ligustri. Next base: position 5,349,017 of record LR990976.1, on the reverse strand, counting down.
GTCAATAATTTCTTTGTTAATATTGGAAAACAGCTGGCCCAACAAATTTTTGATAAATCAAATCCTGCCCATCAAAATCAGTGTAACTTAAATAGCCAGCCCCCAGTTTAACATTCCTTTGTACTCCTCGATACTGACCCTTGTGAATTAGAAAGAATTTTGATGAACTTAAAACCTAATAGTGCCCCTGGCTGGGACAACTTATCTACAAAATTTCTAAAATACATAAAAACTGAAGCTGTTCATATTCTAACGCATCTATCTAATTTGTGCTTCAGCACTGGTGTCTTCCCTGATGCCTTGAAGCAATCTATTGTAACGCCTATCCACAAGGGAGGAAACAGAGACGATGTCAACAATTACAGACATATATCTGTCCTTCCAGTTATAGCTAAAATCCTGGAAAAACTCGTAAATAAAAGACTACTTAATTATCTCAATAAATATGACTTGCTTTCTCCAATGCAATTTGGCTTTAGAAAATCTAGATCAACAGAAGATGCAGTAATCGCTTTAACTTCTTTAATAACTAATAAACTGGATATAGGGTCCAAGTGCGTAGCTGTATTTTTAGATCTCAAAAAAGCGTTTGACACCGTCTCTGTTCCCACCTTAGTGTGCAAACTAGATAAACTCGGCATAAGAGGTTTGCCACTTACTCTTCTACATAACTATTTGTCGAACAGGAAACAGAGGGTTAGAATTGGAAATTGTATCAGTGAGGACGCTGGCGTATTATTCGGCGTACCACAGGGTAGCGTACTAGGTCCCACCCTGTTTTTAATGTATATAAATGAGCTCTGTAACTTAAACATCAAAAATGCCAAAATTTTCTACGCTGATGATACCGCCATCGTCTTCTCGGGTAGTTCCTGGCAAGAAGTTGAGCTATGTACTGAAGTGGGCATGGCAACTATAGCCAAATGGTTGCACCCTGAACACATCAAAAACTAACTTCACGTGTTTCAGTATTAGTGAACGGACTCAACCGGCTGAGAATTTTAAAATAAAATTACACAACTGAGATGATGTGACCAATAATTGCTGTAACTGCCCCACACTAAACCAAGTAACACATATTAAATATTTGGGAATAATAATTGTTTAAGATATGAAATAAATATGCCTCGCTTTGGAATTTAAAAATGTATTACAGAAAACGATTACAAATTATAATTTAAATGGATCGCGTAGTACGTCCAGCGGTGACCGAATCTGTAGGCGAGTAGCGGGGGGCACGGACGTCGCCGTCGATCCGCTGTTACCCCCTCCACCCGCGCGTCCCCCGCCGCTACTGGTACACGCGTATGATGCGTGAACATCCTCCGGCGCGTTGAAAGCCCTTGCTTTCAAGACGAAGACGAGGGAGCGAGCCTGGAAGCGGCCCTCTCTGCTTCGTTGTCATCTTTAGATTCTGAAGTTGGCAAAAGGCATAGTTTATTAATTGCCCTACGTATAATGCCCTTTGAAGTGGTGACGTCTGCTACCCTACTGACGCCGTCGGTCCCTGGATAGAGGCGACACACTCGCCCTAGCCGCCACTGTAATGGCGGTAAGTTGTCTTCCTTCAGTACAACGACGTCCCCACATGTGAGTTCTTGTTGTCCAGTGCGCCATTTGGTGCGCTGCTGCAGCTCAGAGATGTACTCCCGGCGCCATCTCTCCCAGAAGTGCTGCCTTATTTTCTCTATGAGCTCGTATCTATTTGGTCTGGTTGCGGTGATTGGCTTCGTTGGAATAGACATAAGTTGTCTTCCAATTAGGAAGTGGCCTGGGGTCAGAGGAGAAGGATCAGTACAATTGGACGAAAGAGGAGTCAGCGGGCGTGAATTTAGGATAGCTTCAACTTGTGTGAACAGTGTTGCTAGCTCCTCAAACGTCAAAGCAGCCCTTCCAGCTACACGTTTTAAATGAAATTTTGCTGATTTAATTCCAGCCTCAAATATTCCACCGAAGTGGGGAGAATATGCGGGGCTAAATATAAATTTAATTCTTTCAAAAGTGGCATAATCACTGACGGACTGACGGCTGGATCTAAGCAGCCTACCTAATTCATTGTTGGCACCTACAAAATTTCTGCCGTTGTCGCAAAAGATCTCATGGCACTTTCCTCTGCGTGACATGAATCGTTTCAGGCATAAAATAAAAGCTTGAGTACTCAGTTCACTCACAAGTTCCAAGTGTATTGCCTTTGTACTAAGGCATATAAATAAACATAAGTAACATTTACTGATTCTGTTACCACGACCTTTACGGTTACTTATCATAAAAGGTCCGGCAAAGTCAACTCCACACGAGTAAAAAGGGAAACAAGCATTAGTACGCGCTTCAGGTAAATGACCCATTATTGGTTGCACCGTATTCGCTCTCAGACGAACGCAAATAATACACTGTCTAACTACTTGCCGCGCTAAGCATCTCCCACCAATAGGCCAGTACTTATCACGCACTGACGCTAACAGTAGCTGTTGACCTGCGTGGAACAAACGTATATGTTCACTAATCATTATTAATTTGGTTAAATTATGTTTCGAGTCTAATATAATAGGGTGTTTTTTATCAAAATTATAGTTAGAATTTTTTAAACGACCCCCTACACGAACAATGTTATTTGAATCTATAAATGGAGTTAACTGTCACAATTTATTTTTCTGTGGTAATGGTTTTCTTTGTTTAAGTAACACAAATTCGAACGAAAATGATTGTAACTGACTAAATGTAATTAATAACATAACTGAATGATTTATTTCATCTGAGTTTATGGGGCCTGAGTACTTTTGTTTATTTTTATTACAGTTGTTGACAAAACGTAGAACATACGCAAATGTTCTACTTAATTTATTGAAATTAGAGTACTTATTGAAATCTATAAATAAACTACGAGTATTGTCGACAGAATTTTTTGGTGTAGATAATAATGAATGTACCTTTAACTCGGGTAATTTATGAGCTACGAACGAATTCTGTGGCCATTCTAAACGTTCCTTCTTTAGGAAAGAAGGACCTTCCCACCACAAAGAAGATGATGATAGGTCTTGGGGTTCAACTCCCCTGGACGCCAAGTCAGCTGGGTTCATGTTCGTAGATACATGTCTGTGTTCAAAATCATTAGTTAACTCGTTAATTTCGTTAACCCTGTTACAGACAAAAACTTTAAGATTTCTTACATCTGTTTTTAACCATCCTAAAACCACTGTTGAATCGGTCCACATAGTTTTACAACTTATATTAAACCGTAAAGATTGTAGAACTTTATTACATAATCTAGCTCCCAGCAAAGCACCGAGCAGTTCCAATTTCGGTATGGTAATAGGCTTCAAGGGTGCAACCCTTGCCTTTGCGCACAAAAGTCTTACCGTAACCTCGTTTTTATCATTGATTGAACGTAAGTATACACATGAGGCACGACAAAACAATGCAATTCTATAGATATCGGAAAATCACAAAGTACATTTCTGCTAATTTTAATATTAGAAAGGTAGTGCAAATTAGAAATGAATTTAAACCATGTATTTAATAAGTTTTGTGGTATAGGCTCCTCCCAATTTAACTTAATGACCCATAACTGCTGTAAAAAGATTTTAGTTTTAATAACACATGCACTAATTAATCCTAAAGGATCAAATATTTTACAAATAGTAGCTATTACAACCTTTTTTGTAATTATTTGCGGTGGCGATTCGACCCTTGAGGGAAACTCAATAATGTCTAGCTTTGGAGAATAATTCAAACCCAGCACATTGGATTCTTTAGTCAAATCTACTGGGTCGAACATAGTGTTATCACCAACAAATGCTTGTGAACAGTTAGTACGAATCTTTCTCAAGGGGAAGCATGCTGAGTCTAGAATTTTCTTAACATTTATATATATATACTGTAATTCACTTTCACTATCTGCTCCCGTATTCAAGTCATCTATGTAAAAATCATTTTTGATAATATTCGCGATAGTATCGTCATTACATTCTTTAGCTAATTGTGATAAACATCTGGTACTCAAAAACGGAGCGCTGGCTAACCCGTACGTTACTGTATTTAATTGTAAAACTTGTAAGTTACTACTATTATCGGGTTCCGCAAAAGATGAATCCCTCCACAAAATTAGCTGAAGGTGACGTTGAGAAGTATGTAAGGCTGTTTGTCGGTACATTTTCTCAATATCTCCTAAGAGAACGAACCTATGCCCGCGAAAGCGTAACAAAATTGAGAATAAGTCGGACTGTACAACTGGACCTACAGCTTGTATGTCATTTAATGACTTACCAGAGGAAGTTTTAGCTGAGGCGTCGAATACTACTCTCAATTTCGTCGTTTCACTCTTCTCACGAATTACGCAGTGATGCGGTAGGTAATTACCAAAATCTGGGCGATCTACTTCGCTTAAATGACCTAATTCTTTATATTCATTTATAAATTTTGTGTATGATTCCTTACGTTTCGGATTTTTATTTAATTTTAATTCTAAATTCAAAAAACGTTTCTTAGCTAGATAATATGAGTCACCAAGACTAGTTTCGGGTTTTTTCAACGGCATACGGACACAAAACCGACCATCAGGTAAGCGGCTAGTGTTTTCTATAAAGTCAGTCTCACAAAACTGTTCCTCTAATGAATATGTTTTTGTCTCTACAGGTAGTTCTTCAATCTCCCAAAATGTCTTAAGGGAGTTATCAATATTCGAAAATTGATTGAAATAACAATAGACCTTAGACTTCGATTGAATGATGCCGACTGGGCCGGCTATCAACCATCCCAATTGTGATTCTTGTAAAGTAGGCTTATTAGACCCTAGCTTAATTTGTTTTGTCCCAATAATATTCCAAAATATATCAGCCCCTAATAGCACATCTATAGTAGAAGGTTGGAAAAACATTGGATCCGCTAGCTTTAAACCGCACGGAATCTCTAATTCTCGGACGTCTATTTCTACGCCGGGTAAAATACCTGTTATCGTTGGCACTAATAAACAGGAGACCTGAGTACTGTATGCAGTGGAATAAGAATAAATTTTTATGACACACTTTCCTAAAATGTTAGTTTTAATGTTATTAAGCCCACAAACATTTAAGGTTTCACTGGAGTTCTTAATTAACCCTAATTTATCTCTCATAACATCTGTTAAAAATGACGATTGACTACCTGTGTCTAACAATGCTCGCGCTTTAACCTTTTTATTGTTTGACTCATTAACGATTTCTACCTGCGCCGTATACAACAACGTATGAGTCATCGTCATAGCCGATAATGTAACCGGTTCGTTTTGTGAACTATGTGCACTTTGTTCTACGCAAGTATTCATGTCATTCTTATGAATCAAAGTGTTATGCTTACCTTTACATATCTGGCAAGAACCCTTTAGACGACACTGATAACTATTATGCCCCTTACGTAAGCATTTAGTGCATAGTTTTAACTTATTTACTTCGCGAATTCTATCGTCGTAATTCATTTGTTTGAACTTCGGACATTCATAAACAAGATGATTCTGATTACAAATTACGCATTGATATTTTCCAGTATATGAAACCGAAGCAGTTAAGAAAGATTTCACCAGCTTGTTATTTTGAAAGTTCGACTTATTATATTCGTGTTTATCAGATCTATTATAGTGGGTAGTTTCTAAAATGTCTGCTCGGTTGCGCAAAAATAAATAAAATTTATCCATCGACGGTAACTCCGATAAACTATTCCTATATTCCTCCCATTTCATACTAGTAGTGGAATCCAACTTTGCTGAGACTATAAATATTAATAAAACATCCCATTGCTCAATAGGAAGCTCTAGGGTTTGCAAAGAACTCAAGTTTTTAGATATATGATCAATTAAATACCTTAATGCCTTAAACGACTCCTTCACTATAGGATCGATACTTAATAACGACTTAAGGTGGTTATTTATTAAAATATTTTTACTGTTATAACGGTCACATAAAATTTGCCATGCATTTTTATAATTATCAGCAGTAAATTCAATCGATCTTATAACGACAGCGGCACTATTTTCTAAACTTGATCTGAGATAATGATATTTATTTATTAACGGAATCGAGTCGTTTTTATTGACGAGAGAATCAAAAGTATCCCTGAACTCTAGCCATTTCAAATAGTTCCCATCAAACTTTGGCAAATTTATAGTAGGTAATTTTATAGAATTCATGGAATGTGAGCAGTGGTTCGACATGCTGTCGTCATATACTGATCTTTTTTCTAAATTAGCACATTCAATCAATTCTTTAGCCGTGGAAAGAAGAGAAAAAAATTGAGATTCAACTAAATCCCGCTCAGTTAACTGTTCATCTTCATTTGAAGAGAGTAATTCAATATTCGATTGTATCACGTTGAAATCTGATAACATTTCCTGTAATTTATCAACTCGTAAAGATAATTCTTTGACTTGAACACTAGTTATTTTATTCGCGCCCACCTGCGTTAATACATTCACAAAGTCTTTAAATTTTGTCAATCTCCCTTTTATTGTGCTACGCTTTTTGACAAGGTCCTTTAAACTCTCTTTTCCTTCCATGACTAATTATTGGGGACAATGAAATTCAACAATGAATTAGGCAAGATAATGAAATGATCAAACCAGTTACAACAGTTCCGTCGCACTTTGATCCCGCAGTCGCCACTCATGCACTCAATGGTCTCGCCAATCACAATCCAAGCACTGGGTACAACAGAATGGAAATTTCTGGATGCGGTGTTAGGCAGTGCTTTTAGAGTTTATCTGGAATTTTTCATAAATGCGTATAATTTAATAACCAATCTTACGATAGGCGGAAAATCAGTATTGAAAATACCTCGACAATATTTGAAAAAATTGATTTTAGCTTTTTAGATATTTATCTAGGGATAGAAGTATTTTATAATTATTATGTATAGTTGACCATTTGAAACTATAAGTTGAACGCTAATGATTTAAGCTAAATGGAATTTATGGTTTAAGAAAGAAATAAGAATACAGTAGTTATAGGCAAGCTCTCGCAATAGCCGAAGCGTAAACAAAAAAAAAAAAGATAGTAGTTACGTGTACACGAAATGCTACCTCAAACGTCACTTTCAGAGCGGCAAGCTGCACACAAATTCGAAGAAAAATGAGAAATAGCGGAAAGGATTATGTAGGCCTACTTCCCTTGAGTATCCAGCCAGACGTCTAGCAGTCCTCGGCAAAGTTCTTCACTTCACCGGGACAGAAGGCAGCATAAGCAGCAATCCGATCCAATTTTTCTTTCAGTTAAAATTCAAATCTGAGTAGCGGTTATCCGTTGTTACTCTTGATCCGTTGAATGCAGTATTCTGTTTTTAATATCGAAGACGGTCGCCAAATGTTTAAGATATGAAATAAATATGCCTCGCTTTGGAATTTAAAAATGTATTACAGAAAACGATTACAAATTATAATTTAAATGGATCGCGTAGTACGTCCAGCGGTGACCGAATCTGTAGGCGAGTAGCGGGGGGCACGGACGTCGCCGTCGATCCGCTGTTACCCCCTCCACCCGCGCGTCCCCCGCCGCTACTGGTACACGCGTATGATGCGTGAACGTGCAAGACCACGATCTTACCTGGTATCTGCATTTGGAGCAAGTGGCTAATAGGATCAGGAAACTCAGCTGGTTATTTAGCACATTAAGACACGTTGTTCCAAAAAACATGATCACCCATGGTAACAACACCAGAAATGTTTTAAATGAAATATACCTATGTTGCTCTGGCCCAATCTGTCTTGATTTACTGTATCCCCATCTGGGGAGGGACAGCAAAAACCAAATTCATCGAATTAGAACGTGCTCAACGTGCACTGATAAAAACAGTGTACTTTAAAAAAAGACGACATGCTACTGAAAACCTATATCAAATAAGTGGACTACTCTCTGTAAGAAAATTATATATTATTCAGACGATACTAAAAAAAAACACAAAACGTTGCCTTATGATGCAACTAAACTCTCCAAGAGAAGAAAATACGCCATTGCACAAATCCCTCGCACAAAAACCTGCTTTGCATCCATTCAATATAACACACGATCAGCACAATTATATAATAAAATAAATAAAGAGAAGTGTTTGTTCATGACAAAAAAACGGCAGACTGCAAAAAATCTGTATTTGAATGGATCAAAAAACTCTCTTATGAGGAAACGGAAATGTTTATAAAATAACCCATATAACTCATTCACTCACACACACACGCGCGCGCGCGCGCTCTCTAACACATACACACACACACACACATACACTCATTGTTCAAGACGTTACTACTACCACCATCTAGCGACAAGAGTCGCTGTCTACGCACCGGTGTGAACAACGCGCGTTCAATACGTTTCTACATACGGTGGCGGCACTATAGCCGAACTTCAATTTGTTAAGTCGACTGAACTCGTTAGACAATGTCGGTTGTACTTAATATTCGTTCATTTTGTAATCTTATCAGTTTTATTTAAATATACGTTCTTTTTTTAAAAATTATTAACTTTAAAAAAAAAGAAAAACCAACTTCAAAAACTAAAAAGCAAAAAATAACTTCATACAGTTTTACCTTTTTTTTAGTTTTAAAGGTATGAAGTCGGTGCCAAGCCAAACGTAATAGTAAGTACACTCATCGCGACTGACCTTGAGCAGGGTGGTTAAAACCACCACACCATCGGCACCGACTTCATACCTTTAAAACTAAAAAAAAGGTAAAACTGTATGAAGTTATTTTTTGCTTTTTAGTTTTTGAAGTTGGTTTTTCTTTTTTTTTAAAGTTAATTTATTTTTTTCTTTTTAGTGTTGTATAAATTAAACTTTTCATATCAGGTCAATCTAATAGCCTGAAAGAATACAACTATCGATCCATATATACTTATAATTATGAAAGATTTTCCCTTCAACTCCTAACCGTTGAGGAGTTGTACCTTCCATCATCAGATCATTACATGAGATGGTGATTTTCAGATGCAAATACTTGAACAGCTTTGGTGAATACATGTAAATGTAATAAATGCCTATAACTGAAAGAATTTTCTATTAAATCTTAACTGTTGAGGAGTTCTACCTTCCACCATCAGCTCATCAACATCAAATGATGATTATCAGACGCAAATACTGGAAAAATTTCAGTAAATATATTCAAAACGTGATAATTGCCTATAAAATTTGAGGGTTGCCCTCGATTTTCCTGGGATCCCATCATCAGATCATGATGTGGTCACAATGGGACCAACTGTGAAGTCTACCCTTTTAAACAAAAAAAAGAATTTTGCAAATCGGTCCAGGCGTTTTTAAGTAATTCGTGAACATACATAAAAAAAAAAAGATTCCGACGAATTGAGAACCTCCTCCTTTTTGAAGTCGGTTAAAAATAAATAATTCATTGAAGACGTTCCTGGCTGCCTCCTTACACGAATAGGGAAACGCATAGGCTCCAACATATGGTCCTTTCGAGCCGCATACCGAGGAACTGCTTGGCCACGTTGAACGTCGACCTGAACCCAGAAAAACGTTGGAAAAGGCAATCGCCGGAGCAGCAGCAGCGGCGTGTCATAAACGGTCTGGTCATAAAACCCACCCTATCCTCTCTCGTTCCAACAGTTTGCGCTAATTCTGTTATTTTCGTGTTTTAGTCTTGCCTTGTCTTGTGCTGCGCTTCGCTGGGACTGGTGCCGAGCAGGAAACTGTAAGTACTTTCGCCTTTTTTAATCGGCCAAAATGAGTGACGATGGAGGTTATCAGTTAGCTGCAGGCCACGATCCCGGTAAAAATAAATTGGACAGGCCTAAATCGCCCCGGTTAGTCGCTAGTACTATGACACATAAACGTCTCGTTGATTTAAAGAAACAGCGAAGCACACTTAAATGTAGATTAACTTTATTTGAGAAATATTTAGCAAAATTTGAAAAATTAGAACCAAATCGTAATAACCAAGCTGAAGCTTGATTTGCGCATACAGTCAAATTCCGTTATTTTCAAAAATTTCAATGACATTCAATATGAAATTGAACAATTAATAGAAGAATCTGACCTTATGTCTCAGTTAGAATATAGGGAATTATTCGAAGAACAGTATTTTTCTGTAATGGCAGCTGCGAAGTGTATGTCAAACGTTAACGAGCAGAAGCAAACTGTTTTCCATGATAATGTGAGTAATCCTGTGTCGATTAAGCTGCCAGTAATTAAATTACCTGCCTTCGACGGTTCGTATGATCAGTGGCTTGAACATAGGAACTCTTATCTTACTATGATTCATAACCGTGAAGATCTTAACGCGATACAAAAGTTTCACTATTTAAAGTCTTCTCTTAGGGGTTCCGCGGCTCATGTAATCAGTGCATTAGAGTTTACGGCTCCTAATTACGCTCACGCATGGGACTTATTAGAAAATAGATTTCATAACAACCGTTTATTAGTGCAAAATCATGTTAAATCACTATTTACCACTCAGTCGCTTCATAGTGAATCATATATACAAATTAGGAAGCTGATAGATTCAACATTACGGAACTTGCGCGCACTTAAATCGTTAAAGGAACCAACCGAGTCTTGGGATACATTAATCGTTTATTTAGTTGTTTCTAAACTTGACCCATCCACGGAACGCGAGTGGGAGACTTATAAAGGCACAATTGTGTCAAAGCAAAGTGATTCGAGGCATAGTATAAAGTTAGATGATTTACTAGACTTCCTACGAAACCGAGCTGACATGCTAGAGATGATAAAAGCAAATAATAGTAAAACCGTTAATTCATCTAAACATAATAATAATTATCACGATTCGAATAGGCCGAATTCGAATCAAAATAAAAAACAATTTAATTCGAATTCACAAACTCACATGCACTCATACGCATCTATTCAGAGTAAATATAATAATTCTGATAAGAATAATCAGAGGCGTGTTTGTGTATTGTGTAATGATGACCATTATTTATATTCGTGCGCTAAGTTTTTAAATATGTCTGTACAAGATAGGCATACAATTGTAACAGACAAAAAACTATGTCAAAATTGTATTCGATCTAATAGTCATGTACCTATTGAATGCTCATTTGGTCCGTGTAAGTTATGTCAAAGAAAACATAACACGTTACTTCATTGTGATAATCTTTCTAGTGAGCATAATATAGGTACAGTTATGTCTCACATTGTAAGCAGATCAGCTGATGCGCAGATAAATACCGAGCCTATTGTTACTTGCAAAACCGCCGTGCAACCGGTTTTGTTATCTACAGCGCTCATTGATATACCTGATGCGTTTAATAAATATCATACAGTTAAAGCACTTCTTGACAATGGTAGTCAAAATTGTTTCATATCAGAAACGTTATGTAATCGTTTAAAATTGCCAATTATACAGTCCACAATTAATATTTCGGGTGTAGGACAAACTGTTTCTAAGAGTACCCACATCTGCAAAATAAATATTCGTTCAAAGGTCAATAACTACAAAACGGACATCCAATGCTTGGTTCTCCCAAGAATTACATCGAAGTTACCTTCGGTAGCCGTTAATTGCAAGTGTATACGTATACCTAGTCATATTTCTATGCTATTACTTACGGGGTACCACAGGGCAGTATTCTCGGCCCCACCTTATTTCTGATCTATATTAATGATCTCTGTAGAATGAAACTTCCTAACGGAACGATCTTTACTTATGCCGATGATACTGCCCTAATATTTTGTGGGGCCACTTGGGAGTTGGCATTTAAGCACGCACAAACAGGTTTAGTTTTGGTTTCCAACTGGCTAACTCAGAACCTACTTACCTTGAATGTTGAGAAAACAAAATACCTCAACTTCTCTTTAACATCATCAGCGAAACCAATATCCAATCTTTCTTTGACAGCTCACTCCTGTGATGAAACAACACACACAACATGCAACTGTCCTAAGATATGCAGTACCAACATCATCCAATACCTAGGAGTACAGATTGATGACACCCTTTCATTCCACCCTCATATAGACATGCTTACCTCCAGGTTACGCAAGTTAATGTATATTTTTAAGAGTCTTCGACATATAGAGGACGCGAGGGTACTTAGGCAAGTATATCTTGCCCTATGCCAATCTCTTACCCAATATTGCATAGTTGCCTGGGGTGGATCAACAAAGAATCACCTTCTAAAGTTAGAACGGGCGCAGAGGGCCCTCTTGAAGGTTGGGTGGCAGTTACCTTATCGTTACCCCACCACAGACCTCTACAATTCCTGTAACGTTCTCTCTATCCGAAAACTATTTATCCTCAACCTTATTCTAACCACTCACTCAATCATACCTTACGATCCTTCAAAATTCAATTCAATGCGTCGCAAGCAAACTGTGTGCCCACCAATTTTGGTTAACACTAGCTTGGCCCAGAGATGTTTTTGTTTCCTCAGTAGCTACGTATATAATAAAATAAACAAAATATTTAATATTTATTCAATGGGGAATTCCGAGTGCAAAAAAGTAGTCACAAACTGGCTCCTTCAGCTGAACTACGACGAGTCAGAATGCGTCATTGTAACCATAAAATGATATATATATACTAGCGCACCTACAAACACCCTTCAAACGCACACACACACACCTCACACACACACACACACGAATAGGTACACATACATACATGCACACACTCATATATCTATAATTTGCATTTTGTTAACTCTCAAATATTTTATTAATTATCGTCTCTAGTAACTGTATCTTAATTATTTATTAAGTCTTCTTGTAACGTTAAGAGCAGAGCCTGGTGATCCGTAATACAGGTCTCTGACCTAGTACAGACACCAGCTCTCATAATGGTTAAGACTATTTGTATGGATCTCAAGTTACTAACTTTGTAATTCCTTATGAGAGAAATAAAGAAATTATTATTATTATTATTATTATTATTATTTCACTTGCAGATCCTACGTATAGTGTCCCGTCTGAGATAGACGTACTTTTAGGCGCGGATATATTCTGGGATCTATTGAATAATAGTAAAATAAAGCTCAGTTCTGGTCCATACCTTCATGATTCGAAGTTGGGGTGGATCATTTCTGGCCCTATTCGTAGCAAATATTCGTTTAACATTGACCGAGTTCAATGTAATTATGCTCAAGTTGAGTCCCAATTGCGAAAGTTTTGGGAGTTGGAAGAACTTACAGACTTACCTACTGTCATGTCTGAAGATGATCGATATTGTGAATCGTTATTTACTGAGACTACACAGCGTGACAACCAGGGTAGGTTCTCTGTTAGAATTCCACTAAAACAATCAGCTAATACGTTAGGTGATTCATACACCATGGCAAAAAATCGGTTTTTATCTCTTGAAAGAAAATTAGATCGTTCATCTCAATATAAAAAACTATATTGTGAATTTATGCGGGAATATGAGGCGCTGGGTCACATGTCCCTTGTCTCAGACAATGTTAATTCTTTATTAAGTAAACCACATTACGTTTTGCCGCATCATGGTGTTTATCGTGAGGATAGCTTCACTACAAAATTACGGGTGGTATTCGACGCTAGTGCGAATACATCCAATAATACATCTTTAAATGATATACAATTCGTCGGCCCACCTCTAAAGAATGACATTTTTTCAATTTTACTACGATTTAGACAATATAAATATGTAGCATGCGCTGACGTTAAAAAATGTACAGACAAATTTTAATTGACACTGATCAGCGTAATTTACAATTGATTTTGTGGAGAGAACATCGAGGTGTACTTTTACAGTTATATAGGTTGAACACTGTGACGTATGGCACTGCGTCCGCGCCGTTTCTTAGCCAACGGTGCTTAAAACAATTAGCACACGAATGTGATGATGATTTGGTCGCTAGAACAATTTGTGAGGATTTTTACGTCGATGACTTGATTACTGGTAATGATGACCTTGACTCGTTGACAGATTTATGTAATAAGACAGCGGCAGTTTTACGTTCGGGATGTTTCCCGTTGCATAAATGGACTTTTAGCCATAAAGTTTGTTCTAAAAGTACGAAAGATTTAAACATAGGTGAGAATCACTTGTCTAAGACGTTGGGGTTAGGCTGGTTTACGAAAACTGACGAATTACATTTCACTACAAAGTTCACCGCATGCGATTCAGTAGTGACAAAACGTAAAATATTATCAATCATCTCACAAGTATATGACCCATTAGGTTTATTGGTTCCTGCAGTAATCACGGCTAAATCGTTATTGCAAAATTTGTGGCTCCATAAATTAGATTGGGATGAAGAAGTTCCGGCAACTATTGCTAATACATGGCGTAAATTCATCTCTAATCTGCAATATTTACGTGATATTACAGTACCCCGTTATGTAACATGTACTAGCTCGCAATACAAAGAGCTTCATATATTCACAGACGCTTCTCAGAATGCCTACGGTGCATGTGCCTACATAAGATCGTGTCATGAAAACGGTGAGCATGTTGTACCTATATCTGTGCATTTATTGTGTGCAAAAAGTAAATTAGCACCAATTAAACCTATTAGCATTCCTAGACTTGAATTATGCGGCGCCTTAGTAGGTGCTAAATTATATATTAAAATAAGACAAGCCCTACGTTTAGTATTTGATAAAGTTTATTTCTGGACCGACTCAACAATAGTACAAGGATGGCTACGTATGTCTCCGCACTCACTTAAAACATTTGTACAAAATCGGGCCGTACAAATAAATGAGATGACTCACAATACAATTTGGCGACATGTTAAGGGTACAGATAACCCTGCTGACCTCATAACGAGAGGGGTTAGTTTAGAATCATTGAAATACGATAGCAATAATGAATGGTGGTGCGGTCCTATGTTTTTGCGGAAACCTAGTTTAAATTGGTTAAATAATAATGAAGAACTTATATCTGTTGAGTTACCTGAAGTTAAATCGCATACAGTTAACTTACTTTCTATTCATTCACATCAATTATTTAATGTTGAACGCTTTTCTTCATTTATTCGTTTACAAAGGTCGTGTGCATACTTCTTACGATTTATAGATAACGCGCGAGCGCCCAGTCGTAGCCAAGGTCGTCAAACCGGTTTGTTATCCGTGAATGAACTGCAATATGCACTAATGACATTGACGCGCTTAGTGCAACAACAATCATTTCCTAATGAATATGACAACTTAAAAAATAATTTGCCATTAAAAAGTAAAAACTATAAATTATGTAATAAAATAGCTGGACTCAACATTTTCTTAGATAAATTTAATATAATTCGTGTAGGTGGTAGGATAAGCAATGCGATTGATTATAGTTATGAGAAAAAACATCCGATATTATTAAATAGTAAACACCGTTTTACGAGGTTACTGTGTGAATATGAACATAAGCGATTACTTCACGCAGCACCTCAGCTTCTTGTTTCTTCCATGCGTGAAAAGTGGTGGATATTAGGAGCACGGAACTTGGCCAGGCAGGTAGTACATAACTGCATTATCTGTACACGTATGAACGGAAAAACGTTAACACCTATTATGGGGAACTTACCAACCGAAAGATTAGAACCAAACTTTCCTTTCATGCAGTGTGGCGTAGACTATGCGGGACCGCTGCTTATATTGGACCGTAAAGGCAGAGGTTCTAGGCTAATTAAAGCGTATATTTGCTTGTTTATCTGTTTCACAACTCGAGCCATACATTTAGAGTTGGTTGGTAGTTTGACTACACAGGATTATATATTGGCTTTAAAACGTTTTATATCACGTCGTGGTAAGCCATACCAGATCTTTTCAGACAGTGGAAAGAACTTCGTTGGTGCTGAAAAGGAACTATCCGTAATTTTTGAAAATTCGAATGATATTTCTACTTTCGTAACTGATAACCAAATTCGTTTAACTTTTATACCTCCTTATAGTCCTCATTTTGGCGGGTTATGGGAGGCGGGAGTCAAGTCCTGTAAGTACCATTTACGGCGGGTGCTGGGTAATGCGAGGCTAACTCGCGAGGAGTTTGAAACGGTGTTAACGCAAATTGAAGCCATCCTCAACTCCCGACCATTGTCCCCTCTTTCCTCTGACCCAAATGACTTTCTTCCACTGACTCCAGCACACTTCATGATTGGCCGACCACTGACAGCGTCAGCTTGCGAGGATTTGACGACGGCCATGCCTCTGCGAGTGGGACGCTACGAATGACTGGAGCAACTCAGACAACATTTTTGGCAACGCTGGTCAAAGGAATACGTGTCAGAGATGCAACAACGTACAAAGTGGAAAAAGACCACCATGATGACATCACCCAGGACAGTTTGGTTCTTATCAAGGAGGACCATCTCCCTCCATTTAAATGGAAATTGGGCGGGGTAACGCATTTATTCACTGGAAATGATGGAGTCTCGCGCGTAGCAGAAATACGTACAGCATCTGGCATCATACGGCGAGCCTTCTCTTCTCGAAGATATGCCCGCTTCCTGTTCCAGAGCCCAGCAGTTAAGCAGTCACATTGAGTGCTTCATGTTGGAAGCTTGTATCCGGTTGCTTCCAAGGCGGCCGGCATGTTCAAGACGTTACTACTACCACCATCTAGCGACAAGAGTCGCTGTCTACGCACCGGTGTGAACAACGCGCGTTCAATACGTTTCTACATACGGTGGCGGCACTATAGCCGAACTTCAATTTGTTAAGTCGACTGAACTCGTTAGACAATGTCGGTTGTACTTAATATTCGTTCATTTTGTAATCTTATCCGTTTTATTTAAATATACGTTCTTTTTTTTATAAATTAAAATAAATAATTCATTGAAGACGTTCCTGGCTGCCTCCTTACACGAATAGGGAAACGCATAGGCTCCAACACTCATGCATATACCACATGCATACACACACATGCGCACTTACACGTACACAACATAATCACTTAGATTAAGCCTCTAATTTAAAATAGCTACCTATATCAACATTTAGTTTTAAGGTCATGATTTCGTTTACCAATTTTGAAATGTTTTCTTTAGTTATGGAGGAGCGGAGTCTTCTACTACAGGCTTTTTTTTTTGCTTACATGAAGGCTCCAATCACAATCTCATTGTATGAATATTGTTAAAGAAATAAACTATTTTGTATTGTATTTGTATTTTTGTAACTAATAGCTGTTACCCGCGACTTCGTCCGCGTGAAATTTAACGAAAAATTTAATGTTCATATTCATGTATTGGTCAGCTCCCGCGTTTTTAAGTCATACGGAACTCTAATTCGTTTCTTGTTCTTAAATTAAAGTAGCCTAAGTTACTCCTTATAACGATGGTGAAAGTCCCTACAAAATCGCAGCAATTAGAAGAAGAAGCAAGAAGAGAGAGACAGATAAACATTTTAGAAATATTTTATTTGTGTAATTACTGTATACATTATATACTTTTATATATGAAATTACAAACAGAAATTCAAATTTTAAGGAGTATAAAACATTTGCATTGCATCAAGCTTTTATGTGAGTTCAACCTCTTTTGAATAAAATCGGATTGAGTTTTCAAGCATGTGTCAAAATAAAAAGTAATTTAAATCAAAAGCACTAAGGAGTATTGATATAACCTCCAACATAATTCTCTATCTCTTTTTTATCCCGTCAGGGATTGAATTTCGATAAAATACGAAATACGTCTTCCATAAATTCTTTTATGCAAAATTTTAAGTAGATTGGACCAAGGAATCACGTTGTCTCGTACAAACTTGGTCCCCCTATCCCCCCCCCCCCCCCTTATGGGCAAAATTTCGGAAAATCCTTTCTTATCGGATGCCTACGTCATAAAAAGACTACCCTCGCCAAGTTTCATTGAAAATTAAAGAACTTTCATACTAACTTTGCACCCCCTTTTACCCCCTTAAGGGATGATTTTCGAAAAAAGATTTTACCCATATTTCATGACTTTCAATGAAGTACTCAAAACTGAATTTGATAAGATAAATAGATAATATCCGCAGTAGGCTACCTATGTGTATGTGGCTACATATATATTATTGTGGCAAAGTTACATACTAACTTTGCACCCCTTTTTACTCCTTTAGGGAGTAAATTTTTAATGCTCCCCTACGTTATAAAAGAACCCCTGTGCCAAATAATGTAGGTAAATACGAAAAACTTTTACACCCACTTAATTTACACCCCGTTTTACCCCCTTAGGGGATGAATTTCCAAAAAGGTATATCGGAAATAATCATGATTAGGAACTTATAACCCAAATATAACATTTTATTGAAATAACTGAAAATCAAAGAACTTTCATACTAACTTTGCACCCCCGTTTTACCCTCTTAAGGGATGAATTTCAAAAAGGGATGTCGGAAATAATCATGATTAGGATCTTATAACCCAAATATAACATTTTATTGATATAATTTTGAAAATCAAAGAAATTTCATATTAACTTTGCACCCCTATTTTACCCCTTTAAAGGATGATTTTTGAAAAAATATTTTACACATGTCTCATAACTTTCAATGAAAAACCTGCAAACTGAATTTCAATTGAATAAGTTCAAAAACAGCAAAGTTACATACTAACCTTACACCCCCGTTTTACCCCCTTAGGGGGTGAATTTTCAAAATTCCTTTCTTAGTGCTCCCCTACGTTATAAAAGGAATCCCTGTGCAAAATTTCAAGTTTCTAACCCTTATACTGTAGGCCCTGCGTGGATATGTCAGTCAGTCAGTCAGTCAGTCAGTCAGTCATTCAGTCAGTCAGCTTCTCCTTTTATATATATAGATAGTAACTATACTTTTGAATCCGAAAACCATGAAGTGATGATGAAGACGTTAAAGGCCAAGATTGAACAGGTGAAGAAAGTAGTTGTAAATCGGGGTTTCTGGATCAGAGGTGATCCAGAAACACCCAATTTACACTATCATTCGTTTTATTCAGAAGAATTATCAAAGACTTCCATATTTATCTACTCAAATTATAAAACTATGAATATGTGTTCCATGACCAGAATCAGCTTAAAGATTTTGATAGTCTACTTTATGGTTATTATTCATTTAATGGATATTATGAGTAATTTAAATATTCAATATAAACGTATACCATGCATGTATCTTAATTTCATCGCTAAATTTAATTATTACATTAATTCCACGATTCAATCAATTCAATTCTACAAGTCAAACACGCGCATGATATTCGAGTAACAGACGGTGTGTGATCTATTCGATACGACAGCCTTACGAAAATGTAATGCGCTCGCTACTATCCATCGCGCTGCCTTATATATATATGCAGCGTAGCGGCTATTTACTTTAAATTGGATGACTTAGAAATAAAAAGCAAAATAATATTTAGTATAACTATAATTTAAATCAATTACATTAATTTGAACTTAACTTTTTGACTATTTTACTAACTTAATAATCAGTCTCATTCATGATTTCATCGAAATAATTTCTTACTAAATATTGAATGTTCGCACTTGCACTCTCAGGGTCATCGTCTATGTCTTCCATCTTACGACCATCCACATCGTGTTTAATTATTTTTATTATACGGCGAATATGTCCGGGCTCTTCCCGCATGATAAAAGATCTGTTTTTTAAAACCTTTGACTCATTTTTTTTTCTTTTCTATTTCTTGCTATCTACTCTCTTCACATGCAGTTGACGCTACTTCAGCGTACCAGCTTTCTCGATCTTGAGCATAATAAAATGGATTTAGAACTGGATCAGAGCCCCCCATCAAATTCTGAAATAAATGATTTCCTGTTGTAAAACAGCATCAAACATCAATTCAATTATTAATTAACATCAATAGTCATTGAAATACTTACGTTACATTGTTGGTCAATGTTATCGAATACAGTACTATAGGATGGTGAGCGTGACATACTTAAATTATATGTTCAGACTCCGTTAAATACCTAGAAAAACGAGAAATTAATATTTCATATACTCTACTATCTCAGAACAATAATTATGGTTGAAACATATGTGTGTAGTCGAAATAAATACTGACTTATGTGCCCGACACATACATATATTGAATAACGATTATAGGTATTGTCTGATAATAATATAAGTCAATATATTATTTTAAATGTTAGATATAATACTGAGGAATAATATTAAAACTTACTGATATTACACGATGAAGACAGTTTCAACGGTGAGATATAGAATTTGAATGGATTTCGAAAAAAAATTGCTATTTATATACACCGTGAAATTGTAGTCGTTTTGGAACCGAAAGGTGGGAAACTTATGATAATTAGTAGAACAAAAAAAAGTCTTAGATTAACTCTACTGTTTGTAATAAAAAAGTTGGCAAGTGAAAAGAATATTTTCACTTGATCGAGTTTGCTAGTCTACTACTAGCACTGTACCAATATTTCATTCAAAATCGGCCGCACTCGCCAACTTGCTACTTATCGAAGACGCGCGGCGGCGGCGGCGGTTAAGGCGGCGCGGGCGGCGGGGCGGCGGGGCAATGACCCGAACGCCAGTCAGCTGGTACTAAACGGCTGTCCGAGCGAATAAGTACTAGTAAGTACTTACGCGTTATTTAAAAGCTAGTAGGTCAGTACTATATTGATCTCATTTTATTATTGAAATAAATTGTATTTAGGAATACGATGCAGATGGCGACGAAATTGATGGTAAGTATCTACTTACACCTATCTACGTAACTTACCTAGGTATAAATTGAAATATGACAAGTTTGGCGCTTAGCGAATCAGCTGATACGAGATAAGAACGTAAAACCTACATTCCAATTCAATAAAAGGGATAAAAAATTAAGTAGGTATTACAATAGCTTTAAAAAAACTTTAATTTTTGTTTTTTTTAAACTTTGCCTCAAGAAAAGACATAACACACACACACACAGAACAATTACCTGCAGTTCATTTTTTTTCCGAGCGAGGATCGAACTCGCGACGCCTTGCGCAGCAGTCGCTTGTACAGCCGCTGCACCAATCATTGCGGCAACATTTCCACGGAATAACGTAAATTGTACACCAAATTCTCCTTCATACATTCCACGGGCTTAGGACCGCCAGAAATACTTTACTTGAACATAACTTTTCAATAAATAACATTAGGTATTTACTGTATCAATATTAAAAACAGATAGCTGAAGCAGTTAAGAGACTGGGTAGGTATTTCAGGCGTATTTATATAATTGGAGCTATTTACAAAATAATCAACTTTCCATACAAGTTACCTGCAAAAAGTTTATTTACACTTCTCTAGTTCTCTGTACCAAAGCAACTGCTCGAAATGGAGTCCACCGCGTTCAATACACAAACGTGAACGCAGAACTGGCAAGTGGCGGCCGGGCGCAACATCGCCGAGCGCACGCCGCCGGTGGTGACTCCGCGGCGCCGCGCAGCGTTGTAGGTAATAATAGTTCGTCCGAGTGGATTGTAGGCACACGTGTAGGTAAGCTAGCGGCAGCGAGCGCGGGTGGCTTTTATGTCTTTGTCGGCATGATTTACTGCTTAGTTGTGTTAGTTGTGTATCTATGTGTGAGTAACATTGAATGATATCGATCGTAGTAATCGTAGTACGTTTAATTTAGTGGCGTTACCATGTATCCTCGTTTCGTTCTAGTTTTTTGTTCGTCTGTCACATTTTTTATAAAAAAAAAATATCGATGTTGCTATGTCGCCGTAAGACATAAGTAACATAAAGAAAGCAAAATTCAACACATCAGGCGGATACCTCGGTGGCTCAGTTGGCAGAGCGTCTGGAGTACCAATCCAGAAGACGCGGGTTCGAGTCCCGCCTGAGGTAGAATTTTTCTTTCTTAGTAAAATAAAAAAAAAAAAAACTTTATTTTATTAAAATTTCACATAAATGGATTCCATTATTGATATGGAGTCCAAAATGTTTCGATCCCGAAATATATACAGGGTTAGTTGGAAAATACAAACAACCTCGCAGGACTAGATAGCTAACATCATAAGCAACAACTTTTGTTCTACGACTTTCAATAATTTCATTGATTTAATTTTTTTTTATTTCATACAAAACCAAATATTAATTTCATGATATCTTTACGCGCTTCCTAACTCTATGCACATAGTAAAAACCCCGCGGGACGCGGAGAAAGGGGGGCGCATTGCGAGTGCTAGCTTTGAACTTGACCGATTGTCCGATTGACCTAGTTAGCCGCCAGCCGTCGGCCAAGATGCGTGCGTGTTACGTTGTGTGTTTCCTTCCGTCGCCATATCGATCGATGTGTTGTTGGGTTATACCTTAGGTGTTATTAAAAAAAACAGATAGTTACAGAAGCCTATCTACATAAAAAGTGCGCGACACCGCTAAGGGACACGATATCTCACATCAGTGCAACTGCGTATTTGAATTTAGAACTATTTTGTGCAAAAATGAAGCAACAAAAAATACGTGTTCAGTGACGGATCTTTAAATTCAACATTAAACAGTGAAGTCTCGTTTTTTAGGCTACCAGTTGTTTCAGAGACGTAAGTAGATATTTGCTTGTCTTTCAATGGTTCGTTTTAACGTAACACACATGACAGTTAGGTAGGTAGGTAAGCGCCCAGCTGATATTAAGTAAGTAGTTTAACTAAACTGTGGAAAGCGTTAACAAACGATTACGTAAATCATTTTCACATACTTTGAAAGTTAAGATACCTAATCTACATACCTACGCATGATTTATTTGCTTTTAATAGTTAAATGAAGCCAGGTAAAGTATGAAGCGATTGTGGACTCAGTGTAGGTATGTACTCACTGCCTGCCCACAAACCCATTCGTGGTCGTACGAGCTAAAATCAGACGGGGCAGCCGCGGGACAGCCGCGTGCGGTGCCTCACTTATCGATCCCTCAGAGAGCGCTGGCGTGGTACCTAGTTTATTTATTGAAATGTGCGTAAATTAATAATTTAATAAATAACACTACAAGGGTAATTTTATAATCGTTAATTAGGTTTAGAAAGCCTAGTCATTAGCGTAGGTGACGATAGCGACAGTGACTCGCTGTCGCTGTATTGTCTATTTAAAAAAAATATTTATAATATTAATTAGTCTCAGTACAAATATCCATTTTATTTTTTTTATTATTTAATATTTATCTTGTAATAATATTGCATTCTTTACTATTTTATAATATGTATAAACATCGACACAACAGGCGTCCCGCTTCTACAAAGGCGGCGAGTATTTGACATAGGTATAGGTAGTTAACTGGCGAATATTGTGTATTATTAAGGTGCTGCTACACTAATACACACTAAAAAATGTTAGGCATTGCTACATTTTATTAAGAATTGTTAACTGTTTTAAGTGCTCCTACACCGGAGGAAATTGTTAACAAACGTTTATAACATTTGAAAAATCAGTTTGCCTGCAGTTTGGATTGCCCCTGCCGCGCCCGTGGCCTGGGTATAAATTTACAAACAAATGATAACAAATGTTTTATTTCATTGCAATTAGTTAACTAACAATTTTGCTCAGAAATGTTCACTAACATTATCTAACAAGAAATCTTTTTCTAATATTATGATCGTATGTTTCTTAACAACTGTTTACTAATACTTGTAAACATTTTTAAGCAGTAGTGTGTTGAAGCCTTTATAAACAGCGCGAGAGTCACGTCGTCCTTCTTTATGAATGAAACTACAGACTTATAATATTCGTGTGTCATACAACAGAAACTTGAAATATCATTTTTTTTTCATGTATTGAGTTATGGCAGAACTCGTAGAACAAAAGTTGTTGCTTACGATGTTAGCTATCTAGTCCTGCGAGGTTGTTTGTGTTTTCCAACTAACCCTGTATAATTTCACGGTGTATAGAAAAAAAATATTTAAACTATAGAGTTCAAAATCGTACGTTTTTGTTACATATTATCATCATCTTACCATTTTTGTCTAGGGCATATAAAAATGGTACGATGAAATTAAAACCCTGACATGTCGACACGTGTCCAACACTTATTGTTTACAAAAAATAATATGATTCAAATAAATACTATAGTGCGTTTGTTCATTGTTCCTTTTTATAATATATTCACACATGCAATTGTAACAAAAATCGGCAGACAAAGTCATTGTAGATAGCTAGTATATTAATCATAATTAAGAATCAAACGAACTTACCTTGTGAAGTTTGATATCTAATTATACTTCGTATCTCTCCCGAAGATGATTACAGTTTACATGCAGATGTTTAGAGCATCGAAAAAATTAATTTAAAACTAAGGCCCATAGTACAATCAGCAATAATACAATCAGTTCACAACATTATTGTATGATCATTTTAATAATACATCCACAAGCTCAGTATCTGTAGAGGTGCAAATATTCTTGTTATAATATTTTAGGAAAACATGGGATGAGTCTACCCATCCAGCAATGTTTCGGATTATTTCTAGGTTGACGCCTGCTTTATGAGCGGCAGAGGTCGACGCATGTCGTGCACTATGCGTACTATATATTTATGTTTATGTTAATGCCACTTTTTGGCAAGATTGATTTTACCCAGTGAGATGAGAGTGAGGTGAGGGTCTGAGAACCTATCTTTCTATGTGGTTTTTGAAAACTGATAAAGAGATAAACTTCCTGCCCACGCAAGGAGGCAGTCATCAATATAACATTTTAAAGTTAGAGCTGGACAGATTTTATGGTTTTCTTTAATAAAGTGTAAAACAATTAGGGGTTGGAAACCGCCTGACTTAGACGTTTTTATTAAATCATCGATTCTAATATGTTTTTTTTCAGGTTCATAATGGATGTTTTTTAATTTGATAAGGCTGACTGAGATTCTGCATTCTTTGTGCAGATGCTAAAGCTAACAAAGTTACTGTTTTGAAAGTTAGCTCTTTTTATGTAATATAATCATTGGGGAAATAATCAGCTAGATAATTTAATACTAAATTAGGATCCCAGGTCGTATTGTATTTGGGCTGGTGGTTTTAGCCTATAAATGTCTTAAAAAAAAAACGTTAAATATTATCATTACAGGTATTATCTTGACCTATTAATATGGATAGCGCTGAGCGGTGACTGTTAAGTGTACTGTAACTAGCACCAGCATGGAACTTTTCAGCTAAGAATTAATTAGTTGTGTAGTGTTACAATCACAAAAATTGATACCCTTACTATTACAATATGACCACCATGACTTGAAAGAGCTATTGTATTGAGCTAGCGTATTCGCAGAGAAGGAGGCCATCATTATGTCAAGAGCATCATTAGGGACTCCTCGTCTTATAAGTGACACCCTGATAATATCCCTGACATCAGGGTTAGGTCTGCGTGGAGAGGATGCTTCTCCCAGAAAGGTGAGAATAACAAGTCAGTTCAAAATACAGAACATTTGAAACAAGCAGACTTGACCATACCGGGTACCACGGTTGAGTGGGTTATGGTAACACCACAATACTTTTTGCATTATCACATTTTATTTTGTAAAAGAAAATTAGGCTAAAGGGGGGAAAAGCATAAAATCTTATGTTTTTCAATTGAACGTAAACGCGTCAATAATTTCGGAGTTAGGATCTAGTTTCCATGATGCATGATTATATTATGGTTTTGAATGCTTGCAAATAGGTCAAACTCTGGGGAACCAAGAGAAAGTTTTTTGTTTGTTATTTGAGCAAATGCTAATCTGCTAATACTCAGTATCAAGATTCCAAGACTACGGAATTCAAAGTCTGCAACTTCAAGTCCGTAAAATGCCGCTAACAATTCTAAAGTAGTTATATGTAAAGACAATTGAGAGAAAATCCAATGTCCGTGAGCGGTTTGAGTGCCACACGTTACGCCCCGACCTGTGGTTGATGCATCGCAAAAAAAAATCTATAGTGTAATCATTATTTTGATATGAACTAAATGCAGAATTAATATGATCTCGCCACCACATCAAGTCGGGTTTTATGTGATTTGATAAGATCATGTTTTTATTATAGTTATTAGATAAGTTAAGTGCTAAAAAAAATTCTAAACGCCCTTGAAGCCATCCGTATATAACGGCGGGGCATGCAGATGTCAATAAAACTATAAATCTTGCGAATTCTCTGACTGTGCATTTATATAGTTTTAATTTTTTTTACGATCTTTCTTCTCTATCGGTAATGTCAGACAAATTTTGGTGGAATCAAATACAAAGCCCAAGAAAGTGCATGTTTCTTTTGGTACAGTTTGACTTTTAACATAATTGATTATAAAAAATTGGACTTGTTCAAGATGTGTCCAAGTTCTAAAAAGTACCGTGGATGTGAGGATATCATCGATACCTATATACTGGTTATATTTATGATTAAAATAACTTGACACTCTCGTCAGATGTTTCTGTAAAACAAAATATAACTAGACGTGTTTTCTTATTTTAAATGGAAAACCCAATGTCAACAATATAGTTATCTTGTCACCGTTACGTTTTCTAAGCAGTTATTGAATGAGTCGCCAATACATAGGAAATCATCTATATAATTTACTGATAAGCGGCCTAGTGAGCGTAGATAATGTGTATGATGTGTATGATAATGTGTATGATGTAATACAGGTTTCATTAACTTCACACAAAAACGTATGGTGCAGTACATAACCCGAATGGCAAGACATTGAACTCAAATAATTGATTGCTAAACCTTTTAGAATTCCACCTAAAGCGTAGGTATATTCTATCGCATTTAGCAATTGGTAACAAAAAATAGGCATCCTTCAGATCTAGGGAAGCCATAAAACAACCTTTATGAAGTAGTTTTAGGGCAGTTCGATAATCTTCCATTTTAAAATGTTAAACAATAATGAATTTGTTTCATTCTTTCAAGATAAGTATAAATTGATGTTTACCGTTCGGTTTAGAAACTGTAAAAAAAGGTGAAATAAATAGTTTATCACATGGAGTACATTGTGAAATAAAACCTGAAGTAAGTAGTTCTGAAATGCACTCATCGAATACTTAATTTTCTAGTAGCTGTATAGAACCTGGGGTATATATTGGACTGATTATATGGTATACACCGGAACGGTATGCGGTAACCTTTAATCCAAGATAAAATAGTTTTATCGTTAGTGATTTTAAGCAATTTATGAAAGTAATACTGAAGTCTGCCAGCTATTATGTGTACCTGCGGCGTGGTATTCAGCAACGGTGAGGTTGTGGGTAGTTCCGTGGGCGTGACGTGGTCGCACGGCGGTGCTCCCTCTGCGCTGACGCCGGCGGCGGCGGCCGGTGGCGCCGAGACTGACCGGGGTACATTCGCGGCTCGGCGCTGGTGCCCGCGGTGCCCCCCTTGCGTTTACAGTCTCGCTATTGCGGGTAGTCGAAGTACTTTGTTGTGGTCGCTGGGTTTTGAACCTTAGCTCTGAGGCAGGCTGAGATAGATATATGGCCTTTGAGGATTTTAGATATTCAGATAGGTTGGAAACGAACAGGTTATCATTTATTTTAGTATTTTTTATGGTTTCTCGTTTTTGTTTGCTTAAAACATTAACAAAAGCATATCGTCTTGAGATCGACTCCCTGTAATGTCTGTCGCATAGCAAGCGGCCTGCATCGCTCAATGTTTTTATAATTTCTTGAGGGACGTCTTCCGTGTGGAACAAGGCTAAATTCAAGGTAATTTTATAATCGTTAATTAGGTTTAGAAAGCCTAGTCATTAGCGTAGGTGACGATAGCGACAGTGACTCGCTGTCGCTGTATTGTCTATTTAAAAAAAATATTTATAATATTAATTAGTCTCAGTACAAATATCCATTTTATTTTTTTTATTATTTAATATTTATCTTGTAATAATATTGCATTCTTTACTATTTTATAATATGTATAAACATCGACACAACAGGCGTCCCGCTTCTACAAAGGCGGCGAGTATTTGACATAGGTATAGGTAGTTAACTGGCGAATATTGTGTATTATTAAGGTGCTGCTACACTAATACACACTAAAAAATGTTAGGCATTGCTACATTTTATTAAGAATTGTTAACTGTTTTAAGTGCTCCTACACCGGAGGAAATTGTTAACAAACGTTTATAACATTTGAAAAATCAGTTTGCCTGCATAAGTGGTTAAGTGCAACTGCAATGGTTTGATTCCTTTGTGGTTTAGTGTTATTGAGTTTTTGTATAAAATTCTCAGTAGCTACTCAGAGTTAACATAACAGCTAAGTATTGTAGGTGTACATCCCTACTGATTTACTGACTGTGCTATAAAAAATGATGATATGAATTTGGAACGGAAGACACGTGTAAGCGATGACGATATTAATTGAAATATAATATTTAATTTATTTGATTAGTAATCGAACACCTTTACTTGAATTACGTATTATTTGTTATAATGAATAATACATAATTCAAGTAAATGTGTTATTCAATTATTCTTTATCGTCAAGAAATTTTTAATATATAAATTTTAAATTTAATGTTTGTATTTTCAGAGTTATTTGATGCCTTACAACATCTTGGGGTAATGAGATTTATTGATAAACTGCTTCTGCGGAGCACGACATTTTGGAGATATAAATTTTATAATAGCTGATCAATATTGTGCATAAACTTGAAGGTACATATAATTATTATCAATATCTACTTAAGCCTAGTATTTTATTTGTTATTTATGCATATTTTCTAATGCCTTTGTATTATTTTCAGGATATATAAAGACTAACTACTTACTACGGCACTAAGATGACCTACGTGAAGATTTGATTAATATTTTTTTGTTTAACCTAGACTGAACAAAACGTACTGAGAGAAGCTGTGCTGGAAATAATCTTCTACTTCGCTTAATATTTAAGGTATATTTATATTGTTGTGTGCAACTTTAATCCGTTATTTTGATATACTGAAAATGCCTCATTGTTCGGTTTGCAATATACATATAGATAGACGTTCGTGGACTGGTCATTTACGAACTAATAAACATAAAAATAATAATGCTGTAACAATTAATGATAACGTTCAAATCCTTAACTCTGCGTTTAAAGGGCGTATTGTTAGTTACCGTATTATTGCGTCTAACAGCGAAGCAGTAAATTTGCCCGAATTATTTTTCAATGATATTCATGATCAAGTGAAATGTTTAATTGATGATTCTCTCAAAAAATATACAGCGTTAAAAATGAATTTTGAACTTTTTTCTTTATTCTTAATGTACAAAAATGATGTACAAGAGTTAAAATCTTTTGCGACAAAAAACTTTGCTATACATTTTAATTACGAGTTTGAAACTCTTTATAATACAATTACTACTACGTTATTGAAAAAAATTGAAGAGTTTCAGGAGAGAGACAGTGGATGGACGTTTCTTAGTAATTCCCATTTAGAAATTAATATCAATAAATATCAACCACTCAGCGGCTCTTTTTATATAGATTTACCTAAATTTATAAAAACCAAAAAAGCTTGCTTGAATATCAAAAACAAGGATGATTATTGTTTTTTGTGGTGCATAGTGGCCGCCTTATATCCTACAACTCGTCATCCTGAACGAGTAACATCTTATCCACATTTTCGAGACGTTTTAAATGTTAAAGGTGTTTCATTTCCAATATCGTTTTCGGATATCTCTG
Source organism: Craniophora ligustri (assembly GCA_905163465.1). NCBI lineage: Eukaryota > Metazoa > Arthropoda > Insecta > Lepidoptera > Noctuidae > Craniophora > Craniophora ligustri. Next base: position 5,319,574 of record LR990976.1, on the reverse strand, counting down.
TTTTTGAAAAAAATAACCCATTTTTAAATATATATGTGTATGGTTTAAAAAATAACAGGGTAATAATTGGCCCCCTTTACAAACCTGAATTAGTTAAGAGGGGTACAACAATGAAGAGCATTCACTTACTGTTCCTAGAAAATCATAAATCATCTCATTATTGTCTTATAAAAGATTTGCCACGTCTTGTTAAAAATCAGATAACAAAACATCATAGCAAATTGCAAATGCAGTTGCACTTAACCACTTATGAGACAGTTTTATTAAATATATTTTTCTGCCATATCACATAAAAACACAGATTATTTATTTGACTTATCAAACATAACTATACTGTAATTAGATTTGTGGTTAAAGTAGGAAAGTTAAATAATTGTGTATAGGTGTGCCTGTGCATGTGTACAAATTAAGTACTTACTTATATTATACTTTTATTATTAATGAATCAACTTAATGTAAGTGTGTCAGCCCTAAGTAATTTAGCTACATCGACATTATAAAAATGCAACATTTTATTTTTAGACAAGCAATTTACCAGAAAGTCCTATGTGCATCATTACTTCTATGCTTTTGTGATAAAATTCTTAGTTAATTAATTTTGAACGATTAGTATAAAGGCTATACTTTTCATAAACATTTAACAAATTCGAGTTCGCGTCTACAAGAGTTGGTTCATCATCAAGACCAGTATACAGTGATAGTAGTGTTAGTAGTAATACAGACTAGAGTCTACAGTCTGCAGTTCAGAGCGGTTTCCACAACGCCATAGCCCAGAGAAGCGATTCAAATAGCTTAATAAAATGTAAGTATGAACATTAACTTAATTATTCTGCTTTCAGGTTATTTACTGACTTATAAAATATTCTTTAATTTTACTTTAATTCTACTTTAAACCTCCCAATAAATTGAGTACTTACGCTACTTTCTTTAGATTGTTTATACATACTTAAATTCCTTATTTCTTTATTTTAAAATTATTAGATTTCATTACTTTCTGCAACTAATATGTCCATTATGATCACGAACTTATCTCACTGTCAATAAAATTTAATCTGTTTAATTTAACCGTTAATCTTACATAATTGTTTTTTTAGGTCCGAGTCTGAAAGTGAAGTTTACCAAGAGTCGTCGAAGGTGCATGAAGATAAATCTAATCGCAGTCAATCAGTAACTGGAAAGCGCAAAGCATTGAAAAAATCACCTACCACTACAAGGTACTTATTTAATCTTCATAAATTTACTCAAGTGAATATAACCTACGACATACGAGCTATACTTATAAATAATAATATTTTTTTTTAATCATGCGTTCACGTTAACAGCTATAATGATTTCAATGTCCAGTGTTTCAAGGAATGCGATATCGCTCTATCTTGGTTTCATTCAACATTCACAGTGTATACATATAAAGTTATATTACAATCTTTTATACATTACGTACATGTAGCTGGTTTGGCTGCCTATGTAATAAATATATTAAGAAGTTCTTAAACTGAATACATATAATTTTGTTTATTTATGTGATGGTTATTTATTAAAGAAACAGGAAAACATGTAGGTTGAAGTATTGTTTTATATGGTTGTGTGATGGTACGATGTTTATTCTTTTGTTCTAGCAAAAAATCTAAGACTCTGGACATCTTCGGTCTAAGTCGTGAGCGCGGCGAATCCACAACAGGTTATCCTGTTCTGTCTTCGTTCTTCGTGAATCGAGTTGCTAATGGTAACGAACGGCGATCAAATGCTACATCTGGCAACTACTATGTTGATTTTAAAATATACAGGACGAGTGATGCGCGAGATACCGAGTCCATGGAGCTGTGGAAAAAGGCACTAGTACGAGTCAAGTTCCAAACGAATGAGGATTCTGTTCAGTGGCGCAAACTTCAAGACTTCATGCGGTCAGCTGATACGTTGTTTGACGAACAACCTATATTTACTACTTAATATTATACATTACAGTTTATTTAAGTATAATGTTATTTAACTTCAAAATATAATGATGATTTCATGATAACATTATGTTGTTTTATTTCATAGCTATTACGACGACCAGATTTGGCGCGAAGGTTTGTGTATCAGATTTTCGTGTCAAAGGTTGCGGGTTCGATTCCCGCTAGAGCGATGAATTTCGTCTCTAGTCTGGTTACAACTTTGATAGTTGGTACTGTTGTTCGTTCGCGTTAAATGTTAACGCAAACTCGATCGTAGTATCTAAATTTACATCACAACGTAACACATCACAAATTAAAACACATCACAATTTTTTTTATCACAATTCCAAACTCCGAGCTGATTGATACTGAGTAATTCACAGAAAAACTCAATAACACTTTCCTCGACCTAGGAATCGAACCCAGGACCTCTAGCGTTGCAGTCGCGCTTAGGACCGTTGGACTAACGAGGCAGTTATATTGTGTTTATCAATATGTTATTATAAGTTTTCAACGGTCTATATCACGTTGCGATGAACGATTCGCGCTTATTCGTCGGTAATCTTTTTATTGTGTAATTGTACGCCGTTAGGCATTCCGTCTCGTTTGAACAAGTAAATAATGAATTATCATTGTGATTCAACGAAGTGATGTGACGTACAGACAGTGACAGTGAACGAAATAAACAGGTACGTAATGTCGAAGCGGACGAGATTCGATCGTATATTATTGGGCATTCTATCCCACCGAAGTGGAGGCGAAGCCGGAACGGCAGGTGGGGTAGAATGCCCAATAATATACTACTCATGTGCACCCCAGAACAGACACTATCTGTTATTAACCATCCTAACAACTACTTAAAACTGCTGTCACAAAATATCCGTTCAATTAACTGTAACTTCTTGAACCTGCAGGTTCTCTTGCAACGTCTTTCATTTGAATGTGATCTAGTAATCCTAACGGAATGCTGGCTATCCTGTTCTAGTAATGGCACTATTCCCCAATTAAAAAATTACACCACTTTCAAAACCACAAAACACCTCAACCAAAACGACGGTGTAGTGGTGTATATAAACGCGGAATTATCGGCTACATGTGAGGAACTCGACCTACATCAATCAGCGTCTGGACTCATTATTAAAATAAAATCTGAGGTGGCTGTGGTTTGCATCTATCGCTTCCCATCAATTGATAATATTCAAACCTTTTTATCAGCTCTTAATATTCTACTTCCATCTCTTCAACACTTCAAAACGGTAATTTTAACGGGTGACATTAACCTAGACATAAACCTACTAGCTTAGATATGCGATCCCACGAATATCTAAATTGCTTGGCATATCATGGTTTTCTCGCAGCGCATACCATTCCAACTAGAGGAGATAATTGTCTGGACCATCTTATCTTAAGAACCAACTCACCCTCATCTTCTTTTGTCTTTGATTCCGTGCTTACAGACCACTATCCCTCACTCCTCTGCTTGGACAATAGACGTATGCGAAATACTTCAAATTTTGTTGTCACTAATATTAACTATGAGAAACTCGATGAATCAATGTCTCAACTAGATTTTAACCCAATTCTGTCCATAAGTCATGCTGATATTGCTACAAATAAATTTATAGATATAGTTAGCACAGCCATTTCGAAACACTCCTTGACAAGGAAAGTGCCTGCGAGAAAGAAAATACTGAAACCTTGGATTACGGCTGGTCTGCTACGATGCATCAGAAATAGGGACGCATTACACAAAAAGTACAAACTAGACCCTGAAAATGAAATATTGTTGATAACCTATAAGAGATATAGAAATTTCTGCACAAGGATTCTAAAAAAAAGCAAAACGTCTTTATGATACACGAGAACTGGATAAAGCTAGTCAAAACTCTAAATTACTCTGGGAAACAATAAAGCGAGTTACCTACACAACAAAACCTAATAATACTTCTGCACAATTACTGACCACCGCACCCTCACCGATAGAATGCTGTAACAAAGTAAATTCCTTTTTCGTCAATGTCGGGAAAAACCTTGCTGATAAAATTACAACCACTCCTATACAACAAACTACAATCACTTATATCACACCCATAGCATCATTCGTCCTTGAGCATACCGATATAGACGAAATCATTTCTACCATACACTCCTTACGGACCGACGCTGCTACCGGATGGGATGGTATCTCCCCCTATATCCTAAAAAAGTACTCCACACTACTGGCAACCATTCTATGCCATATTTTTAATATTTGTTTCGACACTGCAGTCTTCCCTACCTCATTTAAAAAGGCAATTATCCATCCAATTTTCAAGGGAGGAGACGGGACCTTACCTAATAATTACCGACCAATAGCAGTCCTAAGTGCATTATCTAAGGTGCTCGAACGTTTAATTAATAAGAGATTGGTTAATTACTTGGAACACTATAAGCTAATATCATCTCATCAATTCGGCTTTCGCAGAGGTTTATCAACTTGTGACGCAGTCCACGAATTAACTAATCACGTTGCTAAGAGTATTAATAATAATAAAAAAGTCCTAACTATATTCTTAGACCTCGCAAAAGCGTTTGACACGGTACCCGTCTCTACTTTCTTATTAAAACTTGAAAGAATGGGCGTCAGAGGTGTTCAACTGGAATTATTCCGAAGTGACCTAACAAATGGATCCCAATTTGTTAGGATAAATAATAATAACAGTACTTAACTCCCTATCTATTACGGTGTGCCTCAGGGAAGTATTTTAGGGCCAACTCTTTTTCTTGTCTTTATAAATGAGTTATGCGACATGAATATACAAAATACAAACATAATATCGTTCGCGGATGACACTGCGATAACAGTTGTAGCTGAAACTTGGTCTCAGATAGAAATAAGGGCACAACTTGCATTCAACATAGTATTAAACTGGCTTAATGATCACACACTTACACTCAATACTTCCAAAAGTAACATCCTTACATATTCAATCAGTACAGCCTCTCAACCACGCATTCCAATAGCTATAATAGCGCACTCCTGTCACACTAAGAACCCAATTTCCTGTAGCTGTCAAACCTCATCTTCTGTAGACAATCTATATATATAAAAGGAGAAGCTGACTGACTGAATGACTGACTGACTGACTGACTGACATATCCACGCAGGGCCTAAACTATAAGAGTTAGAAACTTGAAATTTTCCACAGGGATTCCTTTTATAACGTAGGGGAGCACTAAGAAAGGAATTTTGAAAATTCACCCCCTAAGGGGCTAAAACGGGGGTGCAAGGTATGTAACTTTGCTGTTTTTGAAGTTATTCAATTGAAATTCAGTTTGAAGGTTTTTCATTGAATGTTATGAAACACGTGTAAAATATTTTTTCAAAAATCATCCTTTAAAGGGGTAAAATGGGGGTGCAAAGTTAATATGAAATTTCTTTGATTTTCAAAGTTATATCAATAAAATTTTATATTTGGGTTATAAGATCCTAATCATGATTATTTCCGACATCCCTTTTTGAAATTCATCCCTTAAGGGGGTAAAAGGGGGTGCAAAGTTAGTATGAAAGTTCTCTATTTTTTTAATGAAACTTGGTGAGTGTAGTCTTTGTATGACGTAGAAGGCATCCGATAAGAAAGGATTTTCCAAAATTTTGCCCATAAGGGGGGGGGGGGGTAGGGGGACCAAGTCTGTACGAGACAACGTGATTCCTTGGTCCAACATTCTTTAACAGAATTGATGGAAGACGTATATCGTATTTTATCGAAATTCAATCCCTGACGGGATTAAAAAGAGATAGAGAATTATGTTGGAGGTGACATCAATACTCCTTAGTATTTTTGATTTAAATTACTTTTTATTTTGACATATGCTTGAAAACTCAATCCGATTTTATTCAAAAGAGGTTGAACTCACATAAAAGCTTGATGCAATGCAAATATTTTATAATCCTTAGGATTGGAATTTCTGTTTGTAATTACATATATAAAAGTATATATACGGTAATTACACAAAAAAATAATTTCTAAAATGTTTGTCTGTCTCTCTTCGTTCCTTCTAATTGCTGCAACAGCTGGACCGATTTTGTAGGGACTTTCACCGTCGTTATAAGGAGTAACTTAGGCTACTTTAATTTAAGAACAAGAAACGAATTAGAGTTCCGTATGACTTAAAAACGCGGGAGCTGACCAATGCATGAATATGAACATTAAATTTTTCGTTAAATTTCACGCGGACGAAGTCGCGAACAGCTAGTATAAAATACCTGGGTGTGACATTAGATAAGAACCTAAACTTTAAGTCCCATATAAAAGTATTAACGGGTCAAGTCCGAAAACTTATATTTATATTTAAAACACTTAGAAAGGTTGCTAATCAAACCGTTATATTGTGTCTATTTTGCCTTATGTCAATCTATTGTCACATATTGCATATCATGTTGGGGTGGCGCTGCTAAAACGATTATAAAACCGCTAGAGATAGCACATAGAGCAGTATTAAAAGTGGCTACCTTTCGCCCTATAATATTCGCAACCCATGAACTGTATTGTAAGTGGAATATTCTAAATATAAGACAACACTTTATCATACAGGCAGTTCTACAACACCAGAAAACGTCATATACGACAATGGATAAACGTAGAAAAGACAGAATCTGTACTACCCCACATGCACACTCGACATTTATTAAAAGATTCTTTTATTTTCTTGGCCCTTCCTTATATAATAAAATAAATAGACATTGTCCAGTATACGGCTTAACATACTACAAGTGTAAGACAATGACTTATTCATTTCTTCTACACCGTTCATACGAAGACACAGAAAAAATGCTAATTTAATTACAGGTGTACAGGCCACATAGAATATCAAACACACGCACGCTCATACACACACATTATCACACACACGCACACACACACATGCACACACACACACAAACACACTCATGCAACAGTAAACATACAATAACAGTTAAGTCATATATGTATGTACAATCGAATTCAATTGTCCATAGGCACGCTAAGGTTTACATTGCTATGAAGCGAGCACGATACAGCTAGTGTGTGTGTGCGTGGGCATGTATGAGTGATGTACTGAAGTCTTAACATAGATAACAGACACAAATGAACTGTCGCTACTACTGTTGAACTACGCGAAAGAACATTATACTATTTCTGTTGCATTTAGAATAACTACGTCACAGTGTTCTAACCATTGGATTGTTTAATTCGCAAGTATATAATATTCGTTCGTAGCTGCTTGGACTAGGCAATGGCTCCGTATTCATTCAGGTCTGAGTTCGAGGTTCATTTACAACGTGTGGATGTTTTTGTTTGTTTGAAACCATAAAATATTCGTTGTACCCAGAAAACTTAATAGGTTTTATGTTTATTTATAACATAAAACCTATTAAGTAATTAATTAACGTATTAGTAATTAACGTATTCATGCTTATTATTGAAAAATAATAATAAGCATGAATACGTTAATTACGTAGGCTACTGCCGGAGGATCGAAAAAAAAACATTTTTTATTTAAAATAAAACTATATTAAGAATCAAAACTTATTACATTAATTCTTAATCCTAAAGTTAGTGCCTACTGTTCGATGTTAGAACAATGAGTGTGGGAAATGGGTGTAGAAATATGAACGATGACGGTAACGGCACGTTGTGCTGAGTTGGCGCCTCGTGTCGGTAGCTGTAGCAAAGTCCATGGGAAATGAGGTGATCTATGTCAGCGGAATTAAGGGCGAAAATATATGTAACACCTCCCCCCGTAGATCAGCAACTATTTGAGAGGAGTCTTCGAGAGAGTTGCTGAGATGTTGCTGGGATCAATCTTGATATGAGTGGGTTGTATTTTCGTACCACTCGTTATTTCAGTATAAATTTCGTGACCTTGATTTGAATCTGGAACATTCTTTCGCTGTTTCGCAGAGCGTTTGGTTTGCAAGCGCCGATAAAGTAATACAATACTGAGCGCGGCTGCACCAGATAGTATTACATACACTGGAATCGTTGTATGATAGATAGTGTAATCTTCAAGCTTATTTAATTTTAGAGGTGTTTGCAGAGATATCTTCGTATTCGTGTGATGCAGGTTTTCCAGATTAATAGAATTTAATTGTATCAATGTTTCTTCCTTTTCCCAGGTTCCATTTATAGGTGGCAGCTCCAGTATTTTCAGGGCTCGTCCTTTGATGTTATCATTTGTATTGTAGACGGTGAATTCTGGCGTAGACAGATAGCAACCACGTGGGATGATGGCTATAAAGCTTCCTTGTAGTACTTTATACTGATCTTGTCCACAGGATAGTTTTATTTTAGTTGGTTCCGGCAGGCTGAGTGTGTAGTGCTTCTCGTCGAGTTCTTCAAGCGCTGGTTTGGTAAGTATAAGTTTAGTCATTTTACAGGATGTATCAATTTGCTGGTTGGTGATGAGCTGATGTATGCAGTCTGGATGATTCTGGTCACGGTGATGAAGTTTATCCTCGCATAGGAACCAAGAATTTACCTTCGGGCATTCAGCCTCCATGTACATAGAGTCGCTGCTATGGATTGCTATATAAGGTAAGGTAGGTATTAGAGCAAAGGGCACGCCACGATAGTGGCGGTAAGGCCTGTCATGGAGGTATGGATTGAGAGGCGCCACGGCGCCCTCAGCTTCCGGCTGACGCAGGTCTTGTCTGGGCATGGGTGCTTCGGCAAGTACCTGTGTCGCATAGGCCGGGAGCCATCGCCCGGATGTCACCACTGTGTGGGCTGCCCTGAGGACACGGCGCAGCACACGCTCCAGGCTTGCCCGGCCTGGGCAGAGCAGCGCCGTGAACTCGTAGCGGCAGTCGGCGGTGACCTCTCGCTTCCGGCTATGATTCTATCCATGGTCGGGAGCGAGAGCGCGTGGGATGCCGCCGCCTCTTACTGCGAGCAAGTAATGCGCGCGAAAGAGGCGGCGGAAAGGGAGAGAGAAATCACAACCTCTCTCCCGATCCGCAGTAGACGCACCGGGCGCCGGAGGGCGCAAACAGACCTCCGGCCTCCATGAGCTGTGGCCAGCGGGTGGGCGCGACTAGGGGAGTCCGCCGCCCAACCTGAAAATGGCCCCAAGTAGGCGGCGCGCGTGTTCGTCACACGTGCGCCTGCGTGGAGGATGCGAGGCGAGCGATGCCTCGCTCCTAGCCGGGGTCCGGCGATAACAGCTGGACCGAAGCCCGCCGGGGTTGTGGTGCATGCTTTTGCGAATCCCATGGCCCCGGCAATCGGGTTGGTGGCGTTGACGGGTGCGGTTTTTTAGTCGGTAAACGCTCACATCGGGCGGAGTCCGACACACCCCGTCGCCTCCCCAGGCGGCGGGACGGTCCGTAAAGGATTTTTCCGCACTTAACCTTTAAGTATGGACGTGGAGTCTCACAGGCTACTTAATGTTTACGTTTTCATAGTTTCGCCTATTTCCCCCCACTCCCCGCGATTGAGCGGCTCAGTAGCTTTTGTTTTAGTTGCCAAACTACCAACGAGGGAGGAGGTTGTGTCGTCCGGTGAATATCACGTGAGTAATAACCATCAAAAAATTGACTGGAGCCTGTCAGGCTACACGTCCATTGTAAGTAGGGGCGGCTTTTTCCAGTAGACGTGTCGCAGGTGATGTTTATTGTGGAACCCGGAAGCGTAATGTTTTTGAATTTTAATCTTTTATTGTCACGTAATTTACTTAGTTCATTATCTGTTGATTGACATTTTTCCAATTCAGCGTAATCGATAGGTGATGGCACGTATATTTCCTCTATTCGAGATAATGCATCGGCGGTAATATTGTCACGTCCGCTTATGTGTTGAATGTTGGTACTGTATTGTGAAATGAAATCTAACTGCCGGACCCGTCGCGGTGTATCGTTTGATGATGGTTTTTGGGAGAATCCGTATGTCAAAGGTCGGTGATCCGTAAATATTGTAAATTCTCTTCCCTCGATTAATCTGTGAAAATGTTTGACGGCCATGTATATTCCTAACAGCTCTCTGTCAAACGTAGAATATTTTTGTTGAGTTTCGCTCAATTTTTGTGAAAAAAAACCTAATGGTTCCCAATTGCGTCTGGATTTTTGTTGTAAAACTCCACCAACGCAAGTAGCACTAGCGTCGGTCATGAGCGCTAGTGATGCGTTGCGGGAAGGATGCGCTGTTAACACTGCGTTTTTCATGCTTTCCTTGCATTTTTCGTAAGCTTTGTCTGCTTCCGTTGTCCAAGGAACAGGTGAATTATCGTTCTTTTTTGAACCATGTAGATATTCGTTTAAAATTCTTTGATTTTCCGCTGCGCGTGGAATATTACTTCTGTAGAAATTGACCATGCCCAAAAATCGTCTTAATTCTTGAATTGTTTTCGGTTTGGGAAATTCCATGATTGCTTTGTAATTTTCTTCGGTAGGTTGTATTCCTTGGCTCGTTATATGATAACCTAAGAAATCTATTTCCCTTCTGAGAAATTCGCATTTTTCGAGATTAATGGTTATTCCATTCTCGTGTAAACGTTTGAAAACCGTTTCTAAATGCTGATAATGCAAATCTTCGTTGTCCGATGCGATGAGACAGTCGTCTACAAATATAAATACGAAGTTTAAATCTCTAAATAAGGAATCCATGAATCGTTGAAATGTTTGTGCCGCATTGCGTAATCCGAAAGGCATTCTTAAGTACTCAAAAAGTCCGAAAGGTGTGATGTAAAGTCAGTTAATCTTGGTAGTGGGTATTTGTCCGGTACTGTCGTGCTATTGAGCATTCGATAGTCTCCGCACGGTCTCCATTCGCCATTTTTCTTTTTTACCATATGTAATGGGCTTGCCCATGGGCTATCTGACGGTCGGCAAATTCCGAGCTCTATCATATTTTGAAATTCCTTTTTGGCTATGTCGTATTTTTCTGGAGGTAATGGTCTTGCTCGAGCTGCGACGGGTGGTCCTGTAGTGATAATGTGGTGTTCAATCTTATGTTTGGGCGCATTGCGTAGAGAGGACTCTTTCGTGATGTCTTCGTATTTGTTTAAAAGTTGCGTAATACGTGAATTCGTTCCCACTGCGATAGTACGAATTGTTTGTTGTGTCGCTTTTTCTGAAGTTACATGCGTTGTCAGCTCTGTAACTTTGTCGATAAGTTTGCGACCTGCTATGTCGACTAATAGTTTATAGTGCTCTAGAAAATCTGCTCCAATTATTGGTTGTGTAACATCGGCGATTATAAAATTCCATTTATAACATCGTTGTAGTCCTAAATTCAAGGTAAGCGTCTTCTCGCCGTAAGTCCTAATTTTAGTCCCATTTGCAGCGTATAGTGTGTATTGTTCATTTTGTAAAATTGAATATCTCTGTTGCTTGCTAATGACTGAAATATTTGCGCCCGTGTCAATCAAAAACTTCATACCACTTTTTCGGTCGGTAATGGTGAGGCGATTGGATGGGTGGATTGCACAGAGTTTCGCCGTTGTCTGTGCTCTTATTCGTTTCCCTGGTTCCGTACGTAAGTCATTGGTTTCCAACCGCATGGTTTAATGCAGTTCCTTGCATATTTTCCGAATCTTTCGTGGTAGTAACAAAATCGATTTGCTCCTCTATAGTTTGTTCTCGGCCTCATAATCGGGAATTGTTGACGTTTCTTGAAATGATTGTGCGTGCTGGGTCGATAGCCATATTGACCTTGCTGAATTGCGTCAATATCTATCTGTAATTTTGCTAGCTGGGCTAAAATGCATGCTGTATTGTTGTCGTTTGAAGTGTCGTTGCTAACAGCTGATATTTCGGTTACTTTTGAATTCATTATTATTTTGTCTGCAATTTGGCTCAGTTTGTCAATTTCCATGTCTTCCGTAACTGCTAGAACCGTAGTAACTGATGTTGGTAAAAGCCTGAACCATAGTAGTTTAATTGTTTCGTCACTGATTTTTCCTCTCCCGAGGACTCGCATTTGACGTAATAACTGCGAAGGTTTTTGATCACCGAGTTCTGTCTCTGATATTAATTTTTGAAACTGTCGCTGTTCTGTTTCTTCGTAACAATCAATTAAACGTTCCTTGATGTTTTTATATTTATCTGTAGTCGGTGGTGAAGTGATTAGGTCACTAACTTGTAGTATTTCTTCCTTGGATAATTTTGCTATTACTGTACAGTATTTGTATTCGTCTCCTTGCTTCTGTGGTGCTAATATGGCTTCTAGTTGCGTGAACCATAATCTTGGTTGGTCTTTCCAAAATTCCGGAATGCGAGATAAAACCGAGGTGCCAGCAGCTACTTCAAGTGTTCCTTGCTGATTTATGTTCGCCTTGCATGGTGATTGTGCCATGTTTCTTGCTGCGTATTCGTTCGTCGGGGTCACCAATTTGCCAAACTTCTTGGCAGTATATGATGAGGTATAAATGAGACAAAGTTATAGTATAGTCTGGTTATAATTATCCAAAGGTGCATCTTATATACTAACGACTACGTGTTGATCACGGATAGTAGAAACATTTAATAGATATTGAACGTGCGATAAAGATCATAAGATTGCGATGTAGATTGTAGATACAGCACAAAGATATTGTACTGTAACAGGCCTTGTACACTGTTTCTACTTCAGACATTTTTGTGGAACTAGAATTTATGTCTCTACCTGCGTCTTGCAGACTACTCCTACTACTAACACTAGCTAACTTAGGGGTACCAGATTTCCTTGGATGGAAAATTTTGGTCAATTAATTAGGAACTTAGGAGAATAAAGGAAAGCAACCATAGAACGATTCTAAGGTACTCACATATACATTTTGGTTCTCTCTGCGTATCGATGGCTGGATACACCTCCTGCTCATAGCGCTCGTAGATTAAGAATACTCGAAATCGGTCAGCCACGCGGGACTTTGGTCCGATTTTAGGGGAAATCTTCACGCGACGCGAATCGATACTACTTCGAGTATCCTACCGACTGCGCCAATTACGTAGGCTACTGCCGGAGGATCGAAAAAAAACCAATTTTTATTTAAAATAAAACTATATTAAGAATCAAAACTTATTACATTAATTCTTAATCCTAAAGTTAGTGCCTACTGTTCGATGTTAGAACAATGAGTGTGGGAAATGGGTGTAGAAATATGAACGATGACGGTAACGGCACGTTGTGCTGAGTTGGCGCCTCGTGTCGGTAGCTGTAGCAAAGTCCATGGGAAATGAGGTGATCTATGTCAGCGGAATTAAGGGCGAAAATATATGTAACACGTTATTCTTAATATTATTATTAAGAAGTTAAATATTAGTATGTGTGTGGTTATTTTACTATTTATTAAATATTAATTTTAATTTATCTTTTTGGTGTTGCGGGGTGGAAATGAGAAAGTCTGCTGAATGATAACACACATTTATTAGTTTTATTTATTTTTTTAAATAATAATCTCCTATAATAATTGTGACGTCACATTCCTAATTAGATAAAAAATTCATTTGTTCATAATATTTTTGTAGTATACCCAGTTAGTGAATTCATAATACCTTAACAAAAAAGTATATTCTCATAACACAAATAAAAATTGTTAATACACACTTCTTATAGGTTTAATATATGATTTACACTTAATGAAAATGATTTCTTATGTAACGTCATAATAAATGTATTGAGGTTATGGCTTAAGTGTTCATTTTCTTGGCGAAAAGAGGATTGAAACTAAACCTCAATTTAGAATCGTTAATCAATTACAGATAATTATGATAATATTACAAAAAAATTATTAACACCGTCTAATTATTTAAACCAAAACATCTTGGTATTAATATTTCGTTAGCACATATTCCGGTTCCTTAAATTCTATGGGTTTAACTGTTTCGTAATCGCTCTTCTTTATGTCTTTCTTCTTGTTAGCTGGTTTTCTGTGATGTAAACCCTCAGCGTGGAGGGCACGGTGAACAGTTTGCAATAAGTGTCTAATAATTCCGCAGTGTCTCGTTGGTGTGAAACCATTTGGTTGCACTTTGGTATTATAAGCCACGGCCTTTGACTTCACTGTATCCACAACTAACAGTATTCCTCTAAAACCAAAAAGAATATATAAATTAGGCAGCTATAACAAAATACTACAGTTAATATTATATACTATACATATACTACAATATGGTATATAATATATATATAATAAAAATAAATATATAATATATTATTATAGTATACACTTGTTATAGGCATATTATTTACTTTTAGGCCGCATGATTGATAAAACACAATAAAAAGAATAAGAAATTCATATGTCACCAAAACAATCAAAACAATGTTAGGTAACAAAGCATTTCAAATAAAAGCTTAAGTTACAATTAATTAATATTATAATACTTACTTTCAGTCCGGTTTCATCAGATATTTATGTTCTATTAAGAACACTTTAATGCAACGCAATAATAGTCGCACTATTTATATTTGTTCTCGCCCTATTGTCTATTTATATTGGTCTGCATTTTGAGTTAAAAAATCATAAATTTGATGCATCCTTCGTAGATTATGTAAGAAAATATTCAAAATTGTTTAAAAAAGTTTGTAGAGTAGCCAAGTCAATTTATCTGAGTAATAAAATTAAAAACTCTGATAATAAAATTAAGGCAACTTGGAATGTTATCAATAAAGAATCTGGAAAAATTGTAAAACATGTCAATAAATTTGAGATAATTGAAAACAACAGGATGCTTAATAAAGATCTAGATGTAGCACACGCCTTTAATAGTTTCTTTGCCAGCATACCTATAACTACAACCAGTTGCTTAGGCAATCTTCTGCAATCGAGGCTGAAAATCTGCTTCGCAGAAGTGTGCTCAAGTCTCAAGCCACTTTTGCGTTTCACCACGTCACCTCTAGTGAAATAGTAAATACATTTAAATCCCTGAAGTTAAAAAAAACGGGTGACTTATGGGACATGTCCGTCACTGTCTTAAAATCAGTGATAGATATCCTCGCTCCCTATTTAGTTGTCATATTTAATAAATGTATCGACTTAGGTACTTTTCCAGACCTCATGAAATATAGTAAAATAATCCCATTATTTAAATCCGGAAATAAAAACGATCTCTGTAATTTTAGACCCATATCCATTTTGCCAACTATTAGTAAAATTTAACGTAAACAGCCTCCTTCACTCTGAACAATATGGTTTCACACAGGGTCGTTCAACAACGGACGCAGGAGTTGCATTACTGAAGCACATATTTGACGCTTGGGAGAATTCACAGAACGCCATTGGTGTATTCTGTGATCTTTCGAAAGCGTTTGATTGTGTCCATCATACAACACTTATTTGCAAACTTGCTCATTATGGGATACAAAATAAGGCTCTAAATGTCCTAATTTCTTATTTAAGTGATAGAATGCAGTTTGTGGACATTAATAATACAAAATCATCTGGATTGTCAGTGCAGTTGGGTGTACCACAGGGCTCAATTTTGGGCCCTTTCCTTTTTCTAATATATATAAATGATTTTCCACATTATCTACAATCCATGTGTGATGTAGTGCTATTTGCTGATGACACTTCGCTTATTTTTAAAGTAGACAGAAATAGGGATAGTTTTGACGATGTAAATAGTGCACTAGTTTAGGTAATGCATTGGTTTACAGTAAATAATTTGGTACTTAATGCTAAAAAAACTAAATGTGTAAAGTTTAGTTTGCCCAATGTAAAAAATCTAGGACCCAACTTAATTGTTTTCTTTTTATTCTTTATTAAAAGGCCGGCAACGCATTTGCACGTCCCCTGGTGTTGCAGATGTCCATGGGCGGCGGTAATCACTTACCATCAGGTGAGCCTCCTGCCCGTTTGCCCCCTTATTTCCATAAAAAAAAAATTGTCAATAAAGAAGTACTAGAGACGGTCAATTCTACAGTTTTCTTAGGTATTACATTAGATGCCAAACTCCAATGGGGCGCTCATGTGTCATGTCTCGCGGGAAAACTTAGCTCTGCTGCTTATGCGGTCAGAAAAGTTAGACAATTTACTGACGTGGACACTGCTCGCCTTGTTTATTTTGGTTATTTTCATAGCGTTATGTCTTATGGAATTCTTTTGTGGGGCAGAGCCACCGATATAGAAAGTATTTTTATTTTACAAAAGAGAGCTATTCGTTCCATATATCAGTTAAGTGCTAGAATTTCTCTTAGGGAACGTTTTAAAGAAATTGGAGTAATGACAGTTGCATCACAGTATATTTATGCCAACATAATATATATAAGGCAAAATATACATTCCTATTGTAAAAATAGTGACATTCATAATATTAACACGCGAAATAAACATAAATTATGCGCTCCTAGTCACCGTTTACATAAGGTGCATAATTCATTTGAGGGAGTCGGTATACGTATTTATAATAGAATATCTAGTGACATTTTGAATCTACCGACTGTCGCTTTTAAACGTAAAATAAAAGATTGTCTTATCAAGAAGGCATATTATAATTTAAATGACTATTTTAGTGACAGTACAAGATGGTCACCGGATTGACCCAAGACAACTCACTATTGTAACTTGTTAAAACGTGTTATTACATGTGAGCGGGCACATACAGACAAATGGAGGCTAAGTGTGTATTAAAATATTCATAATTATATATTTTTATTGGTAAAATGGATTTGTGTATGCTAGCTCACATAATAATAATAATTTAGCTGATTCGATAAACTGTGTACCAATTGATTCATTGTAATATTGTATAGAATCGTTAAATTAATTAACAGACAGAACTGTGTTGTTGGGGAGTTTGTTGCGCCGCTTCTTCTTCCCAACAAAAACACTAGGAAGCGGTGAAGGGCGGGCGTTTTGGGGGCTGTCTTTATTGTCGACGTTCAAAAAGAGCCAATTAAATTTGGCCTACTTTGAATAAATGATATTTTGATTTTGATTTTGAGAATAAATATAATACCGCTATTTATTAAACCGCACGTTACTAACCAAAACTACACATTAACATTAACAACTGCAACCAAACGCCAACGTTCATATCGATCACGTTAAATATTCGTAAAACTCATCTCACTACCCCACGCAAATTTAAGTCTTTACGTAGTTTTTTATCATTTACCGTACTTACTTGACGAAATGTGTGCATAAAGCGTGCTAGATAAAGAATACTATATTTCTGTCTCATTACTTCCAATCGAGTAAAATCTTACAAAAAGTTTATAAGTACCGCGTGATATTCGAACTCACATCTCACTGATTCTTATATTTGTGTGCATACACTTAACTGCTAGGTCATTTTCACTCATATTACGTTGAAATTATGAACTAGTATCACTTATTAGACGACTATAATGATGCATGAAAATAGAAGGTCGCAAGTCAAACTTGACGTCAAGCTATCGCTTTGCGAGAATGCCTATGGACTTCTGGAACCCACCGTATATATTATTATTATTACTTTTTCTTTTTATATTCTTTTTATTATATTTAAAATTGTTTTTACTTAAATCTACCACATTTTAGTAGCAGTGTACGTTAATATTACAAAAATAAATGCTTGTAACCTATTAGGGGATCGGAACTGTCACTCCTTCATACAGGTTATAAAGTAACCTAGTTAGGAGAACAGAGCTGCACCCACGTAATTGCAGTCAATGTGTAATTTTACCATATTTAAACAATATATGTGCCCATGTATTGCAAAATTGTTAAAACATTATCAATAAATGTATTATTATTATTATTATACATCCAGATGACAACTGCACGAGACACCCAGCGCCCCAACAAAAAGCCAATGCGTTGCCGCACGTCACTGTTCCAACTTCCAACACTTTAAGCATCTTCGTATCATGCCGCCATAGAATAAATTGCAAAGCCGTCCTTATATATTCACTGTGTCATCAGATAGCACGTATTCATGTTGATGAAACCGAACCTACTAAACATCGTTAAGCGACTTATGTGAACACCAATCGTAGTTTTAAGACCGCGTGATGTGGCATGAAACACACGAATGGCAAGGCAATTTCCAAGTGTTAGGTTTTTAAATAAATAAAATAATATTATAATTATAAACAAATAAAATGCTAAATTATTATACCGACTTAAAATAAATTAGTACAAATCCATTCAATTTTACTTGCAACACTGAACTTGAGTTATTTATAATACTGAAGATGGCGGTGCAGTGGCATTCTTGATTCGACTTTCGGGAGTGAAGGTACTGTCTTCAAGGAAGGAGTGTTTGTATTCTGTACAACTATTATACAATTAAAATAGACAATTGGATTACGGATTTAAGGTAAATGTTATTAATTCATTTAAAGTTATGATGTTATTATACATTAAGAAAGAAAGAGAAATATTATGTGGATGTCACTGTCTTTTTGAAAATAAATTAAAATATATATCTTGTGTAAATTATTGCGAATTATAAATACTAAAGCTATCTGTCCGTTTTATTGCAATAACCACTTCTACCCGCTATTTTATAGAGTGAATATCACATTTCAGAAGTGGGATAATAGCCCGCTTAAGTTTTATGAACTACCTCCACATAATATTTTTTTTGTGAATACGTGTGAATTCAAACAGATATACATATTGGTTTCTGGGGGTGTCATGTGGGTCTACGGGGAGGCAAAAAGTTGTTAAAATTGAGCTAGGACTTACCATTTAGGAGATAAGTAGAAGAAAAGAAATCAACCTGTTGTTTCGAGTTTCAGACAATGCCACGCGACAGTGAAGTATCCCCAAGGCACCGGTTGACAACACCGGAGCGTGGTAACACGCAGCTAAGGGTAGCACAACCAGGAGCAAGTGGAAATCGGAGGAGCCGTCACCGCGGTAGTCGCAGCTCCCGCAGTCCTAGCCGCCATGGACATGAGCGTCAGAAGAGTCGCAGTCGCAGGAGCCAGAGCAGAAGGATGGATCTACGCGAACGTGAACAGGAGCTTGATAGACAACGGAGACGTCTTCGTGTACTCGAGGAGGATGTCGTCAGGGAGCGCAGCCAACTTCGACGCCGGGACAGCAGGAGTGCCGCACCCAATGAAAGGTCACGTAGCCCTACTTTCACATCTAGAGATATTATGAAGATTTTAGGTTCTTTAAAGCCCCAACCAGTGACAACTGGCACATTACTACCTACTAATAATATAAATCACAAAAATATCTTACCAGAGTTTGATCCATCGGTTAAAAATCAACGAACTGATATTTGGATTAAAAAGGTAAATGAATGTGCCACTGTCTATGGGTGGGATGAACGGACAACCGTTCATTTCGCCATGCAAAAACTCCAAGGACTGGCCAAAGTTTGGTATGAGAGCCAGAATACTATTCTATTCAGTTGGCCTGAATGGCAAGAAAAGCTATTAAGTGCATTCCCTTGCGAACAAAATTATGGCCAGTGCTTGGAGGACATGCTTCATAGAAAAAGTAGGTACAACGAACCGCTTGAAGTTTATTATTACGAAAAATTGGCTTTGTTAAACCAATGCGACATTAATGGCAAGCATGCTGTCGACTGTTTAATTCATGGCTTAAGCGATAAGACAATGAAGTCTAGTGCTAATGCTCTGCGTTGTACTCAACCCGATCAATTGCTACAGTTTCTCATGAGTAGTCAAGATATGTCACAAAGGCACGATCAATTTAAAAATAAGAATAGGGTAGGTCCAGAACAAAATATTCATAATAATTCTTCTCGTAAGTTACCAAATAAATTTAATACAGGCACAATCTATTGTTTTAACTGTAAAGAGAAAGGTCATCCCTATTTAAAGTGTCCAAAGCCGTTATTACATTGTACAAAGTGTAATCGTTATGGTCATAAATCGGAGGGCTGTACTTTCAGGAACGACCCTCAACTAGGGCAATCGAACAAAACTGAACCTATCTCAAAAACAATGCGGATCATGACCTCACAGTCTAATTCTAAATACATGAAAGATTGTACAATTAACGGTGTTGAATCAAGTTGTTTCATTGATTTTGGCAGTGAAGTTTCACTTATCACGCTGTCTGCAACAGAAAATTTACGGTTGGTTTGGGATAAAACGTCTTCGCCTTTAAAAGGTTTTGGTAATGGAGTTGTTTATTCAATGGGTAGAGTTGAGATAGATTTGTGCATTGATAGTGTCAGGGCAAAGGTCACATGTCAAATTATTGAGGATGTGTTATTGGATGTCCCGTTATTGGTTGGTCAATCATTTACTGAGCAACCACATATATTAGTATATAAGAATGCGAATGAATTGAAGTTTTGTGACATTAATAATGATTCTGATTTCACTGAAATTTATAATTGCGATGAAGCTACCACACCCTTAATCATGCTTGCTGACATGGACATTTTTGGTCCAGTCACAGTCAGAACACGAGTAAATTCTCCTTACAATGGAAAGATCCTGTTAAATAGTAAGGTTATTGGGCGGCCAAACCAACAACTTCTAGTTAATGGAGGAGTCTATCAGGTCAAGGATGGCTTAGTTTTAGTCAATGTTGTTCCTATCTTCAATGTTGTTCTTTTACGAGAAGGGATGGTAATAGCAAGAGGTACGAAAGTACAAATTATTAATAGGATAGTGACGCCATCTGTCGAGTCTAAATCGAATCAAGGAGAATTTGACGATAGCAATGTTCGGCTAGGAGATACAGTCACTGAATCTCAAAGACAGAGCTTATTAGACTTATTACAGAAGTATAGGCATTGTTTTGCTGCAACTTTAAAGGAATTGGGTTGTACAAATATTGCAGAAATGGAGATAGAATTAAATAGTCGCAAACCTGTTGTCTACCGACCGTATAGATTGTCTCATAAGGAACGCGAGAACGTTAGAGACATGATCACTGAAATGCTGGAGGCAGGTATCATCAAAGAGTCCGTTTCAGAATACGCTAGCCCTATAATATTGGTACGCAAAAAGGAAGGCGGGGTAAGAATGTGTGTAGATTATCGCATGTTGAATTCCATAACGGTCAAGGAGCGTTATCCTATGCCTGTCATTGAGGACGAAATCGCACGCTTGTCCGGGCAAGTTTACTTCACCACTTTGGACTTAACATCCGGCTACTATCAAGTCCCAATTTCAGAGAACTCTAAACCCCTTACTTCATTTGTCACCCCAGATGGTCAATACGAATTTAATCGCATGCCATTTGGGCTGGCAAATGCACCCGCAGTCTTCCAGCGGCTGATCAATAAAGTGCTAGGTCCAGCTCGATTTACAGAGGCTACAGCGTATATTGATGACGTTCTTATTTATGGCAGAAGTGTAGAACAATGTTTAGAGAGACTTGAAAATGTATTAAAACTAATAGAACAGGCAAACTTAACTCTAAATTTATCAAAATGTAATTTCTTACAAGATAAAATTAATTACTTAGGCTACGAAATAAGCGCATTTGGTGTCCGACCTGGCGATAAGAAAACTAAATGTGTTCTTGATTTTCCCCGTCCTCTCAACCAACATTCTGTCAGACAGTTTTTAGGTCTCGTAGGGTACTTCAGGAAGTTTATACAAGGTTTTGCGTCTTTATCACATCCTTTAAATAAACTTCTCAAAAAGGATGCAACTTGGGAGTGGGAGCCAGAACAGGAACAGTCATTCTGCAATTTGAAGGGTAGGTTGGTTGATAGGCCAATTCTAGCAATTTATGACCCAGCAGCTCATACTGAATTGCACACTGATGCCAGCAAAATCGGCATTGGTGGAATACTTCTCCAAAGATTACGTGATTGTGACCCGTTTCGTCCGGTAGCTTATTACAGTCGTCAAACGTCACCCGAGGAGAAGAACTTTCACGCTTTTGAATTGGAAACTCTGGCCGTGGTATGCTCACTAAAAAAGTTTAGGGTATATTTATTGGGTCAAGAATTCAAAATCGTGACTGATTGTAGTGCGTTGCGATCAACGTTTTCCAAACGGGACCTTATCCCTCGTATTGCAAGATGGTGGTTACTTTTACAGGAATTCAATTGTACTGTTGAGTACCGCGCAGGAATAAAAATGGCACATGTAGATGCATTATCCCGAAATCCATTGAATGAAATCGACAGTTTTTCAGAATATGTACAAGTTCCGTCGATAATGACAATTAGTAGTGAGGATTGGCTAGCCACTTTACAGTTAGGTGATTCTGAATTGCGTAGGATTCATAGTATTTTAGCCAGTAATCTTGATCTTGATGGATTAAAATACATTAAAGAAAATTATTGTATCAAGGACGATAAATTGTATCGATGTTTAAATGGGGATAAAACTCAATTACGATGGGTTGTACCCAAAGGGGCCAGGTGGCAAATACTTCGTAAAAATCATGACGAAATAGGACACTTTGGAGTCGAAAAGACTTTGGAGCGTATTAGGAGTACTTATTGGTTCCCAAAGATGTCCCGCTTCGTCAAGAAATATGTTCAGGCATGTATAGAGTGTGCTTACTCTAAAAAGAGTTCCACAAGCGAAGGCCACCTGCACCCCATCACAAAAGTGGAGATTCCTTTTCACACTCTCCATATTGACCATTTAGGGCCCTTTGTGCGTTCTAAAAGAGGAAATTGTTATGTTCTAGTCGTAGTAGACGCATTCACAAAGTTTGTTTGGATCAAACCAGTTCGAGACACGAAATCACAAACCTCTATACGATCTTTAGAGGACATATTTTACACTTTCCGTAATCCAGACCGAATTATAAGCGATCGTGGTACTTCTTTTACGTCACACGCGTTCAAAAGATTTTGTTTAGATAAGGGAATTAGACACGTTCTCAATGCAGTAGCTAGTCCGAGGTCCAATGGACAAGTAGAGCGTTATAACCGCACTATCCTCAATTCTTTGACTGCTCAAAATTTGAATGACAATGAAAAGGAGTGGGACAGTAAAGTAGGTACTATACAATGGGGTATGAATAACACGCTTCAGAAAACAATTGGTAAGACCCCTGCTGACGTGATGTTTGGGTTTTGCATGAAATCTGAAATAGATCCTAGGTTAAATGATGTAGTGACTGAAACTAGACAAGATACGGATTTGCTTACAATTCGGGAATCGGCTAAAGATAATATTGATATTGAGCAAAATAAGCAAAAACAGCGTTATGATAAAAATAAACCTTTTCATCTTTATAGTGAAGGTGATCTAGTTAAAATTACAAGGGTAAATTTTAACAATGACGGTAAAAGCAAAAAGCTTCTTCCGTCTTATATAGGTCCATACAGGGTTGTAGACGTATTAGGCAATGATCGATATAGAGTTGCATCCATACCAGGCTTAACAGGTAGTAATAATAAGCACAAAACTACAATAGCTGCTGATCGTATGTCACCTTGGGTTCATGTAGCTACGTTAGAAATGAACGATGACGAAGAATCAGATTCTAATGAAATTAAGGAGAATGAAATGTGTATTGGGTAGATATTTTTCAATCAATTAGTTTCAATCTGTAAATTGAAATTAAACTATTGAACATTTAGTTGTAAGATGAACTACAAAGATGTTATGAAAATTATTGATTTAAATGAATTTTTTGATGATGATGATGTATGTATGACCTGATTTAATGCACTATTTAATTGATTGTGAGAATTGAGGGTTCACATTACTTAAATAGGCCAAATTATTTTTATTGACATGTTTTTGTGAGAATTGAGGGTTCATAATAGCATGTTAATATACTGGATTCATTGATATGGAGTAAGTGTGAAAATTACTGTAAGAATAGATGGTAATCGATCTATACTATTGGTTGTGAGAATTGAGGGTTCACGCCATTAGAATAGAAACAAATTATTTTGTTACTATACCTTTGTGAGAATTGAGGGTTCACAATAGTATATTAATAGATATTGTGATGTTCTGTTAGAACGAATGGTTTACAGATTAACTATACATATAATAAATAGAACTATATATTAAATTGGATAATGTATTTAAGGAAAATCGAATCAAGAAGGCCGACTGTTAGGTTGGTCTTGTGCGTACATGAGGACATGTACGAGGTCAGGATGGTCGAGTGTTAGGTTTTTAAATAAATAAAATAATATTATAATTATAAACAAATAAAATGCTAAATTATTATACCGACTTAAAATAAATTAGTACAAATCCATTCAATTTTACTTGCAACACTGAACTTGAGTTATTTATAATACTGAAGATGGCGGTGCAGTGGCATTCTTGATTCGACTTTCGGGAGTGAAGGTACTGTCTTCAAGGAAGGAGTGTTTGTATTCTGTACAACTATTATACAATTAAAATAGACAATTGGATTACGGATTTAAGGTAAATGTTATTAATTCATTTAAAGTTATGATGTTATTATACATTAAGAAAGAAAGAGAAATATTATGTGGATGTCACTGTCTTTTTGAAAATAAATTAAAATATATATCTTGTGTAAATTATTGCGAATTATAAATACTAAAGCTATCTGTCCGTTTTATTGCAATAACCACTTCTACCCGCTATTTTATAGAGTGAATATCACACAAGGCTCAAGAAACGTCTTTTTCATCCGAGCGCCCCTTCCGAAACTTCACGAGAGGCATGTGAACAGAAAACCCACCATTGTTGTTGTGGCGTTCAGTACCAGCCGTAAGCGACGTTCACTAAACCCAACATCAGGCGACATTACCGATTGTGACGATGGAACCCCTTCAAGATTCCAAACTTAGTCAGTCGATCACTAACCTCCTTTGTAATTGCACAAGTTGATTTATCCTTTGTGACCCTATCTTAGGCGCAACATATATATCATACCACTCACCGATTCAACCTAGATTCCTGATGAACAGGTTTATGGGACCGAGTCCGACTTGGTTGGAAGTAATAAATAATAAGCTTTATTTAATTCCATTTAGCCTAATACATTCAGATTAATAAGCAGCCCGACTCTCGTGGCAAACAGACACGAAACCGCGTTGCTCCGCGCTAAAAAATTTGAAAAAGTGGTAAAAAGTGCACCGATTTTGACGTTTTTGGTATCGGCGTGTGCGGAAAAGTGTCCCCCGTGCAGTGACAGTGAATTGCAGTGGTTCCAGTGCCAAAAGTCGAAAACTACCTTTTTTAAGGTTAAGTACCAAAGGCAAAACCTTTCGCAGCATACCAGAGGAGCAGGAGACACACGACAGCCACTTTTGAAATTGAAAGCGGAGGGGAACAACATCTGGTAACCTTATTCGGCACCACCGACCCCGAAACCTACTTGGTTTTCACGGAAAATCGGAAAAACTAAAAACCACGTGGTGCTGAAAACGGAAACTAGACGTGCGAGCGTAACCAAATTTTGGGAGCAGAAAGAACATTGCATTTTCAATAGAAGACAGCAGTCAGCCGAATTTTCCGGCCACTGGAAATTTGACGGCAGTTACAAAATCTCAACTTGGAGGGCGAATTGCAGGAAAACCAAGAGGAATATCGAGATTCTGCAACTGCTATCCTTGGCGCGCTTGCAGTGGGAAGACATGACCTATTTGGTGGATTTTTAGTATTTATAGTTAATTGACAGCAATTGAAAAACGAAAATTTTCTGAAACTAAAAATTTTCCTCGGAAAATACCTTCAAAAAATTTTTGTCTTTAGCTTCGTAAATAGACCCTATTTAAGTGTATGCTGTGTATTTTTTCTAGAATTTTCAGACGAACGGTTACGGAGTTATTGATTTTTTCACATTTTTCTTTAATAATTGTTAAAATAATACTTATAATAATATTTTTACGACGGAATTGGGTCCAAACATCCTATCCGACCCTGTTTAAACCCAAAGTTAGCCTAAAAATAGTAAGAATTGCGGATTTTGGGCCAAATTCGCCATCTTGGTTTTGTAGGTTGTAAGTTAATTATAAGTATAGTAAGAGAACCGGTGGTCTTAGAGACCCCAGACTTTTTTAGAACTGTGTGGTCTGAAGTTTTCTTTAGGCTTAATAGGTTTTCAGGTGTTTTCAGAGCCTGGGATTTTTTCGCGCTGAAACCACGCCTGACCGATAGGGGGGGTCAAGCCAGGCATCATATTTGAAACCGCACCTCGCTGGGACAAACGGCTGCGGAGCTACAGCCACATAACGTTGGCATTTGACAGCTGGGCGGCCATTTTGAAAAACTTTGGGCAGCCATAGCTCCGGACCCGAAGGTCGCAGAGGGTCGCGAATTTAACAGTGGTGCTTGGGGAGATAACCTCTATCCGACCCACTTAGTTTCAGGCGATTTGGCGCCGGGAAATTTCGGGTGTCTGGAGACCATCGTGCGCGTCGGGGCGGGTCGATCCAAGCCGAACAAGCCCAAATTTGGGTGTTCTGCGACCTCGGGAACGGAAGTTATACCACTTTGAAATTTGACTTTTTTTTTTTTCTCGAACTGTCAAACCTTTTTTCGGAGTCGGATAACTTTTGGACCACGGGTCGTGGTACGACCGGATTTTCTTTCGGGACATCGGCTGGACCCTCCCTAGCCGACAAGCGTGTTTTCAGGAGCTTTCAGGACCTGAAAGTTTTTAGGCTTGAAACCCATCTCACGGGATAGGGCTCGGCAAGCCCGTTCAGAAAAGCCCAAACACGGTCATATTCGGCTGAACGGTTCCACAAAAAACTTTACTTTCTTATTTTGGTTGCCGAAATTTCGGGCTCGGTTTTCTTTGGAACCCTTTGGGCTAGGGTACCCGAATTTGGGTTCGCTGAAAAGGGCTCGGGGAGAACTATCTGGTGGACGGTAGAGCTTGGCTCTACGTAGAATCGAAAAAAAAATTTGTCTCTACCTCCAAAATTTTTGACGTAGTAGGGTTCCTGGGAGCCCCTCGACACCAGACCTGGTTCTGGAACATAGCTTTAAGATAAATTGACTGAGCTAGACTCACGTTAGGCTTATTTAAGCATTTTATCAATCATATATGTAACATTTGTCTGTTTCTGTGTCGTGCTATTCAAAAATTGGGTTATTGAATCTAATCTAACAACCCCGACTCTATATAAGATAACAAGTGCGTAGACCTATCGGAGGCGCTTTCGCCTGTGTGTTATAGCTTATTTACCTGAACCGGATCCTGCAGGGCACGTTTGCTGTCCTTCCGGCCGCGCACGCTGACACGTTGACTCCACCTGAAACAGAAAAATAATAAGTGACAAGGTTAAACAACCTTAATTGCGTTTATGACTTAAATTTCTTATTTTATTTTACAGTTGTTTTTGTTTTTATACACTTTTACACTATACACATTTACACCGACGGGGGTACTCTTTACAATACCTCCCACTGACGTTGTACTAGCTCAATTCATACCAGCTAAAAGATGATCGGCATCCGCACTCCACCGAAGAGGACGACGACGACGGTTAATCAGCCAAGCAAGAGCCCACAAAAATCCACAGAGGAGGCTGGACCCTCTACACAGACAAATGTGAGAAGGAGTGTGGGCGAATGGGAGGCGGGACGAAGTGAGCCGCGCAACACAAACTCACCAAATAAAACCAAAACAGAGGCAAAACTAGCAACTAAATCGCCCGCCGCGACCAGAGAAACCACCACGGTTACACAGACCGTCAGCCCACCTATTTCGCAGCCTACTAGCACACGCATTTCCAGGACTGCTGAGGCTAAGAAATGTGTCACTAGAGTGAAGCAACAATTTGCTCTCTCAAGAAACACCAAAACAGAAATCAGGCAAGATATCACGATCCAGGTGAACGGGCTCTTCATCTTGGTCAAAGAGGCTGAGGCGGATAGAGGGAGAGCGACCCCAATAAGAATGGCAGGGACTGCGGAGACAAAAAACCCTGTGACTGCCCCATCTACGCCCTCCTGCGCTGTGCAGGGTGGTGGGGAGGGTGCAGCAATGGGGACAGAAATAGAGTCTCTCAGGAAGGTGCTGGAGGAGCATAGCAAAAAGCTTGCCGAAAGTAACGGTATGATGACCAGGCTGAAAGAGGCACTGCATGCTAGCCAAGAACATATCGAGAAAATCTCGTATGCTAGCGCAGCGGCAAGTCATCTGGGTAATCCACCGCCTAGACAAGCAGCTCTCCACTCCATTGCCGCAACTGCAGAGGACGAGCTCACAACGGGTGAAGGAGTCCTCACAAAAATTAGAGAAGCTGTGGATGCCAAGGAGGGGTGGATCAGGGTGGAGAACATAAGGAAGACCAAGAACAGAAAGGTCATTATGAGCTTTGCTACTAAGGAAGAAAGGGATAAAGTAAAGGACAAGCTGAAGACGAAGGGAACCGACCTCGCCGTCGAGGATGTGAGGAATAGGGATCCGTTACTGGTCCTTAGGCATGTTTTGTTGGTAAACACCGACGAGGACATCCTTAGGGCTATCAGAAACCAGAACCCAGACATTTTCCGCGGCCTCAACGGTGAGGCGACCAGAGTGGAGATTAAATATAGAAAGAGAGCCAGGAACCCGCACACAGGACACATCGTGCTTAGCACCTCGCCCAGCATCTAGCAGCGAGTAACAGCGAGAGGTCACGTGTATATCGACCTCCAACGTGCCAGGGCTGAAGACCAGAGTCCACTCCTACAATGCTCGCTCTGTCTTGGATACGGGCATAGTCGGAAACTGTGCACGGAGACCCTGGAGACATGCAGTCACTGCGGGGGACTGCACATGAAGAACGACTGTCCGGACTGGCTCTCCGACTCGACACCGACATGTTGTAACTGCACGCATGCAAAGCTCGACAAGACAGACCACAATGCCTTCAGCACGGAATGCCCAGTGAGAAAGAAATGGGACACGATAGCCAGAACAGCGGTTGCATACTGCTAAGGTTGTCCCAAGGAATACTCCTGCGTCAAGAAATGCAAGACCATACCGAGTGGCCCAGGAAAATCTACAAAGAAAGAAACTGGCGACCACCGAACTTTTTCTAGAGGCCAGTGAACGCAATATCTCTTGGGCACTGATCCAGGAGCCCTATGTGGGGGGGACGAGGAGTATGAAGAGCTACCGTGGCGCGAGAGTCTACCAGTGCGAGGTTGATAGAAGTGGGAGGGTGAAAGCGGCGATAGCCGTTTTCGATAACGACCTAGACGTCATCCCCTACCCGAAACTCACCACTAACAACATTGTTACGGAGGGGATCCGGACTAAATCGCAGTAGTCTCTTACTACTTTGATCCGGACCAACCCATCGAGCCATACTTGGATCAGTTGACCAGGATAAAGAATGAAGTGGCCACCGGTAGATTGCTCATAGGGGGCGACGCAAACGCGAAGAGTACCTGGTGGGGCAGTACAATAGAGGACCCCAGGGGTGAACAGATGACCGGGATCCTGGAAGAGTTAGAGCATCAGGTACTCAACACGGGTGATACGCCCACTTTTGACACGGTCAGAGGTGGTAGGGCGTTGAAGAGCCACGTCGATGTCACGGCATGTTCGCAAAACTTGTTTGACCTGGTGGACGGCTGGCGGGTCGATACCAGTGTCACGAGCTCGGACCACAATACAATTATCTTTAACATTCTAGTAGCACGCGAAAAAGGGACGCACATAGTCAGAACTACTAGAAAATTTAATACCAAAAAAGCAAACTGGGAAAAATTTAGGCAAACATTGATAGAATCTAAACTCGAAAACAATTTACAAACAGATAACATAAGGAAATTAACAGACGAACAAAAATTAGAAGAAATAGTTATAAAATACAAAGGCGCAATCGAAAAAGCATGCGAAAGCGCAATCCCTAAAATTACAAATAAGGTAAAACTTACCATCCCATGGTGGTCCGAAGAACTCACGGCACTGAAGAAGGATGTCACTAGGATGAAGAACCATATCCGCAATGCCGCGCTGGTCCGGAGAGCGATGGTCGTTGACGAGTACCTGAAAGCGAAAGAAAAATATGAGAGTACAGCCAAACAAGCCCAAACCACCAGTTGGAATGAATTCTGTAGAAAACAGGATCGCGAACGAGTATGGGAAGGCATTTATAGGATCATCAGCAGGACCGCCAAGAGGAAAGAAGATCTGACCCTAACTAGCGATGGTGCATTCTTGAACCCAAGAGAATCGGCAGCCCTATTAGCAGACACGTTCTATCCCAAGGATACAGCGGAAGAGGACAACGCAGACCACAGGCTCACAAGGGAAGCAGCCAGTCGAGTAAACGACTGGCAACATGGTGAACACCATGATCCACTGTTTACATCGTTGGAGCTGAGGACAGCCGTGGAAGGTTTTAATCCAAAAAAGGCCCCCGGATCGGATGGATTCACGTCTGACATCTGCAGTCGAGCGATCTACCAGGATCTGGACGCATTCCTTGCCCTGTACAATAAATGCCTAGAACTGGCTCATTTCCCGGTCATCTGGAAAGAGGCAACGGTGGTCGTCCTCCGAAAACCGGGCAAGGAAAATTACACGAGCCCCAAGTCATACAGACCGATAGGTCTACTGCCGGTCTTGGGGAAGATCCTGGAGAGGATGGTGGTAGCAAGGATAAAATGGCAGCTAGTGCCGCGGCTCAGTACTCGCCAGTTTGGTTTTATGCCCCAGAGGAGCACCGAGGACGCCCTGTATACACTAATGAAGCACGTACAGGACAAGTTGAGGCTGAAGAAGCTAATTGTCCTGGTGTCATTGGATATAGAGGGCGCCTTCGATAGCGCATGGTGGCCAGCAATCAAGGTCAGACTGGCTGAGGAACAGTGCCCGGTGAACACCAAGGAGGCTACTGGATAGCTACCTCGACAGTAGAAAAGTTAGGGTAAGATACGCCGGGGAAGAATGCACACGAGAGACAAATAAAGGCTGTGTCCAAGGGTCAATTGGCGGTCCCATTCTTTGGAATCTCCTCCTGGATCCACTGCTTAAGGGATTAGAAGGGAACGGCAATTTCGTTCAGGCCTTCGCGGACGACATCGTGCTGGCGGTTGATGGCGATACAGCAAACGAAGTCACCAGAATAGTCAATGCAGCCCTCGCCCATGTTCAGAGCTGGGGCGTCCGATATAAGCTGCGGTTTGCACCGCACAAGACATGTGCGATGCTAATAACCAACAAGCTTAAGTACGACACTCCAGCGCTGAGCATGGTCGGGGTCGACATTGGCCTGGTCAGAAGCATGAAGCTGTTGGGCTTAACCATCGACAATAAGTTGACCTTCAACGAGCATATAGCGAACACCTGCAAGCGAGCCGCCGAAATATATAAACAGTTGTCTCGAGCGGCCAAAGTCAGTTGGGGGTTAAACAGGGAGGTCATCCACACCATTTACACCGCCACCATAGAACCAATCGTCACGTACGCGGCTGGCGCCTGGGCTCCCGCTTCGAAAAAGCTGGGGATACGGAAGAGGCTGAGCTCTGTACAGCGAGGATTCGTCCAGAAGCTCTGCAAATCTTACCGCACCGTTTCCCTGAACTCAGCACTGGTACTATCTGGGATACTACCTGCGCATACAAGAGGCAGCCGCACTGTATGAGGCGAGGAGAGGGTCATCCCAGTTCGTACCGGGAGAACGGGAGATAGAGAGTGCGGCGAGATTTGCAGAAGCCCCTCATCCTGCAATGCAAATGCACCTGGAGTTCATGTGCCTAGCTGACCAGCAGCAGGTAGACGCAAACAATGTGCAGACAGTGCGGATATTCACTGACGGCAGTAAGCTTGAGGGGAAGGTTGGAGCCGCATTATCCCTATGGGATAGATTTGCAAGGCAACGGACGTGATCCTCAAACGCAAAGAGGCGAGCTATGGTTTGTACAGTGACTCAATGTCAGCATTGCAGACGCTGGCAAACCACGGTGAGTTGGTAAAAACCAGTTTATATAATGACGTCATTAAAAGCAACGCTGTTTTTCTTTCTCTGGACAAAATTACTTAACTGGAAAGTCTGTCTTCAGTCATGGTCGATCTTAAAAAAGTTTTGATTAGTTTCAGTTTTCAAAAACTTGGTTTTGCATAACGCCACTAATAACTGATACAGGACTAATCGTTAGGAAATACTGAAAAATTGGACATTATATTGAGTATGGATTCGGAAACTTCATCCCAGGTTAAAAAGCCGTTTCCAAACTCATGATGGAATACTAATACTAAAGATAAGATTATCTGAAACACGCTGGAGTGCTCATCATGATTCCATTAAAGCTGTCAGAGAAAATGTAGACCAACTGGTACGTTGGTAGGACCAACGTAAGGACCAGTTGTTCTATATTTTGATGTGATCAATTGAAAGAGAATTTGGATAACCGAAGCAATCATAGCGGGTATGGAATGTTACATCCCCAACCCGCTAGTGACTGTTTCGGGGGATAAAAAACGACCGTGGTTTAACCGGCCTTGTAGGTATGCTAGAACTTTCAAGCAAAATGCATTTGTGACTTGGACCACGGCTCGGGCTAGACAGGACCTCAAGGTCTTCGATGCAAACTGAATGCTACCTCGAAATCCAGTAAGAGAGCAATACCCGTAGCCAAATTCAAATTCATTGACAGAATTGGTATGCGGCTGTGTCATCTATCCCTCTGGAAATCGAGCTTTTTGGCTTTAAGGCTGCCGAAGGTAACTTTTGTTTGTTTGGAAGCCAGATGGTGAACTCGGCCTATAGTACTAAAGAGAGGGTACTCTCTTAGTAGTATATTATTGGGCATTCTACCCCACCTGCCGTTCCGGCTTCGCCTCCACTTCGGTGGGATAGAATGCCCAATAATATACGATCGAATCTCGTCCGCTTCGACATTACGTACCTGTTTATATTTTATAAATAAACACAATTCGTCATTCCAAGTAATTTGACTAAACCAAAGCCTAACAGAAATGTTATAGCAACAAAATACAAATAATTGCATACTAGGCGCAGTCAATAGCTATCATTAGTACAATGATGCATAAAGTAAAATTAAATTAATACTATCATAAATTTTAAGAAATAATCCATCAATCCATCAATTTGACTCATTGTTAGTATAACTACCCATAGCATCGGACGTGTTATGATGAAGTTCATTAAACAACCTCATTCACTTCATCTTGATTCCATTTGCGTGGAATCACAAAACAGCAAACGACGACACGGTGAACTACTACCAAACACTATAAGGTGTATTATATGTGGTCCATCTAACTGTGGAAAAACAAATCTTGTAATTGGTTTGCTGTTGCATAAGAATGGTTTAAAGTTTCGTAATGTATATGTTTACTCAAAAACTCTAAACCAACCGAAGTGAAAAAGTGTTAGCTAACGTTTCAGATGTATCGTTTGCAAAATTTAAGGATAATGAGGAATTACAGTTATTATATTTGATGATGTAGCATGTGAAAACCAAAATAATATAAGAAATTATTTTGCAATGGGTCGACATAAAAATATAGATTGTTTTTATTTAAATCAAACATATAGCAAAGTACCCAAACAGCTTATTAGAGATAATGCAAATCTCATTATTCTTTTTAAGCAAGATGATATTAATATGCGTCATGTTTATGATGAACACGTAAACACAGACATGAAATGGAATGAATTTCGTGAGTTATGTTGTAAAATATGGACTGAACCTTATAATTATCTAGTTATAAATAAAGATTGTCGTAAGAATGAAGGTGGCTATCGCAAAAACTTTGATAGTTTTGTAGTTTTTGATTGATCTAACGTTTATATAAATATAAAATTATATAAAAAATTGTTTATTCCTAATTTAACTGTGAAGGAAGACAGTAGATTATTTATTCAATTATTATATAATGGAAACATCTTTAAAAAGACAAATTATTACTGCTGCTGAAGCAGTTAAGAAAAAGGTCCGAAAAATGCGAAATATTGAAGATGATAATGAAAAAGCATTACAAACTGTTTTTAAACCGTTAATCAGCCCACTTAATCAAATAGCACAAACCAACAAAAATACATCCATCGAAAATTTAAATCATATTAATTTGAAAAATAATGATTACGCAGACCATCATGATAGCAATTTATCTAATGATGAATATGTTAAATTTGAAAGTGATTTGGAAAAAAATACCAGTATACCTGAAGTGGGTACTGATGATCAAGATCATGGTTATATAATTATAGAATTTTGAATTCTGAAGATTCAGATGATAATTCACAAAATAGTATCGACTCGTTCAAATCTGTTGGTGTCGGCGACAATGTTTCATCATGGTCTCTATCATCTGAAATGATAGATGATGTTCCTTTCGGAGTCAGAAATGAAAAAGGGAAGTTAATGCTCGGATGTACTAAAATAAATATTGGTAATAAAACTATCACAATATGCAATATGCACACACACATATTCATCCACGCCAGGGCTAAAGGAACTTTTATTAAAGAAAGATCCAGATTTAAATTTGGTTACCGAAAATGATAGACAAAATTATAAATTAATGTTGATTCATACAAATGCTCATAGACGTGACTATGATGCAAAAAAACCAATAAAAAGCAACAAAGGCAAAAATATATGGACGTTATAAAACCTCTATTTAAATTGTCAAACGACAGCAGCGATCAATTTAAATTTCAAAAAGGGAAAGGACTGAAAATGCTGAAAAAATGGAATAAAAATGTAGACTACATTTATTGGGATGATCCTAATGAATTAGTTGAAAGATTAAAACTACTCATGGCTTCTCGAGGAGCTGGAAATACAGGGTTAGATAATGAAATAATATCTATTATAGAGGAACTACGCGAAGGAAAATTTATAAATTAATATAATGAATATAGATAAATTTGGTCATCATATTCACAAAAGGATGCGATTGTCAGATATTTTTGATATCGCAGACAAAACAATATTAAAAACTGCAAATGGCGAGTTTAATTTGCAAATGAGTAGACTACGAGGCGTTATTAATCCTGTTGAAGCAGACGATGCTGCTAATAAGGAATATGTAGATGAGAAAATTGATGACTTGTGCGCTAAAAAAGATGTCCAAATATTAACAGACAAAATAAAAATAGAGATTACAAAAGAAATTCAAGCCTCATTAGACCATTTAAAAACAAGTATGACATCTTATATTGATCATAAAATAACGAACAGTGGTACGAGGAAGACTAACAATCCGTCTCAAAATGATAAAGCAACAGGTCGTGAATGAATTACATAAAACAGCTAGAAAAAACTTTGCACGTCGTTGTGTTATTTTAAAAGGAATCGATGACTTATGGCAAGCTGATCTTATTGATTTAAGAAAAATAAAAAATTACAATAAAGGTTTCAGTTACATCTTAGTTATAATTGACTGTTTTTCTAAATATGTTTGGACTGTACCCTTGAAGACAAAATCAAAATTAGAAGTAACTAATGCATTTGAAAATGTTTTAAGTACATGTGATCGTTCCCCTAACCATTTACAAACCGACTTAGGAACTGAATTTTATAATGATACATTTTCAAGATTAATGAAACGTTTTAATATTAATCATTATTCATCGTTTTCAATTAAGAAAGCTTCGATTGCAGAAAGAGTAATTAAAACTTTAAAAAACAAACTCTACAAAACATTCAGTTTAAATGGAACCTATAGATGGATAGAAAAACCTTTAGAAAGTATAGTCTTTAATTACAACAATACAAAACACCGTACTATTGACTGTAAACCGGTTGACGTTAATATTGAAAATGAAATTCTAATAAGGAAAAATATTTTAAAATCACACAAGAAAACACAACCTAAAAAACACAAACTAGAAATCGGAGATCGTGTACGCATAAGTAAATATAAAAATTGTTTTCATAAAGGCTATACTCCTAATTGGTCAACAGAAATCTTTAAAATCATAAAAATAAATGAAACTATGCCTACAACGTATAATATTCAAGATCTTCGAAATCAGCCAATTTTAGGTACTTTTTATGAACAAGAACTTCAAAAAACGAATCATCCCGACATTTACCTAATTGAAAAAGTTTTAAGAAAAAAAGGCAGTAAGCTGTTTGTTAAATGGCTAGGTTTGAGTGATAGTGAAAATAGTTGGATTGATAAGAGAACCGTGCTAAAATAATAAATGGTATTTAATCATCTATTATTATTTTTTCTCACATTATAATACAAACCATGCAAGGAGGTGGACTTATTCATAATTTAATAAATAATTTACCATTTGAGCTTCATTTGCCAGGCTACAATTACTGTGGACCAGGCACTAAATTACAAAAACGTTTAGCACGAGGAGACAAAGGCATAAATCAATTAGACGAAGCCTGTAAAGTTCACGATATAGCCTATACAAATTATTCAGACTTGTATAACAGACATCAAGCTGATTTACAGTTATTGAATATGGCAAATAAACGATTAAAAGCAGCAGATGCAGGGAAAAGAGAAAAAATTGCTTCTTGGTTGGTAAGCAAAGCAATGAAAGCAAAACTTAAAACTGGATCTGAATTAAAAACTTTTGGATCTTTAGTACCAAAAATCGATCACAGATCAAAAAGTTAAAACCGAAAAACAAAGAAGACGTAATAAAGTATGCTTACTTAGCGGCAAAAAAGTTGTATTCAAAAAATTTTCGGATTCCTGTACCTAGAATTATACCGTTACCAAAAACAGGAGGTGTTTTACCGCTGATTCCAATTTTCGCTGGATTGTCTGGATTAGGTACTTTAGCTGGCGGGGCAGCTGGTATATCGTGCTCTTACTAATATAGATATCCAGATTCGTGCATATAACGTACCTTATTTCAGAGGTGTGTTCATGAAAGATCAATTACCAAACAAACCGAAACCTATTGAGAGCGGTGTTGTTAATTTGGATAATTCTAACAACGAAGGTACACATTGGGTAGCCTATGTAAACGTGTATAAATATTGTGAATATTTTGATAGCTATGGCAATCTAAAACCTCCATTAGAGTTACTAAATTACTTTAAAAATTGTAATGTTTTTTATAACTATACGAGATATCAAAATTTTAACTCTGTAAATTGTGGACATTTATGTTTAACGTTTTTGTATGACTTCTGGGATAAATATATAAATTGAATAAAACGTTTTTTAGTTTCATTTACATAATGTCACTCTCGCTGTCAATAACTGGTAACTCATCAGTGCTGTCTACTTATTATTCTCCTACTCTACAACTTGAAGGAGAGTATTAATGTGCACTATTATATTTATCTACATTTAATTCTATACCAAATATTGATAATAAAAATAACAAATTTTATTACGATCATAACGTTATTGAAATTCCTGAAGGAGCATATGAACTGCAAGATATCAACGATTATTTAAAATCAAAAAAAAATAGTTGAAGCAAATAAATTACACGTATCACAGTCTCCAGTGAACATTCTATCTACGACTGTGGTGAGGGTAGAATGTGACATAGTGAGCGGATCATATGTTAATGGTCTACCAAGTCATATAATTCACGAGTTTGCTCCGAATGTACCACCTGGTTATAGAATTATCGAAGTACCTAAAAACGTAATTTACTTTCCCGTAAACCAAAATATAATTAACAGTGTGAATATAAGACTGTTAGATATTAATAATAATTTACTAAATTTACGTGGGGAGGAAGTTCAGCTATATTTACATCTTAAAAAAAATGATTGATTATAATAAAACTAATAAATATCAGAGTACCTCTACTAAAATAAACAGTGCGTCTTGGGCTATCCGCAAGACAACATCAAACTGTAAGAATAAACTGAATTTTACTAAAGAAAATCATAAATTCCTCAAATCAATTGGTCTTCTAAAATGAGTTTATTAGATGTATTATCTTCTCCTGCTAGTGATAATAGCATTATTGGTATTGAATATCATTCATACAAACCATACATAACAAGTTTCAACAGAAACGATGAGATTCGCATACCTATTAATCAGAAAGATATGTATGTTCTACCATCAGCCAGTACATTATATTTAGAAGGTATAGTAAATGTTACTAAAACCGCCACTAAAGAAAAAACAAGTGTTAAATTTACAAACAATCCCTTGATATACCTTTTTCAAGATATTCGATATGAACTGAACGGTGTTGAGATTGATAAAATAAAATATGCAGGCGTTACAACTACTATGAAATCATTGCTATCCATGAATGAAAGCGAGTCAAAATCATGTCGTTCTTGGGGTTGGGATATACATGGTTTTAAAAGTAGTAATGGTTCATTTTCTGCATCTATACCGCTTAGCAACATTCTTGGATTCGGTGAAGATTACAAAAAAATTATAATTAATTGCAAGCATGAACTGATATTGTTGAGATCGAATACAAACTTGAACGCTGTGAAACTCGATGCTGGAGAAGTCATAAACGATATTGAAATTAACAAAATCATATGGCGTGTACCACATGTTAAGGTATCTGATAAAGAGAAGATAAACTTATTGAAGATTTTGGAAAAGGATAAAACACTGCAATTAGTTTTTAGAAATTGGGATTTATATGAATACCCGCTATTGCCTAGAACTACAAAACATACTTGGTCTATTAAAACTTCATCTCAGATTGAAAAACCGAGATATGTAATTATAGGTCTACAAACAAATTAAAAAAATAATTCTGCTGCTGATATGTCTAGATTTGATCACTGTACTTTACGTGATGTCAAAGTATACCTCAATTCAACTTACTATCCCTATGAGAATCTAAACGTGGATTTCATTGATGATAAATTTGCATTGTTATACGAGCAGTATGCACGTTTCCAACAATCGTATTACGATCGCCGATCTGAACCATTGTTGAACACAAGGGACTTTAAGGAGATCGCCCCTCTGTTTGTTATCGACTGTTCTAGACAAATTGACAACCTCATATCAGGACCAGTAGTCGATGTGCGTGTAGAGTTAGAAAGTAATGATGAAATACCTGATCTAACTTCTGCCTACTGTCTTATATTGAACGATTGTATCATTGAGTACAAACCACTGAGTAATATTGTAAGAAAAATATCTTAGTTATTTTATTTTAACGCAAATCTACTACTATCAATCTACGATGTGCAAAGTTCATAGATTCTCAAATTGCATGACATAATGTCTTAATTTTGTTGTGTTTAGTGTAGAAATATTTTATTAAAGTGTTGGTATAATGTAGGTATGTAACTATTGTACCTAATAGATAGATTAAATAAATGAATTTAATTCAAGGAAATTTATTTTATTTCATAACCCTACCCTACAATTTATAATTTTTCAATGTGGTATATAGTGAATAAATAAAGACACATTTATAAGGTCAAATCATTTATTTAATTTAATATAAAAATAAACAGTTAAATAATTACAAAACTAACAAAAATCATAACCTATTAAAGACTTAGCAATTTTTTTAACTAATGCCTCCGTTTCGTTCATTACATCATCAACCAACTATACAATAACTATTTATAAAAACACTTACCGATGACATTGTGTGTTGTACAACAAGTTTAAACAGGTAACAACAGGTACAAAATTTAAAATAAAATATGTAATTATTTAAGAATTAATTTATTAGATGTCTTCACTACGACAGCTATTTTATGAATGAAACATTATGGCACAATTATTTTTGGATATAATAATTTGTTGTTTTATAAATATGTACTTTCAATTCAGACCACATAATTCACGATTAAGAATGTTCCATTGAAAACTGCAAGCTTGCTTTACCTACATTTTATATACTTACAGTGCAATGAACTGACACATGTTCGCTAAATGTACCTATTACAACACTGAGCTCATATTACTATATTGTAATAAATTATGGTTAGGATTTCTGTTTATGTGAAATCAATCTTATTACCTCACATTTAAGACACTATTCAGAAAATTACTTTGGCTTAGAATATAATAGTGCAGTCTGTTAGTAACTGGCTTCCGAACCGTGGGTTGCGGGTTCGACAACAACGGATATACATATATACAATTAAAGTAGGTATTGCAAAGGTGGAATTCGTAAAGGACGAAATAAAAAAATAAGTTTGATTCATCAATACATTTATTTACCCTTTATATCATAATTAACATCTTAAAAATTAAACAAGCATTTTTATTATTTACATACCTCATAATTTAATCTAACAATATAATTATAATTCTATACAACATTTAACAATTTAAATTTCCCTTTAAAATACATGAATTACCCCATGCTCGGGTTGCAATATTACCTGGACGTATTAACCGCTTATCATCATTATTAGAGAGCGCAATTTTAATAACACTTTGCGTAAATATTTCATGCTTTATTGATTTAAACAAAATGTTTTTTCTCCGAATAATCTCATTATTAAATAGTACATTCTCATAATCTGTGATGTTCAGATCACGTACCACGCTACTTTTAACCCCCTTAGCTTTTTTAATTATTTTATCCACAGTTTTTATTGAATAAAGTTTCGACCTCAAACCAACGAAATCAGTTATAATGTTACCAGCCATTTCATCTTTAAAAAGGCCTGGTATTTTTTTGTTTATTTGCGGGATCATGAACTCATTTTTAATGCTATAATTGCTGGTATCAAGGTATTCCAAAAACTTGTGTTTTAAGTCGTAGTAAAAATCGTTGGTATATATTTCGTAAACAAACGAATCTGTGTCGGTATAACATAATTTCACCCTCTCATTATAAAATGGTTTGATTATATTATAATGGAAATTATACATGTGTGATTTAGATAGTTCTAAAACAGTGAAGCCAATATAAATCGGTTTGTCTAAAATTAACCGATCTGGTTTCATCTAGATTGCTACTAAGTTTTCGGATAAAACTGTTGCACTATGAAAGTAAGGGTTTGCTATGAGCCTTTCTGCGTATGTTGATTTTTTTGTTACATTATTTTTATCATCCCACTGATTAACTAAATGAACAGTTACTCTATTTTCAGTGTTTTCGAGCGTTTTCCCAAAAACACTGTTATTTAATAACTTGAAAAAATCTTGTTCAAAGACACTTTTTGCTTTTTGTCGCAATTGAGTATTTAATTCAATATACTGTTTCAAGTATGCACTTTGCCTGAATGTCATGACTCTATGGATTTTACGTAAGATAAGTCCATGTTCCAAACACTTCTTTAAGTGAATATAATGAATGACGTAATTGTATTTATTATACAAATTTGAAATAAGTTTTTTCGTCTTTCCTCCAGGTGGTATGCATTTTTCAGGACAAAAAGGTAAGTCGTCATGCTCCTGGTGTAAATATTCAGGGTACAATAAATCTACTTCTAATATGTAACCCCACTCTGAATGATCTGTAATACTTTCCACATTTAATTTATCTATTTCATTTTGATTTAAAAATCTAAATCCGGAATAAGGTAAATGTTGACACATACTGTAACCGTAAAGATTATTGCAGTCTAAATAAGCTATAAAACACTGCGGTTTTGTTACATCACAATCTTTCATATATTTATTGTTAGCCTTCGAATAGCGATGAGAGCACATACACAATCCACCTCTAATACCATTTTGAATCATTCGTACGATAGCTAAGTCAGAAACAAGTTCAAGCTGAACACCTGTTTTCATTAACATCGCATCAAAAGATAAACTAGGAGCGGTTATATAAAACGCTGGGTCAAGTTTGTAATGCTGTTTACAGGTTTTACGAAAATTTTGAAATATATCTGTCAATAAAAGAACATCGGTTTTCAAATACAAATCAGTATATTCACCTAAATTTTGTATATTAAACTCATTCCACACTAAATTAGCATGTTTATAATCTTTATCTGAAATCTCCTCATTCGTTAAACAACTAAAATTGAGGATTTTATAAGTTTACGATACTTATAAAATCCTCAATTGGTATGGTTTTAGCAAGTTTGTCTAAACTAGCTCCTAAAAAATGAAATGAATCCAAGAACCGGAGTTGTACATAATCATCATCGGTGACCTGCAGGAATTTAGAAAAAGAAATATATTTTTCTTTGGTTTTGGGTATAATATTCAATTTACCTGGCATTTCGCCTAATTTCTTTATGAATAAATGAAAATCGTACCCTGATAAATTGTGAAAAAATATAGGTATAAATTTAGGTATTTTAAATTGTAGGTTACAATGTCTATGGGCGGCTCCACGGTATTTACCGGTTATATGACAGTGGTCTCTAACTTTATTTGTCCATAAGAGGTTTTCACATATATGACAGATAGAAGCTTCTTTATAATCAGACGCATTTTTTTCTGTAAATATCATTACATGATTTTGATTTAAAATTTTATATTTTTTTTTGACATCAGATGTAAGAAAATCGATAAATTTTGAAACACAATCTATACCGCGATAACTTTTAAAACTATCATCAAAAGTATAATTTAATGAAGAAACAATGTTGTAAGCGAATGCCGCAGGTACGTGTTGTTGTAAACATGACGTAGTAGCGGTGTCAGATTCAAGAACGGAAATTGGATTTAACAATGTTTCGAAAACGGCATCGATAGCAAAGGGAACATTTTCTTTTCTATCATAATTTTTAAATTTAATCACACTCCCCTTTTCTGGTAAAACAGTAACGATCCCTCCACACAAATGTTTATCAATCTGTTCAAGGGTAGGAAAGAACAATAAACAACTTTCACAGAAATATAATTTGCTATGATGTTTTGTTATCTGATTTTTAACAAGACGTGGCAAATCTTTTATAAGACAATAATGAGATGAGTTATGATTTTCTAGGAACAGTAAGTGAATTCTCTTCATTGTTGTACCCCTCTTAACTAATTCAGGTTTGTAAAGGGGGCCAATTATTACCCTGTTATTTTTTAAACCATACACATATATATTTAAAAATGGGTTATTTTTTTCAAAAACAGAGATATCCGAAAACGATATTGGAAATGAAACACCTTTAACATTTAAAACGTCTCGAAAATGAGGATAAGATGTTACTCGTTCAGGATGACGAGTTGTAGGATATAAGGCGGCCACTATACACCACAAAAAACAATAATCATCCTTGTTTTTGATATTCAAGCAAGCTTTTTTGGTTTTTATGAATTTAGGTAAATCTATATAAAAAGTGCCGCTGAGTGGTTGATATTTATTGATATTAATTTCTAAATGGGAATTACTAAGAAACGTCCATCCACTGTCTCTCTCCTGAAACTCTTCAATTTTTTTCAATAACGTAGTAGTAATTGTATTATAAAGAGTTTCAAACTCGTAATTAAAATGTATAGCAAAGTTTTTTGTCGCAAAAGATTTTAACTCTTGTACATCATTTTTGTACATTAAGAATAAAGAAAAAAGTTCAAAATTCATTTTTAACGCTGTATATTTTTTGAGAGAATCATCAATTAAACATTTCACTTGATCATGAATATCATTGAAAAATAATTCGGGCAAATTTACTGCTTCGCTGTTAGACGCAATAATACGGTAACTAACAATACGCCCTTTAAACGCAGAGTTAAGGATTTGAACGTTATCATTAATTGTTACAGCATTATTATTTTTATGTTTATTAGTTCGTAAATGACCAGTCCACGAACGTCTATCTATATGTATATTGCAAACCGAACAATGAGGCATTTTCAGTATATCAAAATAACGGATTAAAGTTGCACACAACAATATAAATATACCTTAAATATAAAGAAAGAAGTAGAAGATTATTTCCAGCACAGCTTCTCTCAGTACGTTTTGTTCAGTCTAGGTTAAACAAAAAAATATTAATCAAATCTTCACGTAGGTCATCTTAGTACCGTAGTAAGTAGTTAGTCTTTATATATCCTGAAAATAATACAAAGGCATTAGAAAATAAGCATAAATAACAAATAAAATACTAGGCTTAAGTAGATATTAATAATAATTATATGTACCTTCAAGTTTATGCACAATATTGATCGGCTATTATAAAATTTATATCTCCAAAATGTCGTGCTCCGCAGAAGCAGTTTATCAATAAATCTCATTACCCCAAGATGTTGTAAGGCATCAAATAACTCTGAAAATACAAACATTAAATTTAAAATTTATATATTAAAAATTTCTTGACGATAAAGAATAATAATAAAATAATTAATTAACATAACTAAGGTTTATTTTATTATGGTATGGACATACTCTGGTTATCACTACAAGCTATTTGTAAGTAAATAGGAATAAAAAATTCAATAATATAGTTTAATAATTACCTTACTATTTTCAAAGAACAATATCGAGATGTCGTATATTTATTTACTCTTGTAT
This sequence comes from Craniophora ligustri, assembly GCA_905163465.1. Lineage (NCBI taxonomy): Eukaryota > Metazoa > Arthropoda > Insecta > Lepidoptera > Noctuidae > Craniophora > Craniophora ligustri. Next base: position 5,275,603 of record LR990976.1, on the reverse strand, counting down.
TCTGTTCTACAGAATACTACTTATACAGAATAATGCGATATATAAAATAACTGTCTTCGATTTTTACTAATTTAATAGTATATGATTAAGTTTTACGAACACATTTACTTGAATTATGTATTATTCATTATAACAAATAATACGTAATTCAAGTAAAGGTGTTCGATTACTAATCAAATAAATTAAATATTATATTTCAATTAATATCGTCATCGCTTACACGTGTCTTCCGTTCCAAATTCATATCATCATTTTTTATAGCACAGTCAGTAAATCAGTAGGGATGTACACCTACAATACTTAGCTGTTATGTTAACTCTGAGTAGCTACTGAGAATTTTATACAAAAACTCAATAACACTAAACCACAAAGGAATCAAACCATTGCAGTTGCACTTAACCACTTATGAGACAGTTTTATTAAATATATTTTTCTGCCATATCACATAAAAACACAGATTATTTATTTGACTTATCAAACATAACTATACTGTAATTAGATTTGTGGTTAAAGTAGGAAAGTTAAATAATTGTGTATAGGTGTTACACAATACACAATTATTATTAAGTACTTACTTATATTATACTTTTATTATTAATGAATCAACTTAATGTAAGTGTGTCAGCCCTAAGTAATTTAGCTACATCGACAATATAAAAATGCAACATTTTATTTTTAGACAGGCAATTTACCAGAAAGTCCTATGTGCATCATTACTTCTATGCTTTTGTGATAAAATTCTTAGTTAATTAATTATGAACGATTAGTATAAAAGCTATACTTCTCATAAACATTTAACAAATTCGAGTTCGCGTCTACAAGAGTTGGTTCATCATCAAGACCAGTATACAGTGATAGTAGTGTTAGTAGTAATACAGACTAGAGTCTACAGTCTGCAGTTCAGAGCGGTTTCCACAACGCCATAGCCCAGAGAAGCGATTCAAATAGCTTCATAAAATGTAAGTATGAACATTAGCTTAATTATTCTGCTTTCAGGTTATTTTCTGACTTATAAAATATTCTTTAATTTTACTTTAATTCTACTTTAAACCTCCCAATAAATTGAGTACTTACACTACTTTCTTTAGATTGTTTATACATACTTAAATTCCTTATTTCTTTATTTTAAAATTATTAGATTTCATTACTTTCTGCAACTAATATGTCCATTATGATCACGAACTTATCTCACTGTCAATAAAATTTAATCTGTTTAATTTAACCGTTAATCTTACATAATTGTTTTTTTAGGTCCGAGTCTGAAAGTGAAGTTTACCAAGAGTCGTCGAAGGTGCATGAAGATAAATCTAATCGCAGTCAATCAGTAACTGGAAAGCGCAAAGCATTGAAAACATCACCTACCACTACAAGGTACTTATTTAATCTTCATAAATTTACTCAAGTGGATATAACCTACGACATACGAGCTATACTTATGAATAATAATATTATTTTTTTAATCATGCGTTCACGTTAACAGCTATAATGATTTCAATGTCCAGTGTTTCAAGGAATGCGATATCGCTCTATCTTGGTTTCATTCAACATTCACAGTGTATACATATAAAGTTTAGTACAAACTTTTATACATTACGTACGTGTAGCTGGTTTGGCTGCCTATGTAATAAATATATTAAGAAGTTCTTAAACAATACATATAATTTTGTTTATTTATGTGATGTTTATTTATTAAAGAAACAGGAAAACATGTAGGTTGAAGTATTATTCTTTTGTTCTAGCAAAAAATCTAAGACTCTGGACATCTTCGGTCTAAGTTGTGAGCGCGGCGAATCCACAACAGGTTATCCTGTTCTGTCTTCGTTCTTCGTGAATCGAGTTGCTAATGGTAACGAACGGCGATCAAATGCTACATCTGGCAACTACTATGTTGATTTTAAAATATACAGGACGAGTGACGCGCGAGATACCGAGTCCATGGAGCTGTGGAAAAAGGCACTAGTACGAGTCAAGTTCCAAACGAATGAGGATTCGGTTCAGTGGCGCAAACTTCAAGACTTCATGCGGTCAGCTGATACGTTGTTTGACGAACAACCTATATTTACTACTTAATATTACATTATTATTACATTACAGTTTATTTAAGTATAATGTTATTTAACTTCAAAATATAATGATGATTTCATGATAACATTATGTTGTTTTATTTCATAGCTATTACGACGACCAGATTTGGCGCGAAGGTTTGTGTATCAGATTTTCGTGTCAAAGGTTGCGGGTTCGATTCCCGCTAGAGCGATGAATTTCGTCTCTAGTCTGGTTACAACTTTGATACTTGGTACTGTTGTTCGTTCGCGTTAAATGTTAACGCAAACTCGATCGTAGTACCTAAATTTACATCACAACGTAACACATCACAATTTTTTTATCACAATTCCAAACTCCGAGCTGATTGATACTGAGTAATTCACAGAAAAACTCAATAACACTTTCCTCGACCTAGGAATCGAACCCAGGACCTCTAGCGTTGCAGTCGCGCTTAGGACCGCTGGACTAACGAGGCAGTTATATTGTGTTTATCAATATGTTATTATAAGTTTTCAACGGTCTATATCACGTTGCGATGAACGATTCGCGCTTATTCGTCGGTAATCTTTTTATTGTGTAATTGTACGCCGTTAGGCATTCCGTCTCGTTTGAACAAGTAAATAATGAATTATCATTGTGATTCAACGAAGTGATGTGACGTACAGACAGTGACAATGAACGAAATAAACAGGTACGTAATGTCGAAGCGGACAAGATTCGATCGTATATTATTGGGCATTCTATCCCACCGAAGTGGAGGCGAAGCCGGAACGGCAGGTGGGGTAGAATGCCCAATAATATACTACTTCTCTTTGCCTCTAACTTGACTTTGGGTGACGGAAACGCAGTTCCTCCTCCCACTTTCCACCCATCCCAAGGTGTGACAACACCATGCTGGAGACGCACAACGAGAGATCCGGTAGGAGCTCCAATTCCTAGACGTTAATAAGTCAAATCGAGACTACGCTGGCCTGGCCAGGGTATCCGATTCGTAACCCCGCTAAGACACAAGTTCGCGCGTTCACCACTAAAAACGCCCTATTTGCTGTAGCATTTCAATTAGTGAACACAGCCCTTAACATCTCCAAACACATTGGCATACTGGGTGTCAACGTCCAGTGACGTCCAATTCCGATGTCATCTAGAGGACAAAACTAAGTTGGCATCTAAAAAGTTAAGTGTGCTCAACAGGGCGAAGCAGGACTTCACCTCCCGCCATCGGCAGCGAATTCATTCCCACACCTTGAAACCACTCCGTCTTCGCGTACTGAGCGGTTCCATAAGAACTTCATACCACGTACAGTCAGGCTGTGGAATGAACTACCTGCCGAGGTTATTCAAAACGACTATAGCATGAGATACTTCAAAAAAAGAATGATTAGATTTTTGCAGGGTCGGCAACGCGTTCACGCATCGCGGTCGTTCATAGGCTACAGTAACCGCTTACCATCAAGTGGGCAGTAATCATATTTGTGGTTTGGACATATGTATATCAATTATAGGGGGCCCCCGGGCCACGGGTCTGGGTTCGTGCGGATTTTCGTAACACCACAAATGTTCATTATGAGTACTGAACACACCAACTCTACCAAATGTAGCTTCATCAGTCCACAGATTTGTTGGCCGTTCAGCAAGCAACCAGTTACAAAAAGCCACTCGTGCAGGTTTGTCAGGTTCAGTGAGTTCCTGAACACGATGAAGGTGGAATGGATATTTCCCTTCATTGTGAATGACACTCCACGCGAAGTATTGAAAATGAAAATGAAAAATATTTATTTTCTAAGAAAGTTTTACACTATTGGTTGAGGCCCTAGATCCCACACTAGGATTCCCTGTGTTGTGCGATCTAGGCTCTGTGTACCGTTTACAGTATTTGACTTATTTTAGATAGTATATTATAACATAGTTCACTACAACATGATTTTTTTGTATTGCGACACATTAAACCGTCGCGCGGCTTCATTGGTGCTCGCCGCGGGGTTCGCCTCAAAAAACTCTAGAATTTCTTCTTCGTCACGTACGGTGTGCCTCGGTGGACGACCACTATCCCTCATCCTGTTTTGGAACCCTCCGTAATCGCGGAGTCGCTGTGTGGCTGCTAACATCGTGAGACGACTCGGTGTACGTAAATTTGGAAACCGTATTGCATATTGCCGGCAGGCTTCCGACACATTGTCGTCACATCTAGCAAGCATCCTCACCATTTCCGTGTATTCAATATTAGAATACTGATACGCCATCGTAAACAACAAAAAATCTAACTGTAACGAACAATTGCACTACACATCGACCGATATGGCGGCTTAAGATTACGACACACAAGGACACGTAACGCGCGCGCACTCAAGTCGACAACCGGCGGATAACTGGGTCAAGTTCAACGCGCGCGCTCCGTCCACCCCGCTCCTCCCCCTCCTCCCAGCCCGTGCTGCAAGGATTGTTGCGATACGCGACAGAATCGATGCGCGTAGAAATACAAACGCGTAGAAATGCCATTTAAATTAATATTTAGATAGATAGATAGATAGAATATACTTTATTGTACACCAAAAAGAATTACATTAATAATATATTATTATTCATAAAATAAGGGTACAATGGCGGTCTTATCGCTAAAGAGCGATTTCTTCCAGACAACCTTTGGATGAACACAGTGAAAATAAAACGGGTGTGGCATACTAAACTAATTAACCGACTAAACAAAATCTACTAAAGTTGTAAAAACAAAAAAAAAAAAACAAATTAAAACAATAAGTCCATAAATGTCTACATAATACATATGTACAATAATAAAATATATAAATACATATATATATATACCTACATATATACATAAATACAGTATCTACGTATACGTAAATATATATAAGGCATAATAAGTAATACATATAACATATAAAGCATAGTAAGACGACACAGTTTTTACACGTTAGAGTGAAAGTAAGTGTTCCTTTACACGAGTGTTGAAAGAAGTAAGCGTTTGGGCACGCCTTGCAGATACAGGCAAAGCATTCCACAGACGGATAGCCTGGACAGTAAACGACAAGTCATACAATCGTGTGGAATGCATTGGCATTTCGAGCCTCAGGTTTTCCGATGATCTCAAGTGCCTATCGTGTGTGTCATTAAGGAACTTAAAACGTTCTTTGAGATAGTAGGGAGTGAAAGGATTAAATAAAACATTATACAGCAAAGATAAGATATGAGCATTCCGGCGAAGTCGGATTGGGAGCCACTTGAGCTTTATACGAAATTCTGAAATATGATCATATTTGCGCAAGCCAAATATAAATCTGATGCAATAATTTTGGAGACGCTCAAGTTTATTTAATTGTTCCTCAGTAAGGTCAGGATAGCTGCAATCTGCATAGTCGAGGATTGGATGAAGAAGGGATTTGGCAAGTGCAATTTTGGTAGCAGTTGGGAGAAAATTACGCAACCTATATAGCGACCTTCCATAAGCGAATAACTTGCGACTTAATACCTGGAGCTGGGGACCCCATGACAAATTTTTATCTATATGAATACCCAGATCTTTAACGGTTTCGCTATAAGGTATAACGGTACCTTCAAAAATAATTTAAGGAATTGAAGTTAAGTCGATCTTAGATACTGCTCTGGAGCTGCCAACAACAATGACTTGGGTCTTTGTAGGATTTACCCTCAAACCATGAGCTGTACTCCACTCCGCTATTTGCGCCAAATCTTTATTGACCATGTTAATAGCCTCCTTCAAGTCGTCCAGTGGGGCCTGGGAGTATATCTGCAGGTCATCTGCATATAGGTGGTAGGATGAAAGAAGATTATTGGAGATAGAATTAATAAATAAAGTGAAAAGTAATGGTGAGAGAACGCCCCCCTGTGGTACGCCGGCAACGGTATTACACCAAGAGGAAGAACGCCCATCGATGCAAATACGCTGCCTTCGGCCACACAGGTAACTACGAAACCAATCAATCGCTGTTGGAGATATGTTTAAAGAGCAGAGTATGCCGAGTAGTATGTCGAAATCAACGGTATTAAACGCATTGCTGAAATCGAGTAAGCACAGAACCGTCAGATTTCCGTTTTCCACACCCATCCTGATGTCATCCATAACGTTAACTAGAGCAGTAGTTGTACTATGTCCTGGACGAAACCCGGATTGGAGAGGATTGAGGAGATTATTTTTACGAAGGAAAGAAGTGAGTTGGTTATGGACGAGGCGTTCTAACCCTTTGGAAAGGAAGGGTAAAATAGAGATAGGACGAAATTCTGAGAATGATAAAGGATTTGACTTTTTGGGTATAGGAGTAATATGAGCATCTTTCCACATAGATGGAAAGATGCCACACGATAATGAAAAGGAAAGGATGTGACAGATCACTGGGAGGATCTCATCCAGGACAGGAAGTATCATCTTACGGCTAATGCAATCACTTCCAACCGCATTGGATGCGACAGATACAATGCTCTTCTTAACATCACAAGCAGACAGTTGATTAAAAACAAATGGTGAATAATCGGGAGTTGGAAGAGATGAAAGAAGGTTTATTGTATTTGCTTTTACAACCCCATTACATTGAGGCGAAGAGGAGAACTGTTGATTTAATAAATCAAGATTAATATCTTTAGGAATAGCATCTTGATTTGATTTTCCAATTCCCATTGACTTAAGAAACTTCCAGACTTTAGCTGGATCTCCGTTTTCAACAGATTTGTGAATATGGCGGCGTTGAGCATCCCTACACATCTTGTTACAGTGATTGCGAATGGCTACAAATCTCTCCCGGTTTGACGCGCTGGGCCTGCATTTATACCTGGTCTTTGCGGCTGCTTTTTTATTTATAATGGCTTTAATTTCGTCAGTGAGCCACGGAGCTGGGAGGTGTCTAACTTTAACTGGACGAATTGGAGCGTGAATGTCATAAAGCTTGTTGAGGCTATCAGTGAAAAGATGGACCTTCGCATCCATCGACTCAGTGGATAGGAAGTTATTCCAGTCAATGTGCCTGGCATCGTCCCGGAGGTTATCAAGATCCATGCCACCAAAATTGCGTTGCAGGAGAATTTTAGGCTTAGGTTTAGGTGGACGAACTTTGTACGAAAGATAAATGAGGTCATGGTAAGAAAACGCATAAGCTGAGCACTGACCATGCTTAAGAACATGATACTCAGAAGATACCAGAATAAGATCAAGAAGAGAGGAAGCACAGTTAGGGAAATGATGAGTGGCATTTAACGGAAGTAGAGTTAAATTAGATGATTGTATGATAGATTTGAATGAAGAGGAACGAGAGTCATTTTTCAGTAAACATGTATTGAAGTCCCCCATTATGATAGTATGACTGTAAGACGTAGACAAGTTTGCAACGATATCCTCAAAAGAGGAGAAAAAATCGATACGCATCGACGGACAGTAGTAGACACCAAGCAGTACCTTTGAATGACAAAGGTTAACTTCTAAAAACAAATGCTCTCCAGCATGCGACGGTGGTGGCTGTGAAGACATATCAATAATAGAGAAAGGAATGTTAGCTCGGAGATATATGGCAACACCGCCACCACCACCCCCTGTGCGATCATTTCTTATTAGTTGGTATCCAGGTAGCGAGTAGGAAGTCGAAGGGAGACATGGTTTCAACCAAGATTCAGAAACAAGGATGGCATGAATGTTCTTACAGTCCAAGGTAGCAAGCATATCTTGGTAATGAGCCGGAATACTTTGTGCATTTATATGGACTACATTAAGACTCTTAGGAATATCGGAAAAAATAGACTTAATTGTATCAGAGAGGCACGGTATACTGGTGAAGCTGTCAGTATTACTCAAAGCTGAAACGAAGCTACCTGTTTCCGATTCTGTATCACAGTCAGTCATTATGCTTGGTATAATAAACTATAGAAAATAAAATAAATAAATGTATATGTATATATGTACGTTGATGAATAACTTAATACAATTTAAATGTAAATGTCCACCCGCTAGTTGTGTGTACAGAGAATTTCTAAACTAAGTTACTAAATACTACAATGCGAACCACTATGACTACTTTGCTACAAGCGTCCGGGTCTACTGCACTAAATAATAAACTAAACAAGTTTAATGCTACTATGAATAATAAACTATAAGATTATGTCATCATATCATGGTTACGGAACGCACGCAACAAGTTATTGCAGGTGACATATGATGACAATGACATATTTGACACTTTGACAGATGACAACAGGTATTTAAAGTGAAAGATAAACAAGGTAACAGAAAATAAAAATTAGTAATAGCAGCAAAATGTTGAAAAGTTGCAGATGGCACAAAATATAAGAAAATGTGGGTATAGATTAGAAAAGCTTTTATAAATACAAACTTGTTACCCGAACGCTGTGGCATGCTTCGAAAGAAGTTACTTTTTCACCACGGTACGCTTCTTCCTCGATACCGCAGCTGTAGATGCCGGCTTGTCAATCTCCGGTTCAGGCTCGGCAATCGTCTTTATGTCACGAAAGTCATGAATGCGACGACGCGTACCATCCGGCGTCATGACATAAACATGTCCCTGAGCAGTCCAGCAGTTGGTGATGCCAAACTTTTCACGTGCCGCCATGAACATTTGATGCCGTGACCGAGTCAAAAACTCAGATAGTGTGATACCCGAGCCCTTCAACCTGGTTTTGGCAAACCAGATCCTGTCGCGGATATCCCCATCGTTGAATTTTACCAGGATAGCCCTAGGTTTGCCGGCGACAGGATGGCGACCCAATCTATGGCACCTTTTGATGACATCAGTGGTTGCATCCTTCAGCTGAAGTTTATCACGGACAACGTCAGACACTACCCGGGCTGTATCTTCCTTGGATTGCTCTGGTATACCGTGAATTAGCAGCATCTTTCTGCTTCCACGCATCTCAAGTTCATCCACCGCATGCACAAGAGCCTCCAACTGCCGCTGAAGACTACCCACCGCCTCTAGAATGCCAGTCTTGAACATTACGAAGTCTGCTGCAATCCCTGAAGTGCTGCTAGCTGGGGCATTTGGAGTCTTCTGTAGCTCTGACTCAAACTTGGACATCCGTTCTTGGAACTGTGCCATAAGCTCAAACATAGAACCCTTCAGTGATTCCATGCTGTAGTTGTTGTAGTGTAGTGCAAGTGAAAGTTAAATGTTCAAGGAGATAATACACTTACTAGCAGGTGATTAAACTTAGTATGTCTTTTTCATTGAAATATATTGTTAAAATTAAGTTAAAATATTAAAATTTAATATTTTACAACAGAGTGAATTTTTGTTACCTATTGCCACAACTACCCACACCATAATATTTAGTTTGTATGAAATAAATAAAAAATAAAAACAACGGAATTATTAAAACTCGTAGAACAAAAGTTGTTGCTTATGATGATAGCTATCTAGTCCTGCGAGGTTGTTTGTGTTTTATAAATAACCCTGTATATATATATATATATATATATCTATATATATAAAAGGAGAAGCTGACTGACTGACTGACTGACATATCAACGCAGGGCCTAAACTATAAGGGTTAGAAACTTGAAATTTTGCACAGGGATTCCTTTTATAACGTAGGGGAGCACTGAGAAAGGAATTTTGAAAATTCACCCCCTAAGGGGGTAAAACGGGGGTGTAAAGTTAGTATGTAACTTTGCTGTTTTTTAAGTTATTCAATTGAAATTAAGTTTGAAGGTTTTTCATTGAAAGTTATGAAACACGTGTAAAATATTTTTCAAAAATCATCCTTTAAAGGGGTAAAATTAATATGAAATTTCAATTGGATAAAATTAATATTGCAAAGTTAATATGAAATTTCTTTGATTTTCAGTTATATCAATAAAATGTTATATTTGGGTTATAAGATCCTAATCATGATCCATCGGTGGCAGATCCCAGCCTTGGTATGGTCGTTCCTGCATGACGGCACTATGCCGAAAGCGGGAATGCTACCGGGCCTGGGCTAACGCATCTGCGTCTAGTGATGTAAATACCAGCGCACTTAAAAAGGAGTATAACTCTGCCTCTAGGTCCTTCAAAAGTGCTATTGCTAAGGCGAAGTCGGAGCACATTGGCAGAATTGGCGACAGACTGGCACGTCTCCCGTCGGGAACCCGTGCGTTTTGGTCTCTCGCCAAGGCTGTCTTAGGGTATTTCTGTCAGCCATCCTTTCCGCCCCTACACACGGAGAATGACTCGCTGGCCCATACCGCGAAAGAGAAAGCCGATCTTTTGGGCTCAGTCTTCGCGTCCAACTCGACCCTGGATGACCAAGGAAACTCACCACCGACAATCCCGCGGTGCGATACCACGATGCCGGAGATTAAGTTCCGGCAAAGTGCAGTTCGCAAAGCACTTTTTTCCTTGGACATTCACAAGTCGAGTGGGCCAGATGGCATCCCTCCGATCGTGTTGCGGACATGTGCTCCAGAGTTGGCACCGGTTTTAACGCGTCTTTTCCGACACTCCTACGAATTAGGCATAGTCCCGAAATCCTGGAAGGCCGCTTTAGTGCACCCGATCCCTAAAAAGGGCAATCGCTCGGATCCGTCCAATTACAGGCCTATAGCAATCACTTCCTTGTTCTCCAAGATAATGGAGACCATTATTAACTGCCAACTCCTGCGATACCTGGAAGAGCACCAGCTGATTAGTGACCGCCAGTACGGCTTTCGTCGGGGTCGGTCAGCTGGTGATCTTCTAGTCTACCTAACGCATAGATGGGCGGAGGCAGTTGAGAGCAAGGGAGAGGCGCTTGCAGCTAGTCTGGACATGGCGAAGGCCTTTGATTGGGTGTGGCACAAAGCGCTTCTATCGAAGTTGCCTTCCTTTGGGCTTCCCGAGAAATTATGCGACTGGGTCACCAGTTTTTTGGCAGATCGGAGCATCAAGGTCGTCGTTGACGGTGCATGCTCTGATCCAAAATTTGTCAATGCTGGTGTTCCACAAGGCTGTGTCCTGTCTCCTACCCTGTTTCTTCTGCATATCAATGACATGTTGCATATCAGCAACATTCATCGACAGACGACAGCACTGTGGATGCCGTGTACACTGGCCGAGCAAACATTTCTCGGGAATGCGTCGTTGAGTGTCGGAACAAACTTGTGTCTGAAGTCGAGTCTTTGCTCACCAAAGTCTCGGACTGGGGTAGACTTAACTTAGTCCAATTCAACCCCAAAAAGACACAGGTTTGCGCGTTAACGGCTAAGAAGTCACCATTCGTCGTAACTCCTAATTTTGAGAACACTCCCTTATCCGCCACAGCCAGCATCGGAATACTTGGTGTCGACATCTCGAGCAACGTCCAGTTCCGCGGTCAACTGGAAAGTAAGGCCAAATTGGCCTCAAAGAAGCTTGGTGTGCTCAGCAAGGCGAGACGGTACTTCACGTCGGCGCAGCGCCTAAATCTCTATAAGGCGCAGATCCGGCCCCACGTGGAGTACTGTTCTCATCTCTGGGCGGGGGCCCAGAGACAGTACCAGCTACTTCCATTTGACCGAATCCAACGAAGGGCGGCTCGAGTTGTCGATGATCAGGCTCTTTCCGATCGGCTTGATCCTTTGGCTCTGCGTAGAGATGTTGGATCACTCTGCATCTTCTACCGCATCTATCACGGGGAGTGTTCCGAGGAATTGTTTGGTTTGATCCCGGCCGCTGAATTTCACCATCGGACATCGCGCCAGAACTCAAAGTTCCATCCATTTTATCTCGATGTCCAGCGTTCCACAACAGTGCGGTTTTTAAGGCATTTTCTGCCTCGCACCACCGCTCTGTGGAACCAGCTGTCGCCGGCGGTCTTTCCGAACCGTTACGACGTGGGAACCTTCAAGAGGAGAGTATATTCTTTATTGAAAGGCCGGCAACGCATTTGCACGTCCCCTGGTGTTGCAGATGTCCATGGGCGGCGGTAATCACTTACCATCAGGTGAGCCTCCTGCCCGTTTGCCCCCTTATTTCCATACAAAAAATATAAAAAAAAATGATTATTTCCGACATCCCATTTTGAAATTCATCCCTTAAGAGGGTAAAACGGGGGTGCAACGTTAGTATGAAAGTTCTTTTATTTTCAGTTATTTCAATAAAATATTATATTTGGGTTATAAGTTCCTAATCATGATTATTTCCGATATGCCTTTTTGGAAATTCATTCCCTAAGGGGGTAAAACGGGGGTGTAAATTAAGTGGGTGTAAAAGTGTTTCGTATTTACCTACATTATTTTGCACAGGGGTTCCTTTTATAACACCTTTATTCAAATCGGGTAGCACTTCAGACCCCACAAATTTTAGATCTATATCAGTGCTACCAACATTCAGCAAAATTTTTGAAAAAATTATACTAGAACAGTTACAAAGTTTCTTTCACAAAAACAATTTAATAAATCATAAACAGTTTGGCTTTACCAAGGGTCGCTCAACAACCGATGCCGGTGTTGAACTTATAGGTCATATTTTTGATGCATGGGAAGAGTCGCGCGATACTTTGGGTATCTTTTGCGATTTATCTAAAGCATTTGATTGCGTTCTTCATGAAACATTGATCAGGAAGTTACACCACTATGGTGTAAGGGACACTACTCTGAATCTTCTTATTTCTTACCTGGGTAATAGGATTCAGAGAGTGGACGTCAATGGAAAGAGATCTCCGGGGTCGGTGGTTACTATGGGAGTTCTGCAAGGCTCAATTCTTGGCCCTTTTTTATTTTTAATATACATTAATGACTTACCTTATATAATGGGAGACAATCAAGAGATAGTGTTGTTTGCAGATGACACTTCACTGCTATTTAAATTAAAACGCCAGCAAATGGCTACTGATGATGTAGACAGTACTATCTCTAAAGTGGTACACTGGTTCAATGCAAACAATTTACTTTTGAATGAAAAAAAAACTAAATGTATTAAGTTCACAACACCTAACGTTAGACAAGTAAAAACCAATGTACACATTAACGGAACAGAGTTGGATCTTGTAGAATCCACAGTGTTTCTAGGAATTACCTTAGACGCTAAGCTTCAGTGGGGCCCACATATAGAAAAATTTTCGAAAAAGCTCAGTTCTGCAGCTTATGCTGTAAAGAAAATCCGTCGTTTAACTGATGTACAAACAGCTCGGTTAGTGTATTTTAGTTATTTCCATAGCGTGATGTCATACGGCATTCTACTGTGGGGGAATGCTGCTGACATCCAAACAATATTTGTACTGCAGAAAAGGGCTATTCGGTCAATTTATAAATTAAGTCCCAGGTATTCGCTGAGGGATAAATTTAAGGAGATTGATATTATGACTGACCCATCACAATACATTTATGAGAATTTGTTGTATGCACACAGGCGTATCAATCTTTTTAAAAAACGTTGTGATATTCATAATGTTAATACCAGGAATAAAAATAAATTTATTGTTCCTGCAACTAGGCTCCAAAAAATAAGTAAATCATTTAAATGTCAATGCATACGCTTGTACAACAAAATTCCAACACATTATCAAAAATTAAGTCTAAGCTAATTTAAATCTATTATTAAACGGAGACATTGTTCTCAAGGTTATTATACGTTAAAAGTCTACATGGATGATAATAGTGCTTGGGATTGAATAGTTCTAATGAACCGGGCTATCAAAACATGTTTATGATTATTATTATATTCTTGACATTATATTTTTATTATTTATAATTTTGAAATTTGCACAATTATGATTTTATTATCTTGACATTTTATTATTTTAATTTATACACTTTTAACTGACATGCATGTAACTTTAGTTACAATAGTTTTATTTTATTTCAAAATTTATTTTAGATTTTGTAAAATTTCCTGTAAAATATGAGATTAATGTTGGCTTCGATGTTGCTTTGCGAAATGAAAAATGCATACCTACTGGTAGACATTTTGGTCAGGCAGTCTGGGCTTGTCATGCTCTCTCAAATGTCCTGCTGATGGTGGCGTTGTGTGTCGGGTCCCTTTATTCCCTATATCATGGTTGAGTAGAGCGACGCTGATACACACGTCATGCTCGTGAACGGATGCTATCAGTTGGGGCTGGTCGGCTTATACATGTCATGGCATCCGGGTTTTATATTATAATTATTTTATTTTATTTTTTTAGTGCTAGTGAATAACTCATGCGTTTCACATCAGACTGCATTATTCTCATATTAATATTAAAAACGAAAATTGTAAATATAACGAATTATTTAAAAGAGTATCTATGGAGTTTCTTGCCGGTTCTTCTCCATAAGACCTACTTTTTGGAACCGTGCAACTAGTGTTGACATTTCGAAAGAACTTAGAATATTGGTCTACTTGAAATAAAAATATTTGAATTTGAATTTGAATTTAACGTAGGGGAGCATTAAAAATTTACTCCCTAAAGGAGTAAAAAGGGGTACAAAGTTAGTATGTAACTTTGCCATAATAATTATATGTAGCCACATACACATAGGTAGCCTCCTGCGGATATTATCTATTTATCTTATCAAATTCAGTTTTGAGTACTTCATTGAAAGTCATGAAATATGTGTAAAATCTTTTTTCGAAAATCATCCCTTAAGGGGGTAAAAGAGGGTGGAAAGTTATTATGAAAGTTCTCTAATTTTCAATGAAACTTGGCGAGTGTAGTCTTTTTATGACGTAGGCATCCGATAAGAAAGGATTTTCCGAAATTTTGCCCATAAGGGGGGGGGGGGATAGGGGGACCAAGTTTGTACGAGACAACGTGATTCCTTGGTCTACTTCAAATTTTGCATAAAAGAATTTATGGAAGACGTATTTCGTATTTTATCGAAATTCAATCCCTGACGGGATTAAAAAGAGAAGGAGAATTATGTTGTAGGTGATGTCAATATTCCTTAGTGCTTTTGATTTAAATTACTTTTTATTTTGACACATGTTTGAAAACTCAATCCGATTTTATTCAAAAGAGGTTGAACTTACATAAAATCTTGATGCAATGCAAATATTTTATACTCCTTAAAATTTGAATTTCTGTTTGTAATTTCATATATAAAAGTATTTATACGTTAACTAGCTGACCCGGTGAACTTCGTACCGCCTTACAGTCAAAGAATATTATTCATTCATTGACATTTCTCATTGTGAGCTAGCTGTGAGCGGTTGTGTTATTGGTTTGTCCTCCTACTGAAGCTGACTAGTAATTTTTCGATTTCTAACTTTTATCGGACCCTATCGTTCTACCTTGTGAGAAGTGTCATAAACTACCTGCGCCATCTTTGAACTTGTAGTGCGGTGTCCCTTTCACCCAGTGATTCAGTGACTTGGAAACAATATTATAAAGATTGAAAAAGTTTTGTGAATTGTGGGGTTCGAACCGGCTGCTGGGTCGTGCAGTGGTGGCGTTGAGCGGTGGGCTGGGCCATTGAGCTATTTGAGAGTGAAGACCTAGTGTTGAACTTTACTATTGCTTTGTAGCATTACAAATTCTCACAAAGGTATATAAGTATTTCAATCTTCAAATATACCGCGATAAAATCCGTAAAAAGTAGTTTTATTTCAATGTCTAATATTCGCGTAAGTGTACGAAATCAATATTTCAATCTTACTGGTTCTTTTTTAAATATACTCACGCATCTCATTATACGACATGTTGCGATCACCTGAAACCAAAAGTAAGTCGAATCCAGATTTGCACTCTAATAAGGAATCTAGTTCCAAAGTCACCCAAAGAAAGCGGAAACAACCGGAGTGCGAATTAACGCAAGCAATCAACTCGTTATCTGCTGAATTGAAAAATACTATATCGGAACTACGTGCGGATATGATTAACCAGTTCTCAAATGTAAATACGTGCATTAACAACCTCAGAGAAGAGTTTAATGGTTTATACCTTATGTCAACTCAAACTCAAAATGATGTCGAGGAATTGCGTACGGAATATTCTAGCATGAAAAACGATATTACGGAGTTAAATAAGAAGCATGTTGATCTTTCTCTGGATGTGGATAAATTGAAATCAACAGTTAATTTTAACTCTGAGAATTACACCGACTGCACTAAGCTCACCAAACAGTTAGAATTGAAGATGTGTAGTTCCATAACCACAACCATGGGTTTATTGGAAAATAAAATTGACATTCTCGAACAACAGGCAAGACATTGCAATATCGAAATTGCAAATATGCCTGAAAAGCGCGGGGAGAATTTGTTAAAAATAATGGAGTCAATTGGATCAGCAGTCAATATAACAGTGTCGGCTAGAGATATAATTTCTATCCATCGTGTCCCACACGCACATGTTCAAAATAACCGACCAAAGAATGTTATAGTCAAATTTACTACCCGTATATTGCGTGATAACATCTTAAGTGCATATCGACTATCTAAAGGACTGTCTTCCGACCGCATCGGCTTCGCAGGAAACCCGTGTCGCATTTACATGAATGAACACCTAACACTGCGTAACAAAGAGTTGTTTCGTAAATGCCGCGAAGCTGCCAAACACAACAAGTTTAAGTTCGTGTGGATCAGGAATGCTACGGTCCTTGTCAAAGAATCTGACGACTCTCCAACCTATGCTATTCGCACGGATCAAGACATTTCCAGAAAGATTAAGCCAAATGCGCAACCTGAAACTATTAATATTAATTAATCGTATGTTAAATATTGTATTATTATTTAGAGATAAGTTATTGGTTAGGCCTTGGTATATCCTATACTTGGTGGGTTTAAGTATCTTTATTCCTTACGTTGCAATTAGTTATCTGATATATAATAAGCTATCGGCAATATATACGTCTCATACAGGTCATAAAGGTCTAATTTATGTGTATTGCATTGACTTAGGTGTCTTTATTTTAATACATTCTGGCTTGAGAATTGGTAATTTCATCGAGCAGAGCCTCTGGTGTAAACAACTTATATTTGGAATATTACGTCATAAATTGATAATGCTACTGTACAATGGCTAACAATATAACTATTTACTATCAGAATTGCCGAGGGATTAGGACCAAATTAAATACATTATACATTAACATATTGTCTCATGCCTACGACGTCATTATTTTAACGGAAACGTGGCTGATAGCTGAAATTTCAGACAATGAATTTATCGACAAATGTTACGTAGTCTTTAGCTGTGACCGTGATCGTTCAGCCACCAATAAAAAAGATGGCGGTGGCGTTTTGTTGGCGATCTCTAAAGGCCTAAATTCCTCCTACGTTACACTTTCACCGCCATTAATCGTACCTGAACATACTATAGTTAAAATTCCCTATCATGATCATAAGAATTTACTTGTCTGTGCTACCTATATACCACCTAATACTGCTGAAGAAATTTATGTTAACTTTATTAACTCGTTGGCTAATTTAGCTAATAATCCTTCCATCGAGTTCGTGATATTATCTGGAGATTTTAACCTTCCAGAGCTCAAGTGGGATAACTCCAAATATTATATGAGTTGCGCCGCAAATTCCATTTATTCCAATGTTAGTCGTCATCTATTAAACTTTTGCTCAAAATTTAATATGAACCAATTTAACAGTCTTATCAACTGCAATGATCGTATACTAGATCTATTTTTCTGCAATACACATGCAGTAGTCCTTGCCCCTAACACTCCGCTCTTGCCTATTGATATACACCATCCTGCTTTTTACGCACAAATACCGTTTAGCAAACCGTCATTTGTACCAAATCACCACAAAAAGCCAAATTTATTTAATTACTACAAACCAAATTATACTGAGATAAACAATGACATTAGTAACACCAATTGGAATAATTTACTTGATGATTTACCCCCCAATGAAGCGGTGTCCAATTTTTACAACAAAATATATGAGATAATTAAGAAACATACTCCTTTATGCAAATCGAAAAATAATAATTTTCCCAAATGGTTTTCTAATTCTCTCTTAAAAACCCACAGGAAAAAATGTATGCATGGGTGAAATGGAAAAAGTTTGGGAATAATAGCGACTACGAAGTGTTCTCTATCTTTAGAGCGAAATTCAAAAAAGAGGTAAATCTATGCTATAAAATTTACGTGAATACAGTGGAAGCCAGCGTGGCTACTAATATTAAATCATTTTGGTCATACGTATCTAGTCGTAAATCCACCAATAGTATTCCTCGCACAGTTCATTACCAACAACAGTCTTCCGACCACCCCTCTACTACATGTAACCTATTTAATACTTTTTTCAAATCGGTATACGAGCCCTCCACATTTGATATTACCTCTTGGGAACCACCACCACCGAGTAGTCATAATGATATTTATCTTTGTAATTTGCACTTTACCAAACAGAAAATACTGAAAGAATTAAAGTCAATTGATGCTTCCAAAGGCCCTGGTCCAGATGGTATACCACCATCTTTTTTGAAAAATACATGCAATACTCTATGCTCTCCTCTATTCATATTATTCAATAAATGTATTTCGATCGGGGTTTTCCCAGAAGTTTGGAAAAGCGCAAACATTGTTCCTATTCATAAATATGGTTCTAAAAATGACGTTACTACATACCGCCCAATCTCTTTATTATCTTCACTCGCTAAGCTCTTTGAAAAACTTGTTCACAACGCGGTTTACCCCATCATTCACAGTGTGTTGGTAAAAGAACAACATGGGTTTGTAAAGGATAGGTCTTGCGTAAGTAACCTCCTCATTTTCACATCCCAACTTTTCGATAGTATTGACGATAGGCAGCAAATAGATGTGGTGTATACAGACTTTCAAAAGGCATTTGATAAGGTGGATCATAGATTGTTACTAAATAAAATTGCATATAACGGTATCAGAGGAGATCTACTTAGATGGTTTGTTTCTTATGTCACGAATAGGTCTCAAAAAGTAATTATCAACGGTTATGAGTCTAATTCTATTAAAGTGACATCTGGAGTCCCACAAGGATCCATCTTGGGTCCACTATTGTTTATCATATTTATTAATGATATTATAACTTGTTTCCAACACTCGAAATTTCTTCTTTATGCAGACGATTTAAAAATATTTAAAAAAGTAACTAATCAAGTGGACTGCATTAATTTTCAGATGGACTTAGATCGTTTTATGGACTATTGCGCCATTAATAAACTTAAACTTAACTTTTCTAAATGTCACAGTATCACATTCACAAAAAAAAAGTATGCTACCATATTCAATTACTGTTTTGGCACCACAATAATCCACAATGTGACCTGTATACGCGATCTAGGCGTTCAGTTGGACTCTAAGCTCCATCTAGATGTACACGTAGATAGCATAGTTAATAAAGCTTACCAGATGTTTGGTTTCGTAATGAGAGCGTCTAAAGATTTTCACCGACCAACTACCTATTTACATCTATATAAGTCTATAATCCGGCCTCAGTTGGAATATGCTATACCCATCTGGAATCCCTACTACCAAAAATATATTGACATAATAGAGGCAGTTCAAAGAAAATATCTTCGCGCTATGCACCATAGATGTTTCCGTAGAAAAGCAACATACCAAGAGCTACTTAATAAATATGACCTTCTGACATTACAATCAAGACGTACTCTCCTTGAAATGATGACACTGTTTAGCATTTGTCGTAACAAGTTTGACTGCACTTATTTGGTAAATAGTTTGAGCTACCTGGTCCCTCGAGCATCTCATGGGCGTGAGGCGCGATCGAGACGTCTCTTTGCTACCGGTGTCTGTAAGACCAACTCGGGTGCGCGCTCTCCATTGCATCGCTTAGTTGACACCTATAATAAAAGGTTCTGCTCGATCGATATCATGTTCCTCAGCAAAGCCGGATTTAAAAATAAAATTAATGCCATCTTAAAAGATCAACTCTGAACATATACTTCTACCCACTAATTTATTATGAAAGTTAGAATATTCATTTATTTGTTCCCACAAACCATAATTGTGTCTTTTAACAGCTAGCTATTCTATATTGTAATCTGTGGATAACGTTGTGAGTAGTGTATTTTTTACTTTTTTTTTCTTTCTTTTTAGATTAGTACTATGATTATTATACAATGTGGAGATGACAATATGACTTTAAATGAAAACACTGGCAATACTGGTTTATAGAAACATTTGTAAACTATCAAATAAATCCGAACATGGAAATTAAAAAAAAAAAATTTTCTTACAAACTAAATAGCTTAAAACTGCAAACAAAATAAAACACCATTTATAAAAATGGTACACTGACCTGCGATAAGAATGGCAACGCAGCTTGGTTTCATTCATGTTAAAGCTGTGGCCGACGCAGCGACGTAATGTTTGGCGCCATTATTCTTATTGTTATTAATGCTCAATTACACAAATCAAATCACAGAATATTAACCAAATAGTCGGGCATCATTCACCCGCGAGTTATTCACTGATCAATTTATTATTCACAATCACTTTTCGATCACATAATTATGTCGCCAGTCATTAAATTTTTTTATTTTCAATATGTCCGCCGTGTTCTTGAATACACAAACTACACCGACGTATAATGTTATTTCTCACTCTTGATAATAGGTCACCATTAGCAGCCATTTCTTTCAATTTATTAAAAGATATTATTATTCTATTTTTTAATTCCTCAACGGTAGTAACTTCTGTTGAGTATACCTCATTCTTTATGTGACCCCACAGAAAGAAATCCAGGGGCGTGAGATCTGGTGACCTCGCTGGCCACCGCACTGGTCCAAAACGGCCAATCCACTGCTGTCCGAACATTTGAGTCAAACGCTCTCTTGCAGACACCACTGAATGAGCTGGTGCTCCATCTAACTGGTACCACATCTGCCTGTACACGTCCAGCGAAAGTTCGTCCGTGTACTCGGAAACGGATCCGTCGAGGAGTTCAATGAACTTTACAGCATTTAAATTGCCATCAATAAATACCGGACCAATAATAGTATTTCTGTGTATGCCAGCCCACACATTGACCGCAAATCTGTACTGGTGTGAAGACTCCCGTACTAGATGCGGATTCACGCGGCTCCAGTACCGAAGGTTCTGTCGGTTCCATAAACCATTCCTTGTGAATGTACTCTCGTCAGTCCACAGCACATTGTACAGGAAGTCAGGATTCTCGAGATGTTTGGTTTCCAACCAGCGACAGAAAGTTTCTCTTATTGGCTTATCTCTCGGTAACAATGCTTGTACTTTCTTGTACTTATAAGGTCTGCGTTTGTCACGTTTCAAAACTTTTTGAATAGTTTTGTGATTTACACGAAAATGTCGACCTGCATTACGCAGACTGGACGTCGGATTACGATCATAATAATTAATAACTCTTTCGTCTGAAATCACATTTGCACGTGGAGGAGCACCATCTACGTGCGGGATCAAAGATTGATTTTCCCGTATCCTCTGGACAGCTTGTACAATAGTGCGCCCGTGGGTCGGACACATACGCGTGTTCCCATACCTCTCACGGTATGTCCGTACAGCTAAAGCGGCATTACCGTGACACTCCCCATAAATTAAAATCATATCAGTGTACTCCGAAGCGGTATAATTGTAACGAGGCATGATTATTTAATAATAAAACCTTGAAACACCAAGTATTAAGCGTCTAATTTCGCAAAGTTCACTTAGCTATTTAACTAAGTACCTATAATACGTTTATGTGTCCTGTCACTATTAAAACAAAGCGTCAAATTTCGCACAACACAACACAACACAACAACAAAGATACGATAACACTCGCGCGGCGACTTCAAACGGGCGCGGGCGCATCCGAAATTCCAGAGAAAATAAAATGCGTCACAGGCAGTAAGGACGTCCGGTGACACACTGACCGCGTAACCTAGACACGTCGACAAGTAAGCAAAGAGGAAACAAGCAAACTTACCTATCTCTTTCGCACATACATATTTTGCGATTGACATGAGTGCGTAACAGTAGTAATAACTTTCGTATGCATTTTTTCTTATCTAGCTGTGATGACACGCTTTATGACTCTTATGGCTCGGGCATAAAGTATAATTTGCATTGAGAAAATAAATTTGATAGAAAAGGCGTAGGTTTTTAAAGTGGCGAGCTGGCAACGTAAGTCGTTAACCTGTCGCGTGCTCTCCTGTTTACAAAACATCATGTCGAAAATACTTAAAATGAAAAATAATGTCCTGTGGCTAAACTACTGGATATATTCATTTGATTTTTTGTGTGACGGTTGGGAATATCATGACTTATACGAAGTTTCATTTATGATCATATTGTCCTCCCCACATTGTATATTACACTGCTGTTTGTTGTTCCTAATAAAATAAAATAAAATAAAATCTTCTAGCTAAACATAAATTAATATTTAATAACGCAATAAACTGAACACAAAAAATGATGATCAATAGTTTATTAGGATATAAAAAACAATAAAATTACAAAAATCAAGTATTTCAATGATGTACTTGTATCAAGACATTTACTTCATAGAAGCTATATATTTTTCTGCATGGCTTGCTTCCGGGTAGATTCTCATCGTTGAAGCATCAAATGCATGCCGTTGCACCTATTTGTGTTTTTTTTGACTACGCTGCCAATTTTCAGTTGTAAATTGTGTGGAATTAAGCCAGGCACGTCCATGAATCTTAAAAATTCAATGGGGTAATTGGTCGCTTCATCTTCATTTGTTACACAATCAATAGATTTGAATTAATGCAAAGTACCAACACAAAATTGTTTGGATAGATCGATCATTATCACTGAGTGATCGACGTCGATGTGAAGACAGTTGGCAGCCATCGTTACCAGTGATGGTCTTCGCCATTAATGTTCCTGGATAAAATTTGGAACACTTGCAGTCGACCATGCACGGTGAGTTGGGGTTGATGGCGCCACACGTTTCATGAAACATATTCTCAATAACAACATGAAGTCGGTCTATGTCAGTCAGGACAATCGGCACATATTATACCATCTTCGTGTGGTCCAATTCTTACGACTTACCAAATAAGAATGTATGCATGCGGCAAGCCTCGTTTTTGGCGTTTGATTGTATACATCTAGCATAGATCCCCAAAAGACGTGATTGCTTAACAATGTAGTTCATCGGTGACTGGGCTTTTTGTTTGAAGACACGTGTGGTAATTTCGTACCGATCACTTGATGTTTGTCACTTGATTAGTATCCCTTTAATCGCAGTGACGAACGTACGTAATAGCATCTTCCCGCATATTTATGTATATGACGGACTACCCGTGTACGTCACCATTATTATGGGCTATCGATTAACATTAGCTGCATCTCTATGGGTACTCATTGCAACGTGTCAATCGATATACTCCTGCGAACGCAGTTTTGCTTGGTTCAACCGAATGCAAGTTAAGAGCTCCTTTTCGATTTTGAAATTCCAGCCAATAATTATCTGGGTTTTCACGAATTATCAAAAAATATGCGTAATAATTCATCAAGCTAAACTTTTTGGTATTTTCCTTACCTGAAATAACAACAAAGAAATTAGTAACTTAGTAGAAAATCAGAAGTGGATCTACTTCTTTTAGAAACCTATACTCCATAAAAAGTAAACTAAAAAACTACGCGTCATCATTGTCATCATATTAACCGTTAGACATCCACTGCTGGATATAGGTTTCCCCCAAGGATCGCCACGACGACCGATCCAGCGCCATCCACATCCAACGTATTCCAGCAACCTTTACCAGGTCATCAGCCCACCTTGACTACCTTCCAATACGTGGTCACCACTCGATAATCTTTAAGCCCCAACGGCCGGCTGAGTGGCACAACTACCTATGTATGTTGAAATGAAAACTATGATATTGATACTCACTCTTCAATAGATTTTTAATTTTGATATTGAAGTGATAATTATCTTATCCTTGCCAGAACATGAGTGCATATAAGTAACGGTTCATATAAATGGTGAGTTTCATTCATTTGTTGCAGTTGCCCAGTATCGCGACTTGTAAGCACAATATCTCGCCTTCCAAGTTTTTAACAACAATCCGCCCTGATCGCTCACTTTGATATACGCTTCATAGTAGTATAGTATTTGCTGCAGATCTTAAAATGAGATCATAAGCTCGACCACTTCTCATTGCCAACCGAGCCGCTTCATAGTCTTTGCTCTTGTATTACATACATACATACACTCACGCCTTTTTCCCATGGGGGTAGGCAGAAACTACAGAATTCCACGCGCTACGGTCCCTGCATACCACTCTTGTATTAGATTAGAGAACACGAAATCTCTTCCTTCTTAATTGGATAGATCCGCAATGTTCCGAATCTTAATTGCATTATCTTTTAGGACGCGGGAAATAAAATGTAAATAAATATTCCGACCAATTCAGATATTTACAGCACACGATCTGTCAATCGCGCATACAAATGACAGTTATGTCAGTTTTCTTCGTTTTATTTTCTAATGTAAACTGCTAAGGTTACAATAAAAGCGGTAATATACCTAGTTGTTACGATTTTTAGTTTGTTTTAATGTTCAGTGTCGTTTTGCCGGATACCCTGACAGACCGAGACGATTTGCACATAGTCAAGCTCTGATATTATCTTTAAACTCAAACATTCTTTCCCATTCGGGCCAATAATTTTGTTTTCCATAAAAAGTATGCACAAAATTAAATGAAACTAAGTTCATAAATGTCTAAATTAGCACTAAAATAAGTAAAGTTTGCTGTACACGATGAATCGCTGAATCCGTATATTATTGTTAGGTTAAGATTTAATTATGTAATTTTAGTTTTGTTTTGAATTATAAGAATGGATTAATTGTGCTTGCAACACTGAAACTTTGTAGTATTAAAGTTAAAGGAAAAGGAAGTGTCAAAAAAAAGGAGTTGACATTAGACCGGATGGTTTGAATTTGAGCGGACTTTTCGGAGAGAGCTGCTCGAGGTTGGACGCACAGTTAATCTAGCTGTTGTCTAGGTTATCCGTTTAATTGCTGTACGCGTTTTTATATTTCCGTTAATTGTACAGTCATAGGGAGTTCCAATAGAGATTAGTATTTGTAAAGTGAACTGATTCATTGTGTTATATTGGTAAGTAATATCTTATATTAGTAGTATATTATTGGGCATTCTACCCCACCTGCCGTTCCGGCTTCGCCTCCACTTCGGTGGGATAGAATGCCCAATAATATACGATCGAATCTTGTCCGCTTCGACATTACGTACCTGTTTTATTTCGTTCACTGTCACTGTCTGTACGTCACATCACTTCGTTGAATCACAATGATAATTCATTATTTACTTGTTCAAACGAGACGGAATGCCTAACGGCGTACAATTACACAATAAAAAGATTACCGACGAATAAGCGCGAATCGTTCATCGCAACGTGATATAGACCGTTGAAAACTTATAATAACATATTGATAAACACAATATAACTGCCTCGTTAGTCCAGCGGTCCTAATCGCGACTGCAACGCTAGAGGTCCTGGGTTCGATTCCTAGGTCGAGGAAAGTGTTATTGAGTTTTTCTGTGAATTACTCAGTATCAATCAGCTCGGAGTTTGGAATTGTGATAAAAAAATTGTGATGTGTTTTAATTTGTGATGTGTTACGTTGTGATGTAAATTTAGATACTACGATCGAGTTTGCGTTAACATTTAACGCGAACGAACAACAGTACCAAGTATCAAAGTTGTAACCAGACTAGAGACGAAATTCATCGCTCTAGCGGGAATCGAACCCGCAACCTTTGACACGAAAATCTGATACACAAACCTTCGCGCCAAATCTGGTCGTCGTAATAGCTATGAAATAAAACAACATAATGTTATCATGAAATCATCATTATATTTTGAAGTTAAATAACATTATACTTAAATAAACTGTAATGTATAATATTAAGTAGTAAATATAGGTTGTTCGTCAAACAACGTATCAGCTGACCGCATGAAGTCTTGAAGTTTGCGCCACTGAACCGAATCCTCATTCGTTTGGAACTTGACTCGTACTAGTGCCTTTTTCCACAGCTCCATGGACTCGGTATCTCGCGCGTCACTCGTCCTGTATATTTTAAAATCAACATAGTAGTTGCCAGATGTAGCATTTGATCGCCGTTCGTTACCATTAGCAACTCGATTCACGAAGAACGAAGACAGAACAGGATAACCTGTTGTGGATTCGCCGCGCTCACGACTTAGACCGAAGATGTCCAGAGTCTTAGATTTTTTGCTAGAACAAAAGAATAAACATCGTACCATCACACAACCATATAAAACAATACTTCAACCTACATGTTTTCCTGTTTCTTTAATAAATAACCATCACATAAATAAACAAAATTATATGTATTCAGTTTAAGAACTTCTTAATATATTTATTACATAGGCAGCCAAACCAGCTACATGTACGTAATGTATAAAAGATTGTAATATAACTTTATATGTATACACTGTGAATGTTGAATGAAACCAAGATAGAGCGATATCGCATTCCTTGAAACACTGGACATTGAAATCATTATAGCTGTTAACGTGAACGCATGATTAAAAAAAAATATTATTATTTATAAGTATAGCTCGTATGTCGTAGGTTATATTCACTTGAGTAAATTTATGAAGATTAAATAAGTACCTTGTAGTGGTAGGTGATTTTTTCAATGCTTTGCGCTTTCCAGTTACTGATTGACTGCGATTAGATTTATCTTCATGCACCTTCGACGACTCTTGGTAAACTTCACTTTCAGACTCGGACCTAAAAAAACAATTATGTAAGATTAACGGTTAAATTAAACAGATTAAATTTTATTGACAGTGAGATAAGTTCGTGATCATAATGGACATAGTAGTTGCAGAAAGTAATGAAATCTAATAATTTTAAAATAAAGAAATAAGGAATTTAAGTATGTATAAACAATCTAAAGAAAGTAGCGTAAGTACTCAATTTATTGGGAGGTTTAAAGTAGAATTAAAGTAAAATTAAAGAATATTTTATAAGTCAGTAAATAACCTGAAAGCAGAATAATTAAGTTAATGTTCATACTTACATTTTATTAAGCTATTTGAATCGCTTCTCTGGGCTATGGCGTTGTGGAAACCGCTCTGAACTGCAGACTGTAGACTCTAGTCTGTATTACTACTAACACTACTATCACTGTATACTGGTCTTGATGATGAACCAACTCTTGTAGACGCGAACTCGAATTTGTTAAATGTTTATGAAAAGTATAGCTTTTATACTAATCGTTCAAAATTAATTAACTAAGAATTTTATCACAAAAGCATAGAAGTAATGATGCACATAGGACTTTCTGGTAAATTGCCTGTCTAAAAATAAAATGTTGCATTTTTATAATGTCGATGTAGCTAAATTACTTAGGGCTGACACACTTACATTAAGTTGATTCATTAATAATAAAAGTATAATATAAGTAAGTACTTAATTTGTACACATGCACAGGCACACCTATACACAATTATTTAACTTTCCTACTTTAACCACAAATCTAATTACAGTATAGTTATGTTTGATAAGTCAAATAAATAATCTGTGTTTTTATGTGATATGGCAGAAAAATAAATTTAATAAATAATAATAATAAGAGTTTATTTCAG
The DNA here is from genome assembly GCA_905163465.1 of Craniophora ligustri. Classification (NCBI taxonomy): domain Eukaryota; kingdom Metazoa; phylum Arthropoda; class Insecta; order Lepidoptera; family Noctuidae; genus Craniophora; species Craniophora ligustri. The sequence continues at coordinate 5,248,080 of LR990976.1, read as the reverse complement.
ATCAAAAAATACAGGATCCATAATTTGTTAGTAAAAAACATACTTAAACCTAGTGTTAGTAGAAACAATACCTATGTAACATGTAAATGTATCCAGTGAGCCAGCATGGGGCTGTCCCACCTATCACACAATACATTCAGGATGCCGTGGGAGCTAGCGCGTATTCTACTCAGGATTGATGCGCACCTCTTGCGTACTATAGCTTGAAAACTATCAACCCTAGCCTCCGCAAACATTCCTGACGCGCTACAATAACGTGGTAGGCCCATCAACATCCTGAATGCATTATTGTACTGGACACGCAGGGCGTTGTATGCCCTCTGCGTATATCTAACCCACAGACTGCACGTGTAAAAAGATTGGCAATATGCTCTGAAAAGAGTTATTTTGACATGCTTAGTACAACGGGCAAATCTGCGGATCAGCATATTACATCGGACTGCCATCGCCCTGCGTTCCCTCTCTATATCCAGGTCATCATTAAGATCGTCAGTCACCCAGTGACCCAAGTATTTAAATTTTGTTACCCGGGCTAGAGGAGTGTTGTTAATACACACTTCAGGTATATTACTGTAACACTTGTTGCCCGCCTTAAAAACCAACAATTCGCATTTTTTCGAATTATACTTGAGTTCCTGTGCGACCGCATAATTCTCACATAGTTTAACAAGCCGCCTGAGGGCGCTAATTGATGGACTCAGCAACACCATATCGTCAGCGTAACTGATATTATTAATACAGACTCCGTCAATGTGGCAGCCAATTTTGGTGTTGCTGAGCTCAACAATCAGCTGATTAATGTATAAGTTAAAGAGTCGAGGTGAGGTAATCCCCCCCTGTCTCACCCCGCACTTCAACCCATACACATCCGACAAAGCACTAGCCCACCTGACGTGATTAGTCTGATTATTATACCAGTATTTAAATAACGATATTACATTATAATCCACGCTACTCTCCCTTCGCAACTTATCCCACAGGATGTCGTATGATACTAGGTCAAATGCCTTTGACAAATCGAGAAAACATGCATTGACCGGCGTATTTCTATCAGCATAGTACTGAACTGTCTGCTTGAGACTCATGATGGCAGTTTCTGTTGATAGTTTAGGGCGAAATCCGAATTGAGCATCATGGAGAGCTATACGATTCGCCATATGTGAATCGATCAGACAGTCCAGAACCTTCGCTGTAATCGTGGCTAGGGAAATAGGCCTGTAATTAGCAGGGTCTGTAACATCACCAGTTTTATTCTTCACTATCGGCACAACTATAGTCTTCATGAGATCCTTTGGTAAGTACGAATGACTAAGACACAAGGAATAAAACATTGCCAACACCCGCGGTAAATGAATACCCGCGCATCACAAGTGCTCAACGCTGAGGTGGTCGTGGCCGGGAGATTTACCTTTAACCATTGTTTTAAGGACGTCATCCACCTCCTTAGCTGAAAACCTTAAACACGAAGAACCACTTTCAGCGTCCGTCACCAACGAATGCGCGGGCTTCGATGGCTTTGACATGGGTTCAACCTTAAAATGCTCAACAAACTGGTTAGCAATATCTTTTGGATCACAGTTTCCCGCAATGCTTACCGGCAGACTCTGCTTGGGATTCAATTTACCAGTATTTTTCCAAAACTGTCCAAAGTGTTTAGATTTGTGATTTTCTGCAAGTATATCCATTTTTATTTGTGTTTGATGATTATGACACCACTTTAATCTAGATTTAAAAATCTTGCGTGTATCTCGCATAGATTCATAAATTTCTCCTGACGTAGGATTTCCGTGTAATTGCCACATCTGAAACGCAAGCCGAGCCTGTCTGTGAGCACCACTTACATGCCTATTCCATCCTATTATGGGCCTATAATTATTATTATCCCTAAGTACAGCCGTCTGCTCAGCAGATTTCGAAAGTATATCAATAATATCATAATACATTTTATCCAACACATTTCTGTGTATTTCATTAGTACAAACTTTGTCGGCACAAGTAATAAATTCTAGGGGGAAGTCTAATTTACTCAAACGTGAATTACATAATTGCTTATATACATTAATCTGTTGCATGTCACGGTCTCCCCATTTTACTTTGCTAGTTGACACGTTACGTATAATAACATTTGATTCAGTCAAACTAATATTACATTTAAGTTGAACGGGAAAGTGATCCGAGCAATATGTGCCATACAACACTTCTACACTAGATACCGTTTGCAGAGCGGACTTAGTAACAACGCAGTGATCGAGCCACCTCTTGCACCCGTGCGCTTCACTTACATATGTATAGGTGTCACGCGATAGAAGGTCTACATCCGCACACGCCCAATACTGTTCATCACAAAATTTCAAAAGTTCATTATAAAACAATTCATTTGTGTGCGCATTATAATCTCCCAACATAAAAACTACTTGAATATCATTGCTTTCTATAATAGCGTTCATTTCGCTTAAACAATCGGTGAACTCAATTAAATTATCAGTACAATTAATAGGCATGTAGACTGAAAAAATAAGCATCTTTTTGTTAGACAGTTCAACTTCTATTGCTATAATATAAAACTGTCTCATAAGTGGTTAAGTGCAACTGCAATGGTTTGATTCCTTTGTGGTTTAGTGTTATTGAGTTTTTGTATAAAATTCTCAGTAGCTACTCAGAGTTAACATAACAGCTAAGTATTGTAGGTGTACATCCCTACTGATTTACTGACTGTGCTATAAAAACTGATGATATGAATTTGGAACGGAAGACACGTGTAAGCGATGACGATATTAATTGAAATATAATATTTAATTTATTTCATTAGTAATCGAACACCTTTACTTGAATTACGTATTATTTGTAATAATGAATAATACATAATTCAAGTAAATGTGTTCGTAAAACTTAATCATATACTATTAAATTAGTAAAAATCGAAGATAGTTATTTTATATATCGCATTATTCTGTATAAGTAGTATTCTGTAGAACAGAATACATGAGTAAATAAATATACGACATCTCGATATTGTTCTTTGAATAGTAAGGTAATTATTAAACTATATTATTTAATTTTTTATTCCTATTTACTTACAAATAGCTTGTAGTGATAACCAGAGTATGTCCACACCATAATAAAATAAACCTTAGTTATGTTAATTAATTATTTTTTATTTTATTATTATTCTTTATCGTCAGGAAATTTTTAATATATAAATTTTAAATTTAATGTTTGTATTTTCAGAGTTATTTGATGCCTTACAACATCTTGGGGTAATGAGATTTATTGATAAACTGCTTCTGCGGAGCACGACATTTTGGAGATATAAATTTTATAATAGCTGATCAATATTGTGCATAAACTTGAAGGTACATATAATTATTATCAATATCTACTTAAGCCTAGTATTTTATTTGTTATTTATGTTTATTTTCTAATGCCTTTGTATTATTTTCAGGATATATAAAGACTAACTACTTACTACGGCACTAAGATGACCTACGTGAAGATTTGATTAATATTTTTTTGTTTAACCTAGACTGAACAAAACGTACTGAGAGAAGCTGTGCTGGAAATAATCTTCTACTTCGCTTAATATTTAAGGTATATTTATATTGTTGTGTGCAACTTTAATCCGTTATTTTGATATACTGAAAATGCCTCATTGTTCGGTTTGCAATATACATATAGATAGACGTTCGTGGACTGGTCATTTACGAACTAATAAACATAAAAATAATAATGCTGTAACAATTAATGATAACGTTCAAATCCTTAACTCTGCGTTTAAAGGGCGTATTGTTAGTTACCGTATTATTGCGTCTAACAGCGAAGCAGTAAATTTGCCCGAATTATTTTTCAATGATATTCATGATCAAGTGAAATGTTTAATTGATGATTCTCTCAAAAAATATAAAGCGTTAAAAATTAATTTTGAACTTTTTTCTTTATTCTTAATGTACAAAAATGATGTACAAGAGTTAAAATCTTTTGCGACAAAAAACTTTGCTATACATTTTAATTACGAGTTTGAAACTCTTTATAATACAATTACTACTACGTTATTGAAAAAAATTGAAGAGTTTCAGGAGAGAGACAGTGGATGGACGTTTCTTAGTAATTCCCATTTAGAAATTAATATCAATAAATATCAACCACTCAGCGGCTCTTTTTATATAGATTTACCTAAATTTATAAAAACCAAAAAAGCTTGCTTGAATATCAAAAACAAGGATGATTATTGTTTTTTGTGGTGCATAGTGGCCGCCTTATATCCTACAACTCGTCATCCTGAACGAGTAACATATTATCCTCATTTTCGAGACGTTTTAAATGTTAAAGGTGTTTCATTTCCAATATCGTTTTCGGATATCTCTGTTTTTGAAAAAAATAACCCATTTTTAAATATATATGTGTATGGTTTAAAAAATAACAGGGTAATAATTGGCCCCCTTTACAAACCTGAATTAGTTAAGAGGGGTACAACAATGAAGAGCATTCACTTACTGTTCCTAGAAAATCATAAATCATCTCATTATTGTCTTATAAAAGATTTGCCACGTCTTGTTAAAAATCAGATAACAAAACATCATAGCAAATTATATTTCTGTGAAAGTTGTTTATTGTTCTTTCCTACCCTTGAACAGATTGATAAACATTTGTGTGGAGGGATCGTTACTGTTTTACCAGAAAAGGGGAGTGTGATTAAATTAAAAAATTATGATAGAAAAGAAAATGTTCCCTTTGCTATCGATGCCGATTTCGAAACATTGTTAAATCCAATTTCCGTTCTTGAATCTGACACCGCTACTACGTCATGTTTACAACAACACGTACCTGCGGCATTCGCTTACAACATTGTTTCTTCATTAAATTATACTTTTGATGATAGTTTTAAAAGTTATCGCGGTATAGATTGTGTTTCAAAATTTATCGATTTTCTTACATCTGATGTCAAAAAAAATTATAAAATTTTAAATCAAAATCATGTAATGATATTTACAGAAAAAAATGCGTCTGATTATAAAGAAGCTTCTATCTGTCATATATGTGAAAACCTCTTATGGACAAATAAAGTTAGAGACCACTGTCATATAACCGGTAAATACCGTGGAGCCGCCCATAGACATTGTAACCTACAATTTAAAATACCTAAATTTATACCTATATTTTTTCACAATTTATCAGGGTACGATTGTCATTTATTCATAAAGAAATTAGGCGAAATGCCAGGTAAATTGAATATTATACCCAAAACCAAAGAAAAATATATTTCTTTTTCTAAATTCCTGCAGGTCACCGATAATGATTATGTACAACTCCGGTTCTTGGATTAATTTCATTTTTTAGGAGCTAGTTTAGACAAACTTGCTAAAACCATACCAATTGAGGATTTTATAAGTTTACGATGTCACTTTCCCGAAAATAATCGATTCAAATTACTTGCACGAAAAGGTGTATACCCTTATGATTATATGACTAGTTGGAAATGTTATGAAGAAACAATGTTACCGGCTAAACGGTATTTTTTTAGTTGTTTAACGAATGAGGAGATTTCAGATAAAGATTATAAACATGCTAATTTAGTGTGGAATGAGTTTAATATACAAAATTTAGGTGAATATACTGATTTGTATTTGAAAACCGATGTTCTTTTATTGACTGATATATTTCAAAATTTTCGTAAAACCTGTAAACAGCATTACAAACTTGACCCAGCGTTTTACATAACCGCGCCTAGTTTATCTTTTGATGCGATGTTAATGAAAACAGGTGTTCAGCTTGAACTTGTTTCTGACTTAGCTATCGTACGAATGATTCAAGATGGTATTAGAGGTGGATTGTGTATGTGCTCTCATCGCTATTCAAAGGCTAACAATAAATATATGAAAGATTGTGATGTAACAAAACCGCAGTGTTTTATAGCTTATTTAGACTGCAATAATCTTTATGGTTACAGTATGTGTCAACATCTACCTTATTCCGGATTTAGATTTTTAAATCAAAATGAAATAGATAAATTAAATGTGGAAAGTATTACAGATCATTCAGAGTGGGGTTACATATTAGACGTAGATTTATTGTACCCTGAATATTTACACCAGGAGCATGATGACTTACCTTTTTGTCCTGAAAAATGCATACCACCTGGAGGAAAGACGAAAAAACTTATTTCAAATTTGTATAATAAATACAATTACGTCATTCATTATATTCACTTAAAGAAGTGTTTGGAACATGGACTTATCTTACGTAAAATCCATAGAGTCATTACATTCAGGCAAAGTGCATACTTGAAACAGTATATTGAATTAAATACTCAATTGCGACAAAAAGCAAAAAGTGTATTTGAACAAGATTTTTTCAAGTTATTAAATAACAGTGTTTTTGGGAAAACGCTCGAAAACACTGAAAATAGAGTAACTGTTCATTTAGTTAATCAGTGGAATGATAAAAATAATGTAACAAAAAAATCAAAATATGCAGAAAGGCTCATAGCAAACCCTTACTTTCATAGTGCAACAGTTTTATCCGAAAACTTAGTAGCAATCCAGATGAAACCAGATCGGTTAATTTTAGACAAACCGATTTATATTGGCTTCACTGTTTTAGAACTATCTAAATCACACATGTATAATTTCCATTATAATATAATCAAACCATTTTATAATGAGAGGGTAAAATTATGTTATACCGACACAGATTCGTTTGTTTACGAAATATATACCAACGATTTTTACTACGACTTAAAACACAAGTTTTTGGAATACCTTGATACCAGCAACTATAGCATTAAAAATGAGTTCATGATACCGCAAATAAACAAAAAAATACCAGGCCTTTTTAAAGATGAAATGGCTGGTAAAATTATAACTGATTTTGTTGGTTTGGGGTCGAAACTTTATTCAATAAAAACTGTGGATAAAATAATTAAAAAAGCTAAGGGGGTTAAAAGTAGCGTGGTACGTGATCTGAACATCACAGATTATGAGAATGTACTATTTAATAATGAGATTATTTGGAGAAAAAACATTTTATTTAAATCAATAAAGCATGAAATATTTACGCAAAGTGTTAATAAAATTGCGCTCTCTAATAATGACGATAAGCGGTTAATACGTCCAGGTAATATTGCAACCCGAGCATGGGGTAATTCATGTATTTTAAAGGGAAATTTAAATTGTTAAATGTTGTATAGATTATATATTGTTAGATTAAATTATGAGGTATGTAAATAATAAAAATACTTGTTTAATTTTTAAGATATTAATTATGATATAAAGGGTAAATAAATTTATTGATGAATCAAACTTATTTTTTTATTTCGTCCATTACGAATTCCACTGTAATTGTATATACATATGTATATCCGTTGTTGTCGAACCCGCAACCGACGGTTCGGAAACCAGTCACTAAACAGACTGCACTATTATATTCTAAGCTAAAGTAATTTTCTGAATAGTGTCTTAAATGTGAGGTAATAAGATTGATTTCACATAAACAGAAATCCTAACCATAATTTATTACAATATAGTAATATGAGCTCAGTGTTGTAATACATTTAGCGAACATGTGCCAGTTCATTGCACTGTAAATATATAAAATGTAGGTAAAGCAAGCTTGCAGTTTTCAATGGAACATTCTAAATCGTGACTTATGTGTTCTGAATTGAAAGTACATATTTATAAAACAACAAATTATTATATCCAAAAATAATTATGCCATAATGTTTCATTCATAAAATAGTTGTCGTAGTGAAGACATCTAATAAATTAATTCTTAAATAATTACATATTTTATTTTAATTTTTGTACCTGTTGTAACCTGTTTAAACTTGTTGTACAACACACAATGTCATCGGTAAGTGTTTTTATAAATACCTAGTTATTTTTAATATCAAAACAATACTTTTGACAGAATACTTATTAATATTTTTATGTTTTGTTTTAGATATCGGATTCGGAAATTGTGTTCAGTCAGTATGGACAAGGACATTGTGGTCAGTTTTCTGAGGTCTTCACTGAAGTTCCAGAGACCACGCATATCCAAAAAGAAAAGAAATCAAGGCATCGACGAGATAAACAAACACGTAATATTGTGAAACCAACAAAATCGTTTGTTATGAATAGGATTCAGAAGAGGTCTAAAACTCATAAAGATTTCGGTTATCGATCTGTGCAATAACCCTCAAATTCAAATTCAAATTCAAATTCAAAATAATTTATTTCAAGTAGACCAGTATTACAGGTGCTTTTGAATTGTCAAACTAGTTGCACGGTTCCAAAAAGTAGGTCTATGGAGAAGAACCGGCAAGAAACTCCATAGATACTCTTTTAAATAAATAAAAATTACAATATAGGAAGTCAATTCCTTTACAATTTTAATTTGCTACATCAATATGAGACTAATGCAGTTTGAAGTGAAATGTATGAACTATTCACCCAAGACAAAATAAAAACTAACGAGTGATAGTGATAGTGACAGTGAAAATGTTATATTAAATGCGCAATATGTAGTGCAAGATGCGGTTGATGATGTAATGAACGAAACGGAGGCATTAGTTAAAAAAATTGCTAAGTCTTTAATAGGTTATGATTTTTGTTAGTTTTGTAATTATTTAACTGTTTATTTTTATATTAAATTAAATAAATGATTTGACCTTATAAATGTGTCTTTATTTATTCACTATATACCACATTGAAAAATTATAAATTGTAGGGTAGGGTTATGAAATAAAATAAATTTCCTTGAATTAAATTCATTTATTTAATCTATCTATTAGGTACAATAGTTACATACCTACATTATACCAACACTTTAATAAAATATTTCTACACTAAACACAACAAAATTAAGACATTATGTCATGCAATTTGAGAATCTATGAACTTTGCACATCGTAGATTGATAGTAGTAGATTTGCGTTAAAATAAAATAACTAAGATATTTTTCTTACAATATTACTCAGTGGTTTGTACTCAATGATACAATCGTTCAATATAAGACAGTAGGCAGAAGTTAGATCAGGTATTTCATCATTACTTTCTAACTCTACACGCACATCGACTACTGGTCCTGATATGAGGTTGTCAATTTGTCTAGAACAGTCGATAACAAACAGAGGGGCGATCTCCTTAAAGTCCCTTGTGTTCAACAATGGTTCAGATCGGCGATCGTAATACGATTGTTGGAAACGTGCATACTGCTCGTATAACAATGCAAATTTATCATCAATGAAATCCACGTTTAGATTCTCATAGGGATAGTAAGTTGAATTGAGGTATACTTTGACATCACGTAAAGTACAGTGATCAAATCTAGACATATCAGCAGCAGAATTATTTTTTTAATTTGTTTGTAGACCTATAATTACATATCTCGGTTTTTCAATCTGAGATGAAGTTTTAATAGACCAAGTATGTTTTGTAGTTCTAGGCAATAGCGGGTATTCATATAAATCCCAATTTCTAAAAACTAATTGCAGTGTTTTATCCTTTTCCAAAATCTTCAATAAGTTTATCTTCTCTTTATCAGATACCTTAACATGTGGTACACGCCATATGATTTTGTTAATTTCAATATCGTTTATGACTTCTCCAGCATCGAGTTTCACAGCGTTCAAGTTTGTATTCGATCTCAACAATATCAGTTCATGCTTGCAATTAATTATAATTTTTTTGTAATCTTCACCGAATCCAAGAATGTTGCTAAGCGGTATAGATGCAGAAAATGAACCATTACTACTTTTAAAACCATGTATATCCCAACCCCAAGAACGACATGATTTTGACTCGCTTTCATTCATGGATAGCAATGATTTCATAGTAGTTGTAACGCCTGCATATTTTATTTTATCAATCTCAACACCGTTCAGTTCATATCGAATATCTTGAAAAAGGTATATCAAGGGATTGTTTGTAAATTTAACACTTGTTTTTTCTTTAGTGGCGGTTTTAGTAACATTTACTATACCTTCTAAATATAATGTACTGGCTGATGGTAGAACATACATATCTTTCTGATTAATAGGTATGCGAATCTCATCGTTTCTGTTGAAACTTGTTATGTATGGTTTGTATGAATGATATTCAATACCAATAATGCTATTATCACTAGCAGGAGAAGATAATACATCTAATAAACTCATTTTAGAAGACCAATTGATTTGAGGAATTTATGATTTTCTTTAGTAAAATTCAGTTTATTCTTACAGTTTGATGTTGTCTTGCGGATAGCCCAAGACGCACTGTTTATTTTAGTAGAGGTACTCTGATATTTATTAGTTTTATTATAATCAATCATTTTTTTTAAGATGTAAATATAGCTGAACTTCCTCCCCACGTAAATTTAGTAAATTATTATTAATATCTAACAGTCTTATATTCACACTGTTAATTATATTTTGGTTTACGGGAAAGTAAATTACGTTTTTAGGTACTTCGATAATTCTATAACCAGGTGGTACATTCGGAGCAAACTCGTGAATTATATGACTTGGTAGACCATTAACATATGATCCGCTCACTATGTCACATTCTACCCTCACCACAGTCGTAGATAGAATGTTCACTGGAGACTGTGATACGTGTAATTTATTTGCTTCAACTATTTTTTTTTGATTTTAAATAATCGTTGATATCTTGCAGTTCATATGCTCCTTCAGGAATTTCAATAACGTTATGATCGTAATAAAATTTGTTATTTTTATTATCAATATTTGGTATAGAATTAAATGTAGATAAATATAATAGTGCACATTAATACTCTCCTTCAAGTTGTAGAGTAGGAGAATAATAAGTAGACAGCACTGATGAGTTACCAGTTATTGACAGCGAGAGTGACATTATGTAAATGAAACTAAAAAACGTTTTATTCAATTTATATATTTATCCCAGAAGTCATACAAAAACGTTAAACATAAATGTCCACAATTTACAGAGTTAAAATTTTGATATCTCGTATAGTTATAAAAAACATTACAATTTTTAAAGTAATTTAGTAACTCTAATGGAGGTTTTAGATTGCCATAGCTATCAAAATATTCACAATATTTATACACGTTTACATAGGCTACCCAATGTGTACCTTCGTTGTTAGAATTATCCAAATTAACAACACCGCTCTCAATAGGTTTCGGTTTGTTTGGTAATTGATCTTTCATGAACACACCTCTGAAATAAGGTACGTTATATGCACGAATCTGGATATCTATATTAGTAAGAGCACGATATACCAGCTGCCCCGCCAGCTAAAGTACCTAATCCAGACAATCCAGCGAAAATTGGAATCAGCGGTAAAACACCTCCTGTTTTTGGTAACGGTATAATTCTAGGTACAGGAATCCGAAAATTTTTTGAATACAACTTTTTTGCCGCTAAGTAAGCATACTTTATTACGTCTTCTTTGTTTTTCGGTTTTAACTTTTTGATCTGTGATCGATTTTTGGTACTAAAGATCCAAAAGTTTTTAATTCAGATCCAGTTTTAAGTTTTGCTTTCATTGCTTTGCTTACCAACCAAGAAGCAATTTTTTCTCTTTTCCCTGCATCTGCTGCTTTTAATCGTTTATTTGCCATATTCAATAACTGTAAATCAGCTTGATGTCTGTTATACAAGTCTGAATAATTTGTATAGGCTATATCGTGAACTTTACAGGCTTCGTCTAATTGATTTATGCCTTTGTCTCCTCGTGCTAAACGTTTTTGTAATTTAGTGCCTGGTCCACAGTAATTGTAGCCTGGCAAATGAAGCTCAAATGGTAAATTATTTATTAAATTATGAATAAGTCCACCTCCTTGCATGGTTTGTATTATAATGTGAGAAAAAATAATAATAGATGATTAAATACCATTTATTATTTTAGCACGGTTCTCTTATCAATCCAACTATTTTCACTATCACTCAAACCTAGCCATTTAACAAACAGCTTACTGCCTTTTTTTCTTAAAACTTTTTCAATTAGGTAAATGTCGGGATGATTCGTTTTTTGAAGTTCTTGTTCATAAAAAGTACCTAAAATTGGCTGATTTCGAAGATCTTGAATATTATACGTTGTAGGCATAGTTTCATTTATTTTTATGATTTTAAAGATTTCTGTTGACCAATTAGGAGTATAGCCTTTATGAAAACAATTTTTATATTTACTTATGCGTACACGATCTCCGATTTCTAGTTTGTGTTTTTTAGGTTGTGTTTTCTTGTGTGATTTTAAAATATTTTTCCTTATTAGAATTTCATTTTCAATATTAACGTCAACCGGTTTACAGTCAATAGTACGGTGTTTTGTATTGTTGTAATTAAAGACTATACTTTCTAAAGGTTTTTCTATCCATCTATAGGTTCCATTTAAACTGAATGTTTTGTAGAGTTTGTTTTTTAAAGTTTTAATTACTCTTTCTGCAATCGAAGCTTTCTTAATTGAAAACGATGAATAATGATTAATATTAAAACGTTTCATTAATCTTGAAAATGTATCATTATAAAATTCAGTTCCTAAGTCGGTTTGTAAATGGTTAGGGGAACGATCACATGTACTTAAAACATTTTCAAATGCATTAGTTACTTCTAATTTTGATTTTGTCTTCAAGGGTACAGTCCAAACATATTTAGAAAAACAGTCAATTATAACTAAGATGTAACTGAAACCTTTATTGTAATTTTTTATTTTTCTTAAATCAATAAGATCAGCTTGCCATAAGTCATCGATTCCTTTTAAAATAACACAACGACGTGCAAAGTTTTTTCTAGCTGTTTTATGTAATTCATTCACGACCTGTTGCTTTATCATTTTGAGACGGATTGTTAGTCTTCCTCGTACCACTGTTCGTTATTTTATGATCAATATAAGATGTCATACTTGTTTTTAAATGGTCTAATGAGGCTTGAATTTCTTTTGTAATCTCTATTTTTATTTTGTCTGTTAATATTTGGACATCTTTTTTAGCGCACAAGTCATCAATTTTCTCATCTACATATTCCTTATTAGCAGCATCGTCTGCTTCAACAGGATTAATAACGCCTCGTAGTCTACTCATTTGCAAATTAAACTCGCCATTTGCAGTTTTTAATATTGTTTTGTCTGCGATATCAAAAATATCTGACAATCGCATCCTTTTGTGAATATGATGACCAAATTTATCTATATTCATTATGTGTGTACAGAGAGAATGCTTAAATGACAATGAAAACCATAATTATTTACCAAGATATTTATTAATTTATAAATTTTCCTTCGCGTATTTCCTCTATAATAGATATTATTTCATTATCTAACCCTGTATTTCCAGCTCCTCGAGAAGCCATGAGTAGTTTTAATCTTTCAACTAATTCATTAGGATCATCCCAATAAATGTAGTCTACATTTTTATTCCATTTTTTCAGCATTTTCAGTCCTTTCCCTTTTTGAAATTTTAATTGATCGCTGCTGTCGTTTGGCAATTTAAATAGAGGTTTTATAACGTCCATATATTTTTTGCCTTTGTTGCTTTTTATTGGTTTTTTTGCATCATAGTCACGTCTATGAGCATTTGTATGAATCAACATTAATTTATAATTTTGTCTATCATTTTCGGTAACCAAATTTAAATCTGGATCTTTCTTTAATAAAAGTTCCTTTAGCCCTGGCGTGGATGAATATGTGTGTGTGCCTATTGTGATAGTTTTATTACCAATATTTATTTTAGTACATCCGAGCATTAACTTCCCTTTTTCATTTCTGACTCCGAAAGGAACATCATCTATCATTTCAGATGATAGAGACCATGATGAAACATTGTCGCCGACACCAACAGATTTGAACGAGTCGATACTGTTTTGTGAATTATCATCTGAATCTTCAGAATTTTGAATATAACCATGATCTTGATCATCAGTACCCACTTCAGGTATACTGGTATTTTTTTCCAAATCACTTTCAAATTTAACATATTCATCATTAGATAAATTGCTATCATGATGGTCTGCGTAATCATTATTTTTCAAATTAATATGATTTAAATTTTCGATGGACGTATTTTTGTTGGTTTGTGCTATTTGATTAAGTGGGCTGATTAACGGTTTAAAAACAGTTTGTAATGCTTTTTCATTATCATCTTCAATATTTCGCATTTTTCGGACCTTTTTCTTAACTGCTTCAGCAGCAGTAATAATTTGTCTTTTTAAAGACGTTTCCATTATATAATAATTGAATAAATGATCTACTGTCTTCCTTCACAGTTAAATTAGGAATAAACAATTTTTTATATAATTTTATATTTATATAAACGTTAGATCAATCAAAAACTACAAAACTATCAAAGTTTTTGCGATAGCCACCTTCATTCTTACGACAATCTTTATTTATAACTAGATAATTATAAGGTTCAGTCCATATTTTACAACATAACTCACGAAATTCATTCCATTTCATGTCTGTGTTTACGTGTTCATCATAAACATGACGCATATTAATATCATCTTGCTTAAAAAGAATAATGAGATTTGCATTATCTCTAATAAGCTGTTTGGGTACTTTGCTATATGTTTGATTTAAATAAAAACAATCTATATTTTTATGTCGACCCATTGCAAAATAATTTCTTATATTATTTTGGTTTTCACATGCTACATCATCAAATATAATAACTGTAATTCCTCATTATCCTTAAATTTTGCAAACGATACATCTGAAACGTTAGCTAACACTTTTTCACTTCGGTTGGTTTAGAGTTTTTGAGTAAACATATACATTACGAAACTTTAAACCATTCTTATGCAACAGCAAACCAATTACAAGATTTGTTTTTCCACAGTTAGATGGACCACATATAATACACCTTATAGTGTTTGGTAGGAGTTCACCGTGTCGTCGTTTGCTGTTTTGTGATTCCACGCAAATGGAATCAAGATGAAGTGAATGAGGTTGTTTAATGAACTTCATCATAACACGTCCGATGCTATGGGTAGTTATACTAACAATGAGTCAAATTGATGGATATGGTTATTTCTTAAAATTTATGATAGTATTAATTTAATTTTACTTTATACATCATTGTACTAATGATAGCTATTGCCTGCGCCTAGTATGCAATTATTTGTATTTTGTTGCTATAACATTTCTGTTAGGCTTTGGTTTAGTCAAATTACTTGGAATGACGAATTGTGTTTATTTATAAAATATAAAATATAAACAGGTACGTAATGTCGAAGCGGACGAGATTCGATCGTATATTATTGGGCATTCTATCCCACCGAAGTGGAGGCGAAGCCGGAACGGCAGGTGGGGTAGAATGCCCAATAATATACTACTACTTATATTATACTTCGAAAATGGTACAATGCCACATCGCCGTCGAAATAGTTCCCGCGCTGATATTAGTAAGGAAATAGAACCTCAGAGATCTAATAGCGTTTCTTTTAATATAAAGGATGTAGTAAATTTGTTAAGTACTATTAAACAACTTACGTCCCAGCCTTCAACATTGGCCGCACCGTTAAATAGAAGTAACGAAACAAAAAATATATTACCAGAGTTTAATCCGTCGTTGAAAAATCAACGCATTGACATATGGATAAAAAAGGTTAACGAGTGTGCTTCTGTTTATGGATGGGACGAAAGAACAACAATTCATTACGCGATGCAAAAACTGCAGGGTTTGGCCAAGACCTGGTACGAGAGTTTAAATTCTATTTTGTTCACTTGGCCAGAGTGGCAACAAAAATTACTCAATGTATTCCCGTATGAACAAAATTATGGCCAAATCCTGGAGGAGATGTTGAAGCGGAAAAGTAGATACAATGAACCCATCGAAAACTACTTCTACGACAAGTTATCTCTCTTAAATCAATGCGACATTTACGATAAACGTGCGGTCGACTGCATTATTCACGGCATTAGTGATAGGACGATGAAATCTGCAGCTTTAGCATTAAGATGCAACCACCCTGATCAGTTACTACAGTATTTGATGAGCAATAAAGACGGTCACATTGTTCCAGAACGTATAGCTAATCCTAGGTTTAGGTCGGGTAACGATTCAAATGTAGTAAACCGTAGATCACCAAATAGAACGAATAGTTCATTTACTTTCCAGTGCTTCAATTGCAAAGAGAAAGGCCATTCGTTCTCCAAGTGCCCAAAGCCTCTCAAAACTTGTACCAAATGCAATAGAATATTATATATATATTATATATATCATATTGCTGAGAATTGTTACTTTGGTCCCGATAAAAATAAGTCCACTGATCCTAGCAAAACTTTGCTTATTAAAGCGTCTAAACCTAATTCCAAATTTCTTAAAATGATTAATATTAATGGTCAGCTTGTAAAGTCCTTCATAGATTTCGGAAGCGAAGTTTCGCTGGTCACAGAGTCTCTTGGAAAGGAATTAGGTCTCCAGCATGATGGCGTAAGCTCTGTCTTGAAAGGTTTTGGTAACGAATTAGTAAACTCCATAGGAAATGTTAACGTTAAACTTTCTGTAGACGGTGTAGACGCGGTCGTTTCTTGTCGTGTAGTTCACAACAAATACTTAGATGTACCTGTGTTAGTTGGTCAGTCGTTCACTGAACAACCTCACGTTGTTGTGCATAAAACTGCCACCGATTTAATATTTTCAAACATAAATAACGAATTGCCATTTTCAGAAACTAACTTCGCTCAAGATATCTCAGTCAAGGTTATTACGCACAATGACGTGGTGTTGAATGGTAGAGCCTCGGTGAAAGTTTCAGTAGAGCCTCGATGCGAAGGGTACATTTTGTTAGATGGCAAGTTGATTGGTAAACTAAATCGGCATTGTATTGTCACCGGTGGATTGTACACAGTAAGGCATGGTAGGTCATATGTCGATTTAACCCCTCTCAATTCAGAAACCTCATTGCCTTTAGGATTAAATCTAGGTCGGGCAGTGGTTGTTAAGGTTGTGAATCGAATCCTTGATCCAGCTGACCAAACCATGAATCCCCGTAATTGTTTTGACACAAGCCAAATTCATGTTGGAGAGGCAGTGCAGGAGGCGGACAAGTTTAAGTTATTCGGTCTATTGCAAAAGTATAGACATTGCTTCGCTTCCTCGTTCAAGGAGCTAGGTTGTACTGACAGTATTGAAATGAACATCGAGCTAAATAGTAAGATGCCGGTAGTTTATCGTCCATACCGGTTATCTCACAATGAGCGTCAGAAGGTTCGAGAGATGGTAGAGGAGATGTTTGACGCAGGGATTATTAGAGAGTCTGCATCAGAGTACGCCAGTCCCATAATATTAGTGCGTAAGAAGGATGGTAAACTTCGCTTGTGCGTCGACTATAGAATGTTAAACTCTATAACTGTCAAAGAACGTTTCCCTATGCCTTTAATAGAAGATGAAATCGCTAGGTTATCTGGACAAGCTTGTTTTGTGTCATTAGATTTGGCCTCTGGGTACTATCAGGTCCCAATTTCTGAAAAATCGAAACCTTTCACTTCCTTTGTTACTCCGGACGGACAGTACGAATTCAATCGTATGCCGTTCGGCTTAGCGAATGCGCCAGCAGTTTTTCAGCTCATGATGAACAAAGTTTTAGGTTCGGCGCGGTTCACTGAAGCTACAGCATACCTGGATGATCTCCTTATCTATGGCACTTGCGTGGACGATTGTTTGGCCAAATTGGAGCATGTTTTAAAGTTGCTTGAAACGGCTAACTTAACGTTAAACCTAAGTAAGTGTGAATTCTTAAAGGATAAGCTCGATTATCTAGGTTACGAAATTAGTTCCTCAAAAGTTCCTAAATAAAAACAGAATAAAAAAAAATAAAAAAATTGTTCCATAGGCGTTAGACCCGGTAGTAGGAAAATACAGTCGGTTATAGATTTTCCTTGTCCCACAAATCCCCACGGTGTCCGCCAATTTTTAGGGCTACCGATGCCAGCAAAGTTGGGATCGGTGGGATTCTCATGCAGCGCCCTTCCAGTTCAGATTCGTTTCGACCTGTAGCTTTTTATAGCCGTCAAACTTCGCCCGAGGAAAAGAATTTTCACTCGTATGAGTTGGAAACCCTGGCGGTTGTATGTTCTTTAAAGAAATGTAGGGTGTACCTATTGGGTCAAAAATTTAAAATCGTTTCGGACTGTGGAGCACTTCGTACTACTTTCACCAAGCGTGATTTAATACCTAGAATTGCTAGATGGTGGCTTATGATGCAAGAGTTTGACTGCGCAATCGAATATCGTCCGGGCCTCAAGATGTCGCATGTAGACGCTTTATCTAGGAATCCTATATCTACAAATGAGTCGAATGAAGTTGATCAATATCCTATGGTCATGATGATAAATAGCGAGGATTGGTTGCTTACACAGTTAGGTGATTCGGAGTTAAACAGGATACGCGACATATTGCACACGAAATTAGATCCGGAAGGGCTATAATACATTCAGAATAATTATCTTATTAGAGATAATGGACTTTATAGGTGTTTAGATGGCGACGCCACCAACATCCGTTGGGTGGTTCCTAAGGGGGCAAGGTGGCAGCTATGTCGTCTCAATCATGATGATATAGGTCATCTAGGCGTTGAGAAGACATTAGAGCGTATTAAAAAGTCCTATTGGTTTCCTCGTATGGCAAAGTTTGTTAAAAAATACGTAAATGCTTGTCTCGAATGTGCGTACTCGAAAAAGAGCTCAACCAGATCCGAAGGCCTATTGCATCCTATTCCAAAGATTGAAGTCCCGTTCCATACGCTCCACATAGATCACCTCGGTCCTTTTGTAAAGTCAAGGAAGGGTAATTCATACTTATTGGTAGTAGTCGATGCGTTTACTAAGTTTGCCTTCGTAAAACCTGTCAAAAATACAAAAACATTAACAGCTGTGACTGTACTGGAGGGCATATTTGATATTTTTAGAGCACCTGATCGCTTGAATAGTGACCGTGGAACATGTTTTACCTCTCATGCGTTTAAGAGATTTTGCGCCGAAAAGGGTATCAAGCATGTTTTGAATGCGGTTGCTAGCCCACAGTCGAATGGACAAGTGGAGCGGTACAACCGTACTATTCTGGACTCCTTGACGGCGCAGAGTCTCGGGGGCGATGAGAGGGATTGGGATACTAAGGTGGCAGAGTACCATGGGGTCTAAATAATACCGTACAGAAATTCGCCAAACAACTAGGGACGAGACCGATCTCATAACTATACGCGAGCAGGTAAAGAATAAGATTGATGAGGAGCAAGTGAAACAAAAGAATCGCTATGATAGGAATAAGCGCCCAGCTCATACGTACAATGTGGGTGATCTAGTAAAGATTACGAAAATATCATTTGATAATGATGGCAAGAGCAAAAAGCTTCTCCCAGTTTACGTAGGTCCGTATCGCGTAGTTACATTACTAGGAAATGACCGATATGAGCTGGCTGCGATTCCTGGACTAAGTTCTATGAAAAACAAACGTAAGACTGTAGTAGCTGCTAGTAGAATGTTACCATGGGTTCATGTAGCTGCTTTGGAACTCAATGAGAATAGTTCTGATGAAGATGAAATTGATGGACTAGAGTCATGATTAGGATTGCCAATTTGTGAATTGTTATGTTTCATTAAATCTGTTTATATTAATTTGATTATTGTTTTACATCTTTCTTGATGCTTGTTGTTAATTTCAATAGTCTATGATGATGTCAATGTTAACGAACTCCAAAAGTTGGAGATGTAGAGAATCCCAAAAGTTGGTGATGTAGCGAACTCCAAAAGTTGGAGATGTAGTGAACTCCAAAAGTTGGAGATGTAGCGAACTCCAAAAGTTGGAGATGTAGTGAACTCCAAAAGTTGGAGATTTTTCAGATCAATGTCAAAAGTTCCATATTACACGATGTAACGTTAATTAGGTATAATTTATTATGTTCCTTATGATTTGTGACGTGTACTATTCCGTTATGATATGGTCTAAGAGCCAGCGGCCCCCAGGCCTTCGGTAAAGTATAAAAGCTGTAAGTTTCTCAATGTATGTCCCGAACACAGGTAAGAACGAACCCCGTCTATGAAAATTGGGTCGCGGTGGCTTTCGCAGGTATCAGGTAATAAAGGTGTGTAAAATTGTGTGTTAAATTTGGTAAAGTATAAAACTCAGTTTTTACATATTTTACTTATAATAATCCTAAAAGTCACCTTGCCGAAAGCCAGACACTTCGTACGGTTCCAACCCTCTGCCAGACACCCTTAAAGTATATTTAATTGTTACTATACTTACGGTATACTATAAAAGCTGCAATTTATATATGTTATTTGGAGAACTATCAAATGATGTTTTCTCAATAGCCAGACAGTTTCAGTAGTTCCTTTATGTTGCCAGGCACATCAACAGTCTAATGTAGGTGCGAGCGCGAGGGATATATGTGTCAGCGGGCGCGAGTGAAATACAGCGTTCGGTCCATTGCGATGTTTTACTGCGCATGATCTATCATTTATTGTATATAATGAGAACTATTTTCTAGATTTACTATGAAAATTCATTATGTACAATAACTAAGAATCAACGAATAAATGTTTAGAAAATTCTTTTATAAAATTTTCGTGTTTAGGAATCCTTAAATTAACAATCCAATAATATACTTAAATAATTATTTTAATAATAGTTATTGGAATAATATAATTAATCTAATACAATAATTAATGGAAAAATATTTCAATGATATTCTATGAATCGTAGTCGTCGATATCTTGAGTGTACTCATCACCGCTGCTCCAATCTGTGGGTTGGTCGTTATCAATATTGTCTTCTTCGCCAGTTTTAATAATTAATCCATATTAACATAACATAAATAATCAAAATTTCCTTAATAATATTGTAACATCATAATTACATACCTGATACAGTTGTTAGAGAATCACTGACGTAGTTTGGTAGCTGATCACCTTCAAACCATTTAAAATTATATTGATCATTTTGCAGGATCCAACCATTATTTTCTGGTTTGTATGTAGTTGGTTTCTTCAGGTAAGCATTATTCCAAATGGTACAAATATAATTTAGATAGATCATGCGCAGTAAAACATCGCAATGGACCGAACGCTGTATTTCACTCGCGCCCGCTGACACATATATCCCTCGCGCTCGCACCTACATTAGACTTTTGATGTGCCTGGCAACATAAAGGAACTACTGAAACTGTCTGGCTATTGAGAAAACATCATTTGATAGTTCTCCAAATAACATATATAAATTGCAGCTTTTATACTATACCGTAAGTATAGTAACAATTAAATATACTTTAAGGGTGTCTGGCAGAGGGTTGGAACCGTACGAAGTGTCTGGCTTTCGGCAAGGTGACTTTTAGGATTATTATAAGTAAAATATGTAAAAACTGAGTTTTATACTTTACCAAATTTAACACACAATTTTAAACACCTTTATTACCTGATACCTGCGAAAGCCACCGCGACCCAATTTTCATAGATGGGGTTCGTTCTTACCTGTGTTCGGGACATACATTGAGAAACTTACAGCTTTTATACTTTACCGAAGGCCTGGGGGCCGCTGGCTCTTGCTCTAATATTTATTTATCCGAGTGTTTTAAATCAGTCTTCTCCTTGATGTTGTGTATGAGGACATACACACTGTCAGGATGGACGAGTGTTAGGTTAAGATTTAATTATGTAATTTTAGTTTTGATTTTAATTATAAGAATGGATTAATTGTGCTTGCAACACTGAAACTTTGTAGTATTAAAGTTAAAGGAAAAGGAAGTGTCAAAAAAAAGGAGTTGACATTAGACCGGATGGTTTGAATTTGAGCGGACTTTTCGGAGAGAGCTGTTCGAGGTTGGACGCACAGTTAATCTAGCTGTTGTCTAGGTTATCCGTTTAATTGCTGTACGCGTTTTTATATTTCCGTTAATTGTACAGTCATAGGGAGTTCCAATAGAAATTAGTATTTGTAAAGTGAACTGATTCATTGTGTTATATTGGTAAGTAATATCTTATATTATACTTCAAATAAATAATTGTATCTTTTGGTAGAGTTTTATTACATTATTCAGAATGCACGGAATTGCATTGCAAACAATGTATCTATTATACGCACACATTATCTTTTTAGGGCCTAAATACTCGACACAATTTGTTTTGCCGACTTTAAATATAATGTCTGCGGATAATTTATTCAGATCGTGTAAGGCAAATTTAAATCTTTAATAGTATATTTCTGAACGTACCCAACACATCAACAAAGTGTCATTATTTTGCATGTTTTAAATGTGTCATTATTTTACATGTTTTAAATGTAAATACGAAATAATCCGACTATTATGGATATATGTTGTCGACTCGAAACCCTTATTTAATCTATATCTACATGTGTTATTGTAATTATTTCAAAATACCGAACCGATGGGCAAATGTTTGACAGTTAAGAACAGTTTGTATGGGAAAACAAAATTCTCGTTTTAAGTAATTTCCTCGCATATTTTCTATATTTTCTCACCGTTTAAACCTTCCCTGGACTTCCACGAATATTTCAAGACTAAAATTAGCCAAATCGGTTCAGCCGTTCTCGAGTTTTAGCCCGACTAACGAACAGCAATTCATTTTTATTTATATAAATTACATAAAAAAATAATTTCTAAAATGTTTGTCTGTCTCTCTCTTCGTTCTTCTTGCTTCTATTCTAATTGCTGCAACAGCTGGACCGATTTTGTAGGGACTATCACCATCGTTATAAGGAGTAACTTAGGCTACTTTAATTTAAGAACAAGAAACGAATTCCGTATGACTTAAAAACGCGGGAGCTGACCAATGCATGAATATGAACATTAAATTTTTCGTTAAATTTCACGCGGACGAAGAGTCGCGGGTAACAGCTAGTTTCAAATAAAAGCTTAAGTTACAATTACTTAATATCATAATACTCACATTCAGACTTCAGTCCGGTTTCATCACATATTTGTGTTCTATTATGAACACTTTTATGCAACGCAATAATCGCAATAATAGTCGCCCTATTTATATTTGTTCTCGCCCTATTGTCTATTTATATTTGCCTGCATTTTGAGAATAAATATAATACTGCTATTTATTAAACCACACGTCACTAACCAAAACTACACATTAACACTAATAACTGTGACTAACAACTGCCACCAAACGCCAACGTTCATATCATATCATATATAGTACATAATTCATTTGAGGGAGTCGGTGTACGTATTTATAATAGAATACCTAGTGACATTTTGAGTCTACCGACTGACGTATTTAAACGTAAAATAAAAAATTGCCTTATTAAGAAGGCTTATTATAATTTAAGTGACTATTTTAGTGACAGTACAAGATGGTCACCTGATTGATCCAAGACAACTCACTATTTAAATATGTTAAAATATGAAATTACATGTGAGCGGGCTATCTTTAGAGCGTCATCGCTTTTAGCATGGTCATCTTTATTATATAAAAATCTCGTGTCACGGTGTTTGTCGCTGAACTCCTCCGAAAAGGCTAGACGAATTATTATGAAATTTTGTATGTATATTTAGTAAGTCTGAGAATCGGTCGTAGGCTATTTTTTATACCCCTAGGTGATAAGGATGTCCCTCACCAGACCTTTTCTCCTTTCTTTTTTTGCATAATATTTGTTATATTTTTTATGATTTGGGATCTAAAAATACGTATAATTTTAAATTTTCACCCTTCTACCACCAATCCCTATAATGTGGCAAAGCAACGTTTGCTGGGTCAGCTAGTTTTATAATATTTTATTTTATATACTTTTAAATATAGTTTAGTTTTAGTTACTTTAGTTTCAATAACAATTTAGTTTTTTCTAATTACTACAAAATCTAGGGCTGCAAAATCTTCCTTTATCCACTGATAACATGGTTTATGAACGACCAATATTTCAAAGTTACTCTAATTATCGACAAACGTATTATAGTTAACGAGATAGTTAATTTTGTAACCTACTTTTTTTTATTAAATGCATATACACCTTGTAAATATAACATTAAACTAACCGTACAGCCTTGATTTCACGTTTATTACTATATTAAATTAAGTATCATAGTAATATGTTTCTAATGAAATTCAGATGTGCTCGACATAGACTGGATTTTTATTTTTTATTTTTATACACTTATGAAACAAGAGACATACAATGAAAGTATAGACAATATTTTGATACATAGGTTCTATTTAACAGTTTCATTGTGTACTCCATTTTAACAGAATTATCTTCAACTGCTGTTCTGACAAAATGAAATCTTACATCAATATGCTTACTTCTTTTATGGAATACACCATGTTTAGTTAGCAGTTGTGCACTCTGATTGTCATTATATAATAGTACAGGTGACTGGTTTCTACATTTCAATTCTGATAATAAGTTTCTTAGATAAATGGCTTCTTTGCTTGCCTCACATATTGCCATATATTCAGCTTCTGTACTAGATAAAGCTATTGTTAATTGTTTTTTACACTCAAAAGAAATTACACTACCAGACATCTTGAATACAAAACCTGTATAAGACCTACGGTCCACACAATCTGATGCCCAATCAGCATCAGCATAGCCTATTAAATCCAAGCCATTCTTAACATATTTTAGGCCGAAGTGCTTGGTTTTTTTCAAGTATTTTAAAATACGTTTTACATGTTTCCAATGATTTTCATTATAATTGTTATTAAACTGGCTAAGGTAACAAACGGCATAAAATATGTCTGGCCTGGTCAACATTGATAAATAGAGTAAACTTCCTATTTATTGTTGGTAAGGATACTGAATACAACAAGTATCTGTCTTATTTAACTTTAAATTTACTTCCATTGGTGTGCTGACCGGATTACAATCTTTCATATTAAACTTATCTAACAAGTGATCTACAAATTATTCCTGGTCTACAAAAATCTCATTTTTATTTCTTCTTACTCTCATACCTAAGCACTGCCTAATATCACCTAAGTCCTTTAATTTAAATTTAGATTTTAGTTCAGTCTTAAGATATTCAGTTTCTCTTTTACAATTCGAAAAAATAAAAAAATCATCCACATACAAAGCAATATATGTTTTTGGCAGTATCAGTTTGTTTCACAAATAAACAAGGTTCATACACTGACTTTTTATATCCTGAAGCTTGTAAACAATCATCTACACGCTTATACCACGCCCTAGCTGATTGTTTCAAACCATAGATTGCCTTTTTTAGTTTTAGTACTTTGTTCTCCCTATCATGACATTTAAAATTATCAGGTAAGCACATATACGCGTCTTCATTTAAATGACCATTCAAGAATGCTGTGGTAACATCAAGGTGAGTTATGTCTAGATTATATTTAACACTCAATGCAAATAATAGTCTTATAGTGGAATGACGGACGACTGGAGAGAATGTTTCTGTGTAGTCTGTTCCTGCTTTCTGCGTAAAGCCTTTGGCAACCAAACGCGCACGATATCTCACGTTTTCATCACTGTCCACCTTTTTTTTGAAAACCCACTTACACTTAACTACTGAAACTTGATCCGGCCTATCCACTACTTCCCAAGCTTCATTTTCTTCAAATGATTTCAATTCTTCCAGCATAGCATTACACCATTCCTTTGATTCTTGTCCATTTAAAGCCTCTTCATATGTTATCAAATGATTTCCAAATGGATTTGTGTCTGTCTGAACACATACATTGCCGAAACCATACCTGTCAGGCTTTTTTCTTTGTCTAACATCCTTATCTGGTTTTATATTCTGTACATTTTTTAACTCTCTTGCTGGTACACTGTCAAAAAATTCATCTGAAGAACTATTGCTAATGCTAGATTCTTCTTCTTTGTAGGTACTATCACTATTATTACTTTTTACTGTATTAGTTACTACATAAAATTATGATTGTTCCAGATCAAGTGCGAGAATGGATGGGTTCGCAGCTTGATCTTTGAACTGGTATTTAAGTGATCAAGAGCGAGAATGGATGGGTTCGCTACTTGATGCTTTTATATACAATGTTTGTTTTTTTTTTATTGGTTCATTAAGATCAAGAGCGAGAATGGATGGGTTCGCTGCTTGATAAGTTTGATTGGTTTGTTTTGTTGATTATGAGTCAGGAGCGAGAATGGATGGATTCGCTGCCTAACATAATTTGTATGTAATTTTAATTAAGAAAGCCCCTAGAATTCAAGGCTGTTTTATAGCACATTATATGTAACTACTTTTTTTTATTTAAGTTCCTTTTTTTCTTTCCTATTTTTAGTTTTATATAATTACTCATGATAAACAGAAAAATACATTGTAAAATGATTGCCCATACAGAATGAGTCAACTGGCCTAGTGTAAGGTTTCCAATGGTAGCGTGTATGGGGTCATACACGTCATCAGGATGGTCGAGTGTAAGGTTTCATTTAATTTAGTAACTTTTTATTAATTTTCTTAGCCAGTTTTAATGATTTTAGTTGTTTAATTGACTATTTCCGATTTTACATCACGCGGTTGAGATCACGTGACATTCTTGGTACTTGGGAGGGGGAATCTAATATCGGGGGGAACAACGAACGGTGGATTCATTCTGGCGGCAACAGACAAGTTGTAAAGATCTTAGAGTTACAGTGGAGTGTAATAAGTGCAGTGTTAGAAAATATAAATATATATAAATACATTGTGTTTTAAAAAGCATCTATTGCAGTTTGATTTGGGCGTACCCTTATACTCTTACAATTTTCTACTACAATACAAACACTTGGCGACTGTCAAAGTGGACCGTTAGGTCACTTACCCCGATGTTTACGTTTTATTTCTTTGTCGTTAATTGTATAATGTTACTAATTGTACGAGCTTTAGTTTTTTTTTTAATGGAAATAAGGGGGCAAACGGGCAGGAGGCTCACCTGATGGTAAGTGATTACCGCCGCCCATGGACATCTGCAGCACCAGAGGACGTGCAAATGCATTGCATGCCTTTCAAGAAAGAATATACTCTCCTTTTGAAGGTTCCCACGTCGTAACGGTTCGGAAAGACCTCCGGCGACAGCTGGTTCCACTGAGCGGTGGTGCGAGGCAGAAAAT